>OY740768.1:6440274-7040752 GCA_963513935.1 Aphrophora alni
GTGTTTCAATGACAAAGCTGCCATCCTCAGTGATACATGAGCTACAATAACAATGAAACACATTTGATTAAGTAAACTTTTATTTTTTTTTTTGAGATATTGTGTTCGAGTTTTTGTTCTATCTAGTGAAGTAGGTTCTATTACTATTTCCTAAAACTTTTCATGGGAAAACATAAAAAACTTCCACACATTAAATTTTTTAATGTTTTTATTTATATGAATTAAAGTATTTTTAATGTTCATATCCTTACAAAAAAAATCCAATAAATTATTATTTACACAACAGACACTGCTTTGTTTCCTGGGATTTCCCCTAAACTGTGATTTAACTTTCATGCATCAATGAATTAGAATAAAATATTAACTTTTTCTACTTATTTATATACTTTCAACAAGGAGCAAGATGTAGTATAGGTTTACCAATCCCAAGGGTCCATAGTTGGATCTATACTTTTTATTGTAGTCTTGGATTAAATGCCTCTCTTTCATATTTCCTATCAGGTCTCTCTAGACTAACTCTTGTTATTCATTGTTGAACAGCTTTAGAGCTACATATATTTCATTTTATACATACTTTTGTGTCTGTCAAATGTAGTCTTTGTTTGTATAAAAATATATGTTACAAAAAATATATAATGTATAAAAATATATGTTACAAGTGTTGTGTAATTGTGAGTGTTTTATGGACATAATAGCTGGCCTGAAGATGCTGCCTGTGGCAGCGAAACATGTAGCCACATAGAAGAAAATACAAACAAAGACTACATTTGACAGACACAAAAGTATGTATAAAATAACTCTTGTTCTCTTCCAACCCTACCGCTATTAGAGTACTCAAGGGCTATGGGTCTTTATTTTATCTTCTTGGGTCTTTTCTTATACGACCGCATGGCTTAAATTATTTTCTATACTAAGACGAAATCTTAAAGAGTGTGGCACAAGCAGGGACATGCTTGACTCTTACTTATGTGAATTTCTATGGCGGAAACACCATCAAGAAACTGATCTGTTTGATCAAATTATCAAAGATATTGTAGTTTTTTGGCCACCAGAAGTGTAAAACCTAACCTAACCTAACCTGATCTGACCTGACCTAACCTGATCTGACCTAACCTAACCCAGACTTAACCAGAAGTGTAAAAGTCATAAAAACGTTCACATGTAATTAGTTTGTTTTTCTATTTTGTATATTTGTGTTTTGTGAAAAACAAAACCATTTATTTTATAGATGATTTCATCAATTGAGGTGAGAAAACCTACTTTATTATCATTCTGTTAGTATAGAAAATAATTTGAGCCATGCTCTCGTATAATAGAAAAGACCCATCTTCCTTTTTAATTTTTTTTTTTTTTAAGCGATAATGGCGTAGAGGTTTTTTGCCTTTAAACAATTAGAAAAAAAATCACAGAATCACTACTTAACTTATTTTAATAATTAGCATTTTTTGAGTGGTAGCACTGTAGATCAGACTTGGGGCTATCAGATTCGAGTTCAGTTGCTGGTGTTGGATTTTCCTATGTTTTACACTACTCTATTGTCTTCATTAATCTTCTTAATTATTGTCTTTTCTTGATTACGACTATTGTTGATTCTTTGTGTTGCAGTCCACATAGAGGAAAAGGAGATTACAAACAAAACATAGGCTACCCATTTTTGTGGATTGTTATAATTGTATCTTTCAAATACAAATAAATTTGATGACACTGGTGACAAGTATATCTCACAAACAGCACATATATAAGTACGAACTTCTCGATAATAACTTCTTATGAACTATTTCATCAAGAGTTTCAACTCTACTTTACCACTGGTTAGTCACTGCAACAGGAGGAACACCAATTCGTCTAAAACAAGAAAAGGTAAGGAAGTATTAGTAAGTGGTAGATAAATACTCTGTACACAGCTGATATATAAAATGTGAATTTCTTTTGTTATCAACTTGTTTGCCAACTGCAATTTTGTCATATAAATATCGGTAGTTGAACAAAATAAACTATTGCAGGCTCATGTAGCTTAAAAGGAACTACTGAAAAAGAAAACTGTTTCAAATTTCTGGCATTTTTAAACTTTATGATCAATTTTTCAATCATTGGTCAAATACAGGGTGGGCCAAAATTTACTACGTGCTTTATTGAGAAAAGGACAGTATACTAATGTAATCCTGGTCCTGTTCAGTTGGTAACCTCATTTCAGTAACCAACATGGTTTGGACCAGAGAGCATTGAGGTTTTGCTGTATTTTGAAAACAACCCTGCTGATGCAAAGAGTTTTTGGGTGATGATTCAACATTCTGTGTAACAACTCTGTTCCTAATGAAATCACAATTCGGTCATGAATTACGTTTTGCAGTAAACTGGAAACACACTAAGAATAGTTTATAGTTTCTTCCTTACAAAATAATATTGGTTCCACAATTAAGTGTAATAGATTACACCAACCGCAGAACTTTATTTGAGCAAATGTTTGAACAGACTCGTCCTACAGCAATGTAGGCACATTTTCATCTCAATGGAGTTGTAAATAAACAAAACTTCTGCTATTGGGTTGAAAATAACCCCTGACACTTTCATGTGGTGTGCCGTTACAAAATCCGGTTGATTGGTCCTTAGTTTTTTCAAAAGGAAGCTCTGTCACTATCAATTGCAACCATTATGTTGCAATGTTGGAAACTTGTTTTAGCCCAAATTAGAAGATATTGCTGAAGATGAGGACTTGGATGACCTGTGGTTCCAACAGGATGAGGTCACACCTCACATAGCTTGAAATTCACTCAATGTTTTAAGAACAATGTTTCCCGGGCATCTGGTCTCTTAGAGGTGTGATGTCGGGTTGCCAGCGCGGTCCCCAGAGTTAAATACTTGTAATTTTTTGTAGGATGCTACTTGAAGGAAAAAGTGTTCAAACATCGCCCTCGCACCCTAGAACCCTAGAAGAGGTAAAGGTGCGGATTATTGAAGAAGTGAATTCCATACTCCTCAGTATGTATCAACAAGCTACAGAAAGCTTTAAAGAATGTCACTAACTGCCCCCACCTTGAAGACATTATTTTCAAAATTCTAAGTAAATCAAATGTATTGCTGAATTAAAACATAAAAATCAACATTTTTCTGTATTGCTCCGTTATTTTTATTCTCATTCGAAACTGGCTTAATCCATTTTGTCCCATCCTGTAGTAACATCTAGTTCACTCATTAAATTTAACTACAATAATACAAATATAAATTGTTGATTTTTATTTAATTTTAATTTTATGTTTTTAACCATTTTATTTTTTAACATAGAAAATACATTTAGGCGTCATTCGATGCAGTTTTAAAGCTGCACAAAATAAGCAGTTGTAGGGGATTGTACAAGATTTGGGTGACAAATTATCCTTAGAAAACAATTATTTGATATTTGGAAATTGCTTGCTGTTTTGAAAGTTACCTACCAATTTTCTGATTAATAAAAATTTTCCATTGGTTTATAAAACTGAGCCTATCTACCAAATTTGAATAAAATTGAATTAAACGTACACACAAGACTAGCAAATCTGAGGGATAACAGGGAGATAAGGTATAATATTTATGACAGATAATGACAGCTTATCAGTATGGCATTTAGATATTGTTATTTCTAGGTTGTGTTAACATGAAACAGTGTTTACATTTCTAGTACATTGTTTTGTTGTTAACCGGTACAGATAACAGAAGAGGTTCATAAAATTAATCAACATTCCTCTAATATTCCGTACTTACCTTTGATACCCCTGAAAACCATGACGTGATCGTATGACAGGATACTCAGCAAAAGCTTTAATGTCCAGCGTGTCTTTTCTTTTAGTCCGCTGTAGGTCTCCTGGTTTGACAACTTGATAGTCTAAATCTTCCACCGCAGGAGGCTTTCTGTACTTATACCACCAATATTCAAAAGCTAAAGTGATACAAGCTAAACCAATGCCTACGAAGATAACAATAAACACCCCACCTGAAACAAATATTGATATATACTGGTATTGTAGAGTAGGATTAAAAAATAATTCACACTTAACTGTGAATAAAAACTGTTTTTAACAAAATTATACGAGTTTCCAATTAGCAGTTTTTGTATATTAAATAAAACTGAGCAAATACAATATACAAATCCATGCACAAAACCAAATAATAAGTAAACAAAAGGTAACTAAACCGAGTGCAGAAAAATGTTAGTTTTGTGAAACGTAAATTTAATTTTTCTCAAAATCAACTAAAACAATTTTAATATTTTTTACTAGAATGTATTTAGCAAAAATTAAACGGTCGGGTGGAAACTCTTAGCATCATTGAAGGGCCAGTCATTGGCTTGCCTAGCTAGGAGGTCCTTGAGGTGTAGAATAAGCTCAGGTTGATGTACAAGGATCTTGAGTCCTCATACCCCAATAATCTAATCTAGGTATTGTTTACAATATCCATGTTAATACTATTGTGATAATACTTACCAATATTATGTATACTAATCCCATCTGACTGATCATCTTGCTTCTCACAAGTTTTCTTTTGTGGGTTTTGATTCCACCAATGTTCTTTAAGTTTTTCTAATCTCCTTTTGTTAAGCAGTTGAAGTATTCTAAAAAATAAAAGAACAAGTTTATGAACACTGTTATGTTACCGATACACAACTGTAAGAGGGGGGGTAATGGAGGTTCGATTGATTGATCACAATGGATTTTTATACTCAAATCTTCAGAACAAAAGGGGGGCAAATGAACAGGTGAGATAAATAAATAGTAATCATACCCCAAAACAAAGTGGGACAATAAATTTTCCTTTTGTTTGAATCAACATACTCACCTTTAAGGGAAAATTTAATAATTATCAAATTTAAACTTACGCATTGTTAAATTGATCTTTGAGTGGAGATCCTTGTTGAACTGCAATTGCATATGGCTTCCTGGAAAATTCATCCCCTACCATCTGAAGATCGCAGTTGGTCATCTCTTGGTAACGGATGTCAGTTGCATCACCTGAATAAAAGTACAATTTAAAATAAAAATTGCAAAAACACTACACAAACTTTCTCAAGCATCTAAATGCAAAACTTCAGTCTAAGCAAGCAAAAGTATTCTTCTTGATTCACCCAAAAATTCAGGAGTTATTGATCAAAAGGTGTAAATGCTGCAAAATGGCTTAAATTATTTCTTACATAGAATTAAAACATATATTTTCCAAATAGTTTTCCAGATACTACATAAACCTGATGATGGTGATATAAGGTCCTTTAGATATTTTGCAATTTACTTGCAATAACTTTCTGTAACATTGATTTACCTCAAAATCTTTACAATTTCACAAAAATTGTTTTAAATCATTGTAACTCATAACTGGCATTTCAGAGGAGATGCCGATCAATATGTTTTTTTTATATTCATAGTGGCTATTTAAAGAAAAATCATTCGACGTTAAATCCGATTTTGATTAGAACTAAATTTTGTATTTCAGTCTTTAAGCAGGTTTTTCCAAATTCAATATGTTATCAAACTAATTTTAAAATGCTTAAAAATACAACCAAAATATACCTACATATGTAATAAAAATTAGTCATCCTATCCATATTGTACCACACATAGGCAGACAAACATTATTACAAAAATCCAATATCAGTTTTCCTCTGTATTACGTATATGTACTTCTTCTTCAAATTACTGACTTCGATTCAATTTTCAAACGAATCTATATTTTTAAAGACAAATACATGAATGCAATAGAAGAACTTGAAATTTAGATAAAGTCAGTCAGTAGTTGGTCAATCACTAGATTACATAAATCATAATATTGAATAGGTTGTGTTAATGTGTGTTGTATGTTATATGTTATGTGTTGTGATGTGAACATTTTTACGTATTCGATAATGAAACATATCTTTTGAAATATGTCATAAGCCACGCAAACAACAAAGTCATACGATAGATACTAGATAATATCTTATAGTTATTCTTACTTGTGACTTGGTACTATTATAATGAGTTAAAGATTATTAATAATTTCAAAATATTTATGAAATATTAAATATTTATTGGTTGATTTCACTAACCGAGATATGCAAATCCTTCACTTGATGTCTTGGAAGCTCTGACACGTTCAATAGCTTCCTCTAAAGTATTTGGTAACCTAGCTTCCTTCATAGCTTGCCACATCTTCGTATATTTGTCACTCACAGGATAATCCCATACTGCTAATTTTGCTCGTTCAACTTCACTCAAACTGTCATTTAAACTCATGTCTTTCCAGATTCTGAAATTAATAAAAACAATGAATATTCATAGATAAATTGACCTATTACAGGAATGTGGAAAATGTACTGATTCTAAAACCTTTGAAGGGTTTTGAAAATTTTTATATCTAGTTGAGTGTTTTTATATAAAGTCTGTTTTGAAGTATAAAACAAACACATTAAAATATAAAAATTACAACGATAGGGGGTTCTAGTTGGGTGATTATTATTATTAAATATTTAATTATAATAGTTAAACAGACATGTGGGTGGGGGCCAACCAATAGTCATGAATCACTTTGCCAGGTTGGCAAATCACAGCTAATAGTCTTCAGACATGATTAATTTAGTACACTTGCCATCTTGGATGAATATTAAATTAAATAATCAAAAATTTACAATATAACTCTTAATTATATGAGATAAGGGGAAATCGGTTCAGTTGAATTTCTCAAATGTCTAATACGGCATTAATAAACCTAAGTACGTGGATTTAAACTATATTAAGCTAATTCGAGAGGGTGTGTCTCATTAAATCCCTCCGGGATCTTAGACCCAACCTTTCGAAGGACTTAACCGAACATATCTTAACCCCTAATGGACAGCTAGCGCCTCTAAACGCGACACGACTCAATATCTAAACATGATTAGCGCCTTTAAACGCAAAAACACACTTAGATGATTCCATAGTTCACGAAACTTCCAAAAGAGTGCAGAGTGATGTTCATTGAGTATATTTAGACAACAAAAAAATATAAGCAACGTCTGTGAGGTCTTATCCATCTGTGTTCTGTCGCCATATCAAATTAAATCTACGATCGCAAGTGTTCTCACCTCGGCTTACGCCTATATACGCAATCTGTTTTACTGAGCTGTACGGTGGTTATTTGAATTGTTTTCTGACTGATATCAATTCCAAAGTTTTACTTTTATATAAGTTCTTGTTTTTTTGTTGTATGTAAGTGTACTTTCTTGATATTTTTGTTTTGTTTTTGTATAACAATAATGGCAAATCCTGATGACCCCGATTTTTATTCTTTTGTAATCGGGATCCTAAATACTTCCTTTTCAAGTGTCATTGATGTGGATAACCTAGAATTAGAGGAGGCAGAAAATACAATTCTAAGCAATGTTAGTGACAATGAAAATGAAGTAACAAGTGATGATGAACTGTATGTTTGTCCTAGGCTTACAACAGTGCCAACAACTAGGCCCTAGAGATGATCAATGGTATAATGTTACAAACAATGACCCAGGACCTAGCCATTAGTATACCATACTAAAGCTAATTAGTTAGGATCAATCTGAGATTGTTTTTATTGTTATAAAAAGTGCCTGAGTATGAGTTTGAGTATAATGTAATATTGAAACAACAAAAAGAACAAATATTTTATGTATTCAGTTTTTGACTAATTGTAAATTCTGCCAAGTTTAATTGGATTTTTCTTTAATTAGTAAAAAATATTTTTTTTAAGTTTAAAATTATTTGAGTATTTTGTGTGTGTACCACTTACCCCTAAGTATCTATATTTCAAAAGAACATTGAAATTTTTTTTTTTTAAATTAAACTCTAAATGAGCGGTAGCCCATATTTTAACTTAGCACTTTAAGGGTTAAAATATTACGGGATTATAGAATTAAAGAGGCTCTATGCAGAAACATATCCTGCCACTTTGACTTATAGGTATGCACTGTGTTTCCTGCACACCAAGTGTTCACGCATCTAACCTATTGGAGACATTGGTTCAGACTCAGGGCAAATAGCGTTACCCACAATACAACGATGTTGAATTAGATAGAAATCTATGGAACAGGGGTAACAAAACATCGATTTCACCACTAAATTACTTATAATAATTTAAAAAATGATATATTTTCTTTACATAGGTGTACATATTCAATAAATATACAGTATGACTTCTATACATATTTAATATCATTTAAACAGCTTCCATCATCGTAAAATTCCACTGCCAGTTTCTTGTACAATTCAGTAACACTAACCTTTAATTCGTCATTATTTTTTAAATGCTGCAGTCCAAGCCTTTTCTTTAAATGCATGAATAAAATCAGTTGGTGCGAAAGTGGTAAAATGGTGACAAAAAGGCCAACATTATGTTATAATAGTGCATAATAATCACAATGTATTCATGATTTCCCTTCATTGCCATCGCCGACAGTAATTTCACTTAAAACACAACTTATATATAAACTATCTATATAAATAAATATAATGAACCTAGAAGAAATAATAGCTCATTGCTCAAATTCAGACCTTTTAGTGGTGGGATTAAATTTTAGCAAGGAAGCAACAAGATTTTTAAACTTTTGGTTTTTACAATTTTTTTGTCTACGCTTTTAAACGATATATCACTTGTTAGGGTTAGGCAACCATTTAAAATTCTTGAATTGCTTCACAAAAAACCAATTTTGGCGAGTAGAGTAAAATTTATCTACATGCCTAAAATTATGTTCTTTCATCCTATAAAGTTCCCTAAAACGATGTGTTTTTATTGATTAATTCAAATTTAAAAGGAATTTTTTATGAGATCTTAATAACTAGACTAACATAAATAAATACTCACTCGTAGAATCTGGCCTCAATGTCAGCCATACGATTAAAGTACGTCATAGAAGATGAGCCATTGATAGGTGCGTATTGAATCTTGTATTGTTTAGATAAATCATCTAACGATTCTATAGGTGTGTCCAGACGTGAGACAGTGAGGAAAGCAGCCAAGTTAGCTGTATAAGATGCAATGATGATGAAACCAAACAACCACCAAGTAGCTGCGACTAGTCGTCCAGAAAGATTCTTCGGAGCTTCTCCACCTCCCTGACAGATGCACAAAGGTAAATGATTGAATTTATTTGGTTTAGTTGCCTATTTAATTATTAAATTTAAGAAAACTAAATTTAAATTTCATTGTAAAGGGGAAGAAATTGTTTTCAAGATTTTGTAGATATGTTACGTTTGGGTCCCACTGAATCTAAAACTTAGTTATTTCAAAATATATATTCTGTTTGTTTTGATGTCTCAAAAACTAGTTCAAAAGTTATACCTGAGGGTATTTTGTGTTACTTATTACATACATAAAGTATAATTGTTATATCTTAAAATTTGGAATTATCTATCATAAGAAAAAAATGCTATGTTTAATATTGTTCTCAAAATTAGTTTGATTAAATGTACCTCCCAAGTTCCGAATCAAAACTATGTGTCATCTCCCCAAAAATTTTAGTTCGAGAATACTGAAAAAAATTAAATTAAAAACATTTGTTATAAAAGGGCAAGTTTTTTATAATTAGTTCTATCGATTTAAATCAAATTTAGATTAAATACACACACACATATAAAGGCGCATCTGGGCGAACTAAGCATTTTTTCAAATCAAATTGTGTTGTATATATTTAGTGAACATTTGTATCTCCTTCAGGTTAAAATTTGAAAAAGGTGACAAGAAATAATAAATATTAAATATAAAGAAAGTAAATATTTAATTTCTGTATGGTGCATGGAGTGGGGATAGTTGCATGATATTTTTCACAGCTGTGTAACCTGACTGAGCACAAGTAAAGCAGTGCTAGTAGAATGGTCATTCGGCCAGTTCTTGTACCAATACTGTTTTCAAAATCCCCGCTACCATTTTTTTGTAACTTTCACACAAATTGGCACCCTCTCAGTGTTTCACAAATAACTGGAAAAAAGAGACCAATTAAACAGTGCCCTCACTAGAATTCTAAAGAGACAATTTAATGTTGTAGCCAGAATGAAGACATACATAATTCCAAATACAGTAGAGTCTCGCAAACTCGGCACTCGATAACCCGGCAGTCCGGATTACTCGGCGACCCCGACGGGGAAAAAATATATTGCTAAAAACAGCGATGTTCGTAAAAGTTCGGCAGATCCCAAAGTGGGCATTAACTTCGATCGCTCGAATTGTAGATGGTACTTTTTCCACGTTAAACTCGTCACAAAGCTTCTTTACAGATTCCCCTCTGTCAAGTCTTTTTAACACATTTAACCGCATCTCAAACGAAACCAACACACGCTTCGCTCCGGTTCACATTACGCTGAGTTTGCGGGAATCTACTGTACAACTTTAAAAAAAAAACTTAATTGATCACAAAATGGATATTTTTGTGAAAGGCTCAACATTAATGTTTTAGGTCCATCATAAAATTTTCTCTATAATACAGATATGTTGAAAAGTTAAATACTTTATATACTGTATATATATATATATATATATATATATAGATTTATGTATAAGACCTTTCGAGTGCCTAATGGTACGGGCGACGACCTATTGGAGGCCTGGAGTGCTTGAACTCAGGCATTCAAAAGGTCTGTTTTCATACACTAAAACGACCTTTTGTGCCCTCTGTATAAAGCGAAATCGTCGACGAACCTTTTGGATGCCTAGAGTGCCTGGTGTGAAATGTACGGGAGACGATATTTTGAAGGCTTATATACGATCAGTTACAAATGCCACCTTTTGAGGTCTTATACGATCAGTTACAAAAGTCACCTTTTAAAGGCTTTAGTTGACGGCTGTTTCTGTTAATTTCTATTTTCTAACGCCTGTTATCACCATGGTATAAGTCATCGTGTTTTAGAGAATTTTTGAAGACCTGCTATTATTTAAATAGAACCTTTTGAAGACTTTATGCTCTCCAATAAACTTAATTTTGACATTACTTTGTCTGAAACATTATTTGAGTAAAATTATGCGTCACATAACAATATTGTATAGTTTTAATACAAAAAAATTTGATTTAAAAATTTTCTCATATCACTTACTTTCTTTCATTAATACTATTGTTTGTTAAATACTAAGGAAGTAACTATTTATTTTAAATATAACTAGAGGGTACATAATCCTGTGTTCGCGGTACAACTCCCGTTCAGCCAATCGTTGTCCTCGTTTTCATAATATAGTTAACAGAATGTTAAAATATGTTACACATTATTAATCAGAAGACGAAAATAGTTACATTTTTTTCTCCAAACAAGTAGGCTACGGTATTTTTTTTCAAGTTTATAAATAAAACTATATTTTAACTAGTTACCATTTTACTTTCACACTATACTATAGTATAGAGAAAGTATAGTGATCGCAAAAAAAATCGATGATGAGATTTTTGTGGATATATCCGTTTTGGAACCCCATGAGTCCAAAAAAGTGGTTTTTACAAAATGTCTGTCCGTATGGTTGTATGTAAGTATGTCTGTATGTATAAAAAGCTAGAGAGAAAAATAAGTACAAAATATAAGAACTGTAGTGTGTATGTAACTATTACAATGCGTACATTTTATATGAAGTAATCAATATGAATTTTAATAAATTAATAGCGTAGTTATATACAAACTTAACAATTTAACAAATTTAAACTAAAATAAAGCATGCCTAATTGACATGCCTGGTGCAAATTTGTTTGAAATCGTGCCTCAGACGGTTACCAATTTTAAAATATCGTCTTATAATGTATGTGGACTAAGAGCCAAGGTTGGTGAAGATTATTTTTTTCATTTACTAAATAAGTATGATTTAATTTTGTTATTAGAAACATTTATATCTGAACATGATGAAGAGTGTATTGTTAAGAGTCTTCCTAATTTTAAAATCGATTTTTTAAATTTTGCTGAAAGAAATGCTAATTTTGGGAGGGCAATAGGAGGTATTATTTGTTGTGTAAATTTACAGTCATCCTTTACTAAAGAAGTTAGTTTCGTATGCAAAACTAATATAAAATTAATTGAAATTAAAAATTGGTTGGTTTTGCCAATTTATTTAAATTATAACAAATGGGAGAACAGCTTTGAAAATTTGTGTAATTTTATTAATTCAAATTCAGAGCAAAATTTAATAATAATTGGAGATTTTAATGGCCGAATATCTAACGAACAAAATAATTCTGATATGTAAAATTATATTAATGTAACTAGTACAATTAGAGGGGTCAGAAAATCGAAAGACAGGATATTAAATACAAGGGGGCGTAAACTTCTAGAATTATTCCTTAATTTTGGATTAGTGGTTTTGAATGGCAGAACGCAAAGTGATGCTGAAGGAGAATTTACTTTTATTGGGAAGATGGGTAATTCTGTAATTGACCTTGCGGTTGTATCAGTGAGTTGTTTAGAAATAGTAAATGATTTTGAGGTTATAAGTCATGCAGGATCGGATTATCTACCTATTTGTGTAAATTGTAAAGTTGGTAGACTTGCAGAGAGCCAAAGGGGTGGGGATTGTATACTACCATTGTTTCCAAGATTAAAATGCACTAATTCAGATAACGTCTTGTTCGGTAAAAACATAGATAAGGAAATGTCAACCTTTGATGTCTTCAATGATAACCAGATAAATGTCAATAGCATGATTCGTTGTATCAAACAAGCAGCCCACTTAAACCGAGTACAAATAATAACACTACGGTAAACAAAAAACAAAATGGTTTGATTTCGAATGTCTGGTATCAAGGCAGCGAGCCTTTAAACTCTTAAAACTGTTTCGCAAAACAAATTCAACTATGGTTAAAGTCGCATATTTAGAGGCAAATAAAAACTTTAAATCGTTATGCAGAACTAAGCGTAAGCTACATTACAAATATGTTGTAAATAGTTTGGGGCAAGTTAAAGATGCAAAACAATTTTGGAATTCTATGAAAAGTTTTAAAAATACAAAAAGCAGATTAGCTGGAAATATTAGCTGTGTCGAATGGGTGGAGTATTTTAAAAATCTTTTGAATCCTCTTATTGTACCAAGGGATATTTCATATACGGAACAGTTTATTTTCGACAATGATCTCGACAAGCAATTCAACCAGCAAGAAGTGCAAACGATTTTGGCAAAATTGAAAGATGGGAAGGCTCCAGGTTTTGACGGAGTACCGTATGATTTTTTTTTAAAACGGCCCACGGGTTTTAAGTTCAAAGCTATTGGCTATTTTCAATAAAATATATATGGAAGAACGCGTTCCAGAAAGTTTAAAAAAATCTATAATTTTTTCCTTGCATAAAAAAGGGGATGTCAATTGTGTGCAAAATTACAGAGGTCTGTCATTTATAGATTGTATAGCGAAAGTGTTTGCTAGTTTATTGCATTATCGATTAAACAATTGGGTACACAGTCATCAAATAATTAGTGATTTTCAAGCCGGATTTAGAAAGGGTTATTCCACCATAGATAACATATTCAACTTAACTAGTATGATTCAGTTGCAACTGTCAAAGAAGGGGCGAAACTGTATTGTTTCTTTGTAGATTTTTCCTCTGCTTTTGATACTATTGATAGAAAGGCGCTGTATTTTAAGTTATCGTGTTTGGGTGTTTCTTCTCATATGCTGAATATTATAAAAGAGCTTTACAAAGGTAAAACATCGGGAGTGTGGTGTAATGCGTGCGTAACGAAATGTTTTGAAACTAATATGGGTTTGAAACAAGGCTGTATTTTAAGTCCATTGCTATTCTCTTTATTTGTGAACGAGTTGGCTGATATTTTAGATGGAGGATGCGATTTTGAAGGGTTTAAGGTCAGTGTTTTATTGTATGCAGATGATATTGTTATTCTGTCCCCTACACCTGGTAGTTTGCAGAGTATGCTAAATAAGCTCGAAAATTATTGTAACAAGTGGAATCTTCGGGTTAATTTAGGTAAATCTAAAATAATGGTTTTTAGGAAAGGGGGTCAGTTGTGTAGAAATGAGAAGTGGTGGTACAAAAGGCAACGGGTAGAGGTTGTCAATAAATATAAATACTTAGGTGTTATAATTACTCCATCATTATCATGGGAAACTCAATTTAAGGACAAATCTATGGCTGCAAAATATGCTATAAACGCGGTATGGCACAACCTTTTAGGTAACGAGAGGGTCCCACTTAGTGCCAAGTTTACATGTTTTAATTCTATTGTGAAGGCGATTTTATGCTACAGTTCCCAGGTCTGGGGCTACAAGGAAAGCGATGAATTGGAAGGGGTATTTAGATTATTTATAAAAAGAATATTTAAGTTGCCAAATAACACCCCAAATTATGTCTTGTTTTTAGAAACAGGGTTTGAAAAGGTTTATTTGTATACATTGAGAATCCACCTGAATTTTCTTTTAAGGGTTGTAGCTTTACCAAAGAATAGATTGCCAAACATTCTTGCTAAACAAATAATAAAAAGGGGCATTTACTGGTACCAGGAGTGGAAAGTGTTAGGATATAAATACGGGATTGATGTGTATATGAGCAATATTGATAGGCTACGTGAACAGATGCTTAGTGTTATTGAAGCGGTCAGAGTTACTTGGGAGGGAGAATTTTTACAGAGGGCAAGAAATGCGACATATCACAAACAGTACCGGGACCTTGACTTTCAACTCGGCAGTAGACATTTTTTTATTTGATAAATATGATATACAAACAATAAGTTGGATCATCAAAGCAAGGGCGGAACTTGTTACTTAAACTATAAACCGTGGTGTAACGATAAAATATGGTTATGCTCCTTATGCAACATAAATGAAAACGAGACGGTTTACCATTTTATTGCTCGCTGCCCTATCCTAGCCGATATAAGAAATTTGTGCTTTTTCAAACGCAGTTTAAATAGGGGGGAATTTGAACTTTTATTAAATGGGAGAAATTGGTGGAGATTGGATAAATTCATAAAGATTGCATGGAAATTTAGATGGGAATTAATAAATGAATTTAATTTTTAACTGTAACAGTACACAAAATTTTGGTTGGGAAGAAGGGTTACCCCTAAATTCTTGGATGGATTACTATAAATCTATTTATATATGTAAGTAATTTTAATCGTATAGCTGGTGCCAAATTAATTAGTTCTGTAGTCATTTATATTGAATATTTTGTATGATTATATGATTATATATGTATGGGTGCACTGATGGAAGGAAGGTTATATACACACAGGTCTATATGTGTAAATATATGTGACTCATAGTATAATTTTTAACTATATTGTTTTGTTTATGCCAACCCAGCTGACGGTCAAAAAGACCATTGCTGTAAAGTACTCTGTAAAGAAAGAATATTATTAAGTTTATTTCATTTTATTTTATCTTCTATAATTAATTTAATGTGAATTTATTTTATATTTTGTATGGAATAATGTCAAAATAAAGTACTTTTTCTATTCTATTATATTCTATATTCTATTCATAGTACTTTTCCCAGCCCTAAAATGTATGTTATACTGTACAGTCCTAATTGTAGTTATACGATTAAGCAGAAAAGTGTCTTAAATTAATTCAGCAGCCTAGACGGTTACTTTTGGTAGTGTTTAACAACAAAACACATGCCATAGTACTTTTCCCAGCCCTAAAATGTATGTTATACTGTACAGTCCTAATTGTAGTTATGCGATTAAGCAGAAAAGTGTCTTAAATTAATTCAGCAGCCTAAACAGTTACTTTTGGTAGTGTTTAACAACAAAACACATGTCATAGTACTTTTCCCAGCCTTAGGGCATTTATTGTCTGGGCATTGAAAGACAAGAAATTGAGATATTCGGCAAAATACACTGGGAAATCCTCACAATTAACAAATATCATAAACCACCTAACTTATAGAAAGGTTTTGAACCCGAACGGCCATAAAGGACCACCGGGTTTTCACTAATTGGTTCTGTTAAAAGCACGCGTTAATGACATACCTATAAATATAAGTAAATATGTTTTTTTTTCACAAACACTCCCGAAATTACACGCCCTTACTACATGTAAAAAAAAAGTTTGCTAATGGCCACCTTAGGATCGTCACGTTTAGGGAAACAGGTAATACAAAATTTCCCTAGGCCCTTTAGTGGAACCGACCTTATTAACCTATCTTGTTATTTGTGCTTTAGATAATAGTATTAATACATACAACTGCTATATTATAAATTGCAATTATACAGGATGCCCTCGAAATCTCTGGTCTCCTTTTGTGGATTTGTTCCTGGAATCGAGACAAACATATTTCACAATATAAACATAGGTCAACGGTGCTTACGGTCTGTCTGTATGTTTTTTCACAAAATAATTCATATCTATAGAACGGTTTCACCAATTGAGTTCAAACTAGACTTGAAGTTATACCTAATAATGATCTATTATAAACAAAATCAACGATTATATCCAATCATGCGTTTAAAAATGGCGACTGTTAAAAATGTCATACCTAACAAACTAAAAAACCTTTTATTTTGTTAAAAAATTTGAATAGCCTACATCTTTGTTGTTGCCCTTTTCAATTTCCTAACGGAAAGTGTAATAATCAAAACAATTGGATGAAGGATAATAGTTAAGTTAAGGATTATAACAGCATAATATGTACACACAATATATTGTTGTGTTTACTGTGTTGGTATAAGATGCCGGGTTGAACAAACCGATTATTACACATAACTTAACTATTATCCTTGATCCGATTGTTTTGGCGGTTACACCATCCGATACGAAATGAAAAGGGCTACAAAAATAATTTCTTGAAATTTTTTGTTAAAATGTAGGCCTACGGTTTTTGGGCAATTCAGGTTTGAAATTTTCAATCACCTTATTGTATATAATAGGTTATCTTGTTTAAATAGATCATTGTTAGATTACACTTTGTGCAAAGTTTGAGCTCAATCAGTCATATAATTCTCTAGTTAAAAATTATTTAGTGAAAAAACAAATTGGTGGCTATGGGGAAACAAAGCTTGTCCGGACCCATATCTAATTGATTTTTTTTCTCATTCTTATGTGCTGAATCATATCCTAGAATATTGCAGAGTAATTACAAAACATCCTGCATATACTTAAAAATCTTATTAAAACTATGTAAAACATCCCAATATTGTGATTACGTACGCTGTTATTATCTTTAACTTAACTGTTATCCTTCATCCGATTGTTTTGAAGTTGAAACATCCGATAGGGAATTAAAAGTGCTACAAAAAGGTGTCTTGAATTTTTTGTTAAAATGTTCTGTTTTTGGGTATATTAGGTTAGAAATTTCCAAACAGTCGCCATTACTAAATGCAAGATTGGATATAATCCTTTTTTTTACCTAAATTAGATCTTTTTACTTTCTCACTATCCTACTATAGTATAGAGAAAGTATAAAGTGATCGCAAAAAAAATCGATGTTGAGATTTTTGTGAATATATCTTTTTTGGGACTCCCTGAGTCCAAAAAAGTGGTTTTTACAAAATGTCTGTCTGTATGTATGTCTGTCTATCTGTATGTTTGTCTGTATGTCTGTATGTCTGTATGTCTGTATGTAGACAAAGCTAGAGAGAAAACTATTCGATCGATTTAAAAAAAAATTACACCAAACATTTCAATTAGGCCTGTACAGATGCACGAAAAAGGGGTTTGACAAATTTTGAAAAAAAACCCCCTTAATGGCCAAAAAACTCCCAAAAAAAATCAGTTATTATTTTTTTATAAAAAAAAAAGGCTCTAATGATTTTGATAAAATTTTGCTTATTTTTAGCCCTTAATGTACCCTACCATATGCGAAAATCGGCATCTAAAAATTCTCGTTTAGGTAATAATAATAATAATAATTTTATTATTAGAAACTCTCTACTTTAATGTGTTCCTTCTTCTACTTTACTACAATTGTGAAGTCACAGTGAATCTGTTTAGTAATTTAAATGTGAGAAGGTATGTGCCAGTTTCTGGTACCGTTTATTTAGGTATAACTTCATGTCACGTTTGAACCGAATCGGTCAAACCATTCTCTAGATAGATATCAATTATTATTTTGTTAAAAACACATAGAACATACATACAAATAGACGATAAAGTAAGCACCGTAGACCCATTATTATATTGCGAAATATGTTTGTCTCGATCCCAGTAACAAATCCACAAAAGGGGACCAGAGAGTTCGGGGGCATCCTGTATATAATCATATGTAACACAATACAATATAACAATAGTCCCATGTAGGTATATAATGTTTCCAGATTTTTCGTTGGAATTACAACTTTTTTTACTAGTACCCCTTATTCAGTACTGAAGAACAAATTAATTCTTTATAAAAACATAATTTATAGAAAGATTGATTAAGCTATGCCTAAACTCGGTCAAGGTTTGTACCAATGTACTAGGATACTTAGATAACATTTTTTTTTATTGGAGATGGCATAACAGTTGAACCCAGCCTATATGTATGTATTCACCTTAAAAGTAGGTGGAAATCACTAAATAAAAGTTTTAATAGTAAAATTGAGTGTTGGTGTGGAAAAGTGGGTTTTGTGAGCCCGAACGGTTCGTCGGAGAAATAACCTAAATAGTAAAATATGTAGGAAATTTTATGTTCTTTCATTTTGAATATGCTAGAGAGGTTATTAAAGAATAATTGATAGTTTACGAGTTACAAGAGAAAACCCGCAAGAATGAGATTTTTTACTTTTTTTTGCATTTTTGTCAATGTTGCGTCACGAAATTTGTAAGCAAACCTCAGATTCGGATTCAGCACCCCAAAAACATACAGAGGGGAAGAAATAAAAACTACCCCACAACTTTCCTTGTAAAAACAAAATTTGACTGGTTTCTATAATCCACCAATGTAATTTGACATATGTACAATTGAACAATATACAAACACATTTTTGTTCAAATACTAAGAGACGAGAAGCTCAAAAGTTGTAGATTGATAATTTCCAAAATATCAATTTAACAATGAATTTTACGAGAAGTTGGAGTCCTAAACTTGTGTCCAACAAAATTAATCTATACTAGAAATTAACCATTCTAGTGCGCTTAAGGCTTATTTTGCGCACTTGTTCACAACCACTCGTTAACTCTGTCGCTGGAGTTGTAGTTTAAGCTACAAAGCCGTTACATTTGCTGTTCATTAGCCCCCTATCACATCCCGCCGGAAATAAGTCGAGTTACAGTAACCCAATATTATTTTCATATTAGGTTAATACCATTCAGTTTTACTCGTTTTCAGTTACATATGAATTTACTTACTTATTCAAATACAGAGATTAGGTTGTATTAAACGCTTTAATTGTTTAGTATACAGGGTGTTTTGCGAGAGTTTGGCATAACTTCGGAAGATGATAGGGGTCCACCTAAAAAAATCAAAATTGTTCATATGTACCTAGGTCTAGAAAAGCTTCGTTTTCCAGACATCCGCCATTTTGTTTCTTTTCCAAAATGATTTATACCTGACCGATTGAGTTTAAACTTGGCACAAAGTTTAACCTAACAATAATAGACCCTATATATACAGGGTTAGTTTCTACTGATACCATTAACTTCGCCAGTATGTTCTACTCACTAAATGGAATAAAAAAGTTCATATGGCCCCATGCCCGATCTCAACCGTTAGGCTGTAGTCGCGTATTTTGTGTTTTTTTCAAAATCATGCTTTTTTGCCTCACTCTTTGTTTGAGACATTTAGTGTTTAAGACATTCTCGCTCTTGATCAGAGAACATTTTTCGCATATATACTCTTGTTCAGAGCACAGTTACTGTCCTCTGAATATTAGGAGGACAGTGTGTTCTCATCAAGAGTATATTTATATAACTTACTGTCCCCTTAACATGAGTTAACATAACACGGATTTTTGTAACAAATGCTGCCAACATTGTCTTGTCCCCAACTAAAATTTATGACTGACCATTTCAACTCTCTCATTATCAGGAATTATTTTGTCTTAACTGCTATGTTGAGGTTCAGGTAGCCAGGGCGTTAAGACTAACCTAGCCTCTCTTAGTTTTATGACACCTAAGAGACATTTTTAAATATATTTTAAATGAGCCTGACGTTTTATCTTTTCGGGAAAATCATTGTTTTTAAAATTCCTTTAGACTTAAAGATAGCGAACACTATCCCAATTCATATTGCCAACAATTAAAAATAGCGTATGCCTTTTACATTTTAGGAATCTTGATTTTCTTATTAATAACGATGCCATTTTTTAATTAAGATAATTAATATTACTACTGTTACATATTAATTGTAAACAAGTGAATGGATCAAAACAATAACGAACTTTGTCTAAGAACTGTTTCTTGTTAAATAAGAAATTTGTGTGTATGTATATATTGAAGCACACTTTAAGAGTGTTATATAGGTAAGGAATTTTTTTTAAAAGTACTAAATTTAAAATGGATGAGTCAGAGGTGGGAGGCACAACAAATTACCTGACGTTAAAGTTGAAGAAGTCCTGGAAAATATTTCAAAGTTTTTAAACAATAAATCGTACTATAGCTATTCAACAACTCGAGCAGAATATTGGAGAACTCAAAAATTCCAATAACTCATTTCAATAACCTATGTATGGTCAAAGTTATAGGCTTCTTTGGCGCAGATGGATAGCACTTTCGTAAAGGATCTTTAATTGTGGTGTCTTATATTTATTTAATTTTAGCAATAATAAATGAATTACAGTACTGTAGTTATTAGTTAAAGCACAAATTTGGTAATTTCCCTAGTTCACAATATTATCCTGAAAACGGAAAGATAGACAGCCAGAGTGAAGTCTAAAGAGGGCTTTATTTTTATTATATAGAGGAACTATATTAATCTTTGTTTTTCTAAATCTTAGGTAGTTGGTTCGAATATAAATCTCGTTATTTATTTTATTTTTTTTAATAAGCCTAAAGATTTCAATTTATTTAGGAAAGGCTATTTATAATACTAAATTAATTACGATTATACAAAGAAAGTACGTTTGTTGTTTTTAAGATTCGTGTTAAATAGAACAATGTTGAAAATACAATAATGAGTCACCGTGAAAATAAAAGAGGTTGCAGTTTTACAAGAACAGAAAAACATCCCCCCCCAGCCCACATCCAAAACAGAATCACGGACGCATGTTATTCACAATTATCATCTCATCAGAGAATAATTTATATTTCCGTTCGCACAGTTGGTTTGTTCACATGTAGGCCTATAGGTTACTCATCGACATTTGAAGAATTGTGGCAGGAAGTAGTTCTTCCTTCATTGGAACACACTGAGCATTGAGTTCAGATTTGATAAACGCATTTTTCATGTGACGTTTTACACGAGATTTGAAAATGATTTCCATTTTAAAATGTTAAAGTCGTATATATTGAAAACTTGTTAACCTTATAAAACAATTACAAGAGAGTAAAAACTTTTATTTGTTAATGACGAACAATATGGTATTTATATTTTTACTGTAGCAGTAAAAGAAAATATATTTGAACAGAAAAGGGAAAATTGCATCACAAATATTATATAATTTTAACAACTTGTGCTCTATGAAGTAAGAATCGGTTGACATTTGATGGTTGGAGAAGTGAGGGGTTGGTTTTGAGATTGTCTAGATAAACATTTATAGTTAGTTATAGAAATTCGAACAAACAATATTAGGTAGTAGCAAATTTTTAAAAAAAATAGTAGAAATAGGCTTAGGATATCTAGTTATGACCTCATATGCTTAGTAAGGAGGGAGTAATGCAACGTTGTCACATGGTGTGTTTTTTCTACCTGCGCCAATTCACTGTTTATTTTACAATTGGACACAATATTAATATTTGCCCGGTCGCAAATTTGACTACATATTTATATTTTTACTGTAGCAGTAAAAGAATATATATTTGAACAGAACAGTTGGTTTTGAGATTGTCTAGATAAACATTTATAGTTAGATATAGAAATTCGAACAAACAATATTAGGTAGTAGCAAATTTATTTTTAAAAAATAGCAGAAATAGGCTGTGGATATCTAGTTATGACCCACTTATGCTTAGTAAGGAGGGAGTAATGCAACGTTGTCACATGGTGTGTTTTTCTACCTGCGCCAATTCACTGTTTACAATATTAATATTTGCCCGGTCGCAAATTTGACTACATTTGTATTCAGGAACTTTACAACTATATTTTAAATATTTAATAATGTTTTTAATTGATTAAAAAAATACTATTATTAGGTCTGGAATATGAAGGACAAACGTTTATTTATTGTTTACCTTATTTTTGAGGGTCACTCAAATTATAAAGTCATACTATGCCACGTAAAAGTCAGACTTTTTTATTTCTAGAAATGAATAGAGGTGTAAGTACGACTTTGATAAGTTATGTTGTTTTTCAGAGACAAGAACCCTTAGATGCCGAGGATCCCCAAGAAAAAAAAACAAGTGTTATCCTTTTAATTTACCTTTCTTAACGGAATTAATTCAACAAATCGGTCGGGAAGAACACCCTGGATAAATTGTATTGTTTTACATAAACTGTTGTTTCCTAAGTATTACATGGAGAGAAAATTGCACTTCACCGTCCAGTAGTTCAATAAATCAATGATTTAGGCAACTCAAGACATATATGTAAGCTTAACATTCATTTCATCAACCATAATAATTGATCTGGTGATAATCACCCTGCTTGTCCAGAATTTAGAATAAATTTAGATAGTACTCAACAAAAAAACCTTTCAAAAAGGTAAAACTTTTGTAAGTATGACCTTTCGTTTTATTCCCTTTAACTTACTCAACACATTGTTACGTTTTCCTTTTCCTTGTATCTGAAATAATTTAATAAATAAGGCAGCGAAAGCATGAGAAATCATACTGGGGTGGGGGTTGTCTCTGAACACTATTCCAGTGGGCGACATATCACCCCACATTTGATTTATTAATAAATTCCTAAATACTACCATCTTGGAAAAACAATTTTTATTAATAAACCAATAATATAAAATTTATTGAGCATATATTATATTAATAATCATTTCGAAGTTGGATTATACAAAGACTTGAATATAACTTGCATAATATCTTCAACAACCATAAAATAGTATTTAGATTTTTTTAAACGTAAGTGAGCAGTTAAAAATCGAAAATTCAATTTAAAACTTAATATATTTCTAAAGCAGATAACATGAGCAATATTATTTTATATTTTATTTACAAGTTAAAGTTTTTCCAGCTTCAACTACTGCATTTTCTAATTTTAGACCTTGACTTTTATGAATAAAAATTAACTATTGCAAATTGGAAATTGTTTTCTTATTATAAAAGCATTCCTCAATAATTGAAATTTAGATTCTATACGTTCTATAGAATATTGTCTTTTATTGGTAAGTTCAATTTTAATAGTGTCGACAACATTATTATTATCTCTTGTTACAGAAATAATAGTACCTATTGTACCATTAGCCAAGCCGATAGAAACATCAATATTTCGTCTTTTCATAAATTTTGATCCAGCTTTTATTTTAATTACTCTAGCTAATCTACAGTTCGTGAACTACCCGCTTCATCATTCATTAAAGACTTTATTCTTTTTTTGTGCATATTCTTCGCTCGAATTGTATCTTCGGCAACAAGCTCAATTTCCTCGGTATTAATTTTTTTTAACATAGCATCTTTAAGGTATCGCACATTTGATTGGTACCTACTTTGCCAACATTATTTGATGGCAAAGTATTTAGAAAGTTACAAAGTTAAGATATTTCCACTTAAAAGTTTAAATACATGATTACGCATTAAGGAATATGTATAAGTAATATTTTGCGGATCATGACCAAATACTAATGAAGTGGCAAATGCTATCGCGAAAACGCCACAATCAACTCCATTAAGTTGCTGGGCTACAGAAGGAAATATAATCTTTTTCATTTTTGTTAAAATAAAATGGTTAAAGCTTTTTCAAAAAAAATTTTAAAATCTGCATCTAATGTATCAGATTTTGAAGAATCATAAATATATAATAACTTACCATCGTAATAGCTACATAACCAATGTTCAGAATTAGAAAACAAAATTTGAATATTTTTTTCACCCTCAGCCATTGGTTTGATTTTTGAAAGAACTTGAAGTCTTCCGGTATGTTGAGGCTTGTAAATAGTAAACCGTAAAAGTAGGTTATGAAATCTTTCAATATGATAATCATTTAGACGTCCTCCATTTTTTATGATATTATAATCACAATTGATCATTGAATATTGAAGATGCCAAGAAGGAATTTGAATTAAATGAAAAGGAAAGTTTTTTATAGAACGCTCTCTAAATATACGTAAGAGAAATTGTCGCATATAATTATTATCACAGTTATATCGCACATAATCTGGTCTAATACCATGTACAAGAGATGTCGCAAAACCAATTGCGAATATACCACAATCACACTCACTCTGAAGTTGAACTTCAGGCCACTTTATAGTCTTTCCAGATTGAAAATAAAATGGGTATAATTTTGGCAAAACTAATCTATAAGTGACTATAATCTTTCTTTTCATTTAATGAGTCATAAATATAAAATAGTTTCAGTGTCAAAAAAACTGCACAAAAAGTGACCTCTGAGCATGTCATCATCTGTTAAAGGCCGAAATAAAATTTGAATTCTAGATCTATCAGGAGAAGCGGGAGTAATCATATCATAAATTTGTAATTCTTCCATTCCTAAGAAATCAGTATTAAAACATTCTTTTATTAAATCGCTGAAGCGCTGTATATGTTCTACACCTAAATATGCATCTTTGTTAATAATAATACGTTCAAAATCTTCGTCACCAAAATCAACAGCCATGCTAAAAATTTCTGTAGTCTTGTTTACTTTTTTTTTTCTTTCACAAAAATAATATTTCTTTTCGTAAGTATAGTATAATAAGTAAATTTCGAATAAATTCTTATTTCTTTTTGTGCAATATATATTTTTTCTTTTTAATGATACTTATATAAAATTTCATACTTTTATACTTTTATACAATTTGATTCTTACGTTAAGTCTAAATAGAATACCGAAAATTTCAAAAACTACCACGATGTTAATTATTTCTTCCTGTCGCCCTTATAAAAAGGTACCTGTGAAGAAAAAATAAAAATGGTCGATAAAATACGTAAATTCTCGGGTGGGGATAAGTAAGGTGAACTACTGGTTTTCTTGTAGAAGTATATACCTGCTAGAAAAAGTAATTTGTAGAATTGTGGGGTCCATTGTGTGGTGATTACACGGACAATGGGTGATGCGCGCGCAGATAGCCCCGACGAAACGGATGGACTATTATTTATTTAATTACTATTTATTATTTCGGAATTTGTATAAATGTAAAGTTATTTAAAGTCAGTTTAGTATTTCAATATATTTTTGTAAAGATTTGACCTTCGATAAGAATAGTGTTTTAGATTGTCAATCAATCGCTTATCAGCAGATAAGATGTATGGTAGGATGCTAACAGACATAAATATCTCATGGCTCTAAGCCAAAGAAAATATGATCAACTAATTCTAATCTTTCTGCTGCCTAATTTAAAGTAATGATTACGTTCTGATTATTCAACTAAAATCACTTGCATTTATTTTTTATATTTATAGCCATGTATGTATATTTGAATTATTATGTATGTCTATATATGTATTCACAGGTATTTCGGCATAACCTTACGACAAAAACTTGTAATATTTAACCAAACGACTTTTTAACCAAACCGAGCTTTTTTTTTCCGTTCTGGGCTGTGAAAGCCACCTTCAGAGGCCTCACCGGCGTCGACCTAAAGATCTTTTGCCGCCCCAATTTCCTTCCTACACCCAACTAGTGATACCCGTCATCCTTATGAAGGAACAGATACTACCAATAGGGTTATCTAGGATGGTTTCCATCTCTTTCCCCGGAGGGCCTAGAGAGTATAGCCTGGCTCGTCCTAATGCCTCACACTCTAAAAGAATGTGTTCTGCGGACTCTTCACCCAAACCACATTTCCTGCAAGTATTGTCTGCAGCAATCCCTATCCTGTGTAGATGTTTTCTGAGGTGACAGTGGCTCGTTAAGAGCCCAACCACCCACCTCATGTTATCCCTTCTGAGAGAGATGAGTTGTTCAGCATGTTTCTTGCTTGGTCTAAATAACCTTTTTGCAAGTCTACTAGTGGTTGAATTCGTCCAGGCCCTATTCATCCCCTCCCGTATCCACGTATCAACCGCTGCTCTGACATGTCCATAGGAGATCCCGAACACCGGTTCCGGGCCCACGAAAGGGGATTCTGAACCTGACCTGGCTAATTCGTCTGCTCTCTCATTACCATCAATACCTGAGTGGCCAGGAAACCGAGCTTACTATTTTGATGAAATTATTTTTATTTTACATTATTTAGAAATTATACCGCGACTAATTACAACCGACACTTTTTTTATTAGCATACATTCTTTCTTCCGTTTACTACATATTGAACAAAATTAATTTGTTTTCCCCCAAAAATTATAATAGTAATTCCAAATTAAATTATAACGTTACGCATCTCTTTTATTTCTACCTAGGGTATCCCACTTAATTACTGACCTAGACTGCGTCGCTCGAGGTCAGATTATGACTTCCTTCTTTCGTTTTGATTTGACCAGCATGTCAATTTACGGTGGGAGACCTATCCCGGAGGGCCCACCCTTAATATGTAACGGGAAATTAGGGGAACCTCGGGACTCACAGTCCCAAGACTGAAATCCCAAAATTGAAGACAATATTATGTATTTTTATAATATATATGTTTGCCATATGGTGAGAATCGAAGATGCGTGCGCACACATACTCGCATCCAGCGTTAATACGGGAAGCGACGCCTGAATTTTTTGGCATTTTTGTCGGTAAACCGTCAAATCAGAACTTTAACTTAATATAACTTAATAACTAGCAATTATAAGTGAAATATTATTCTTTTAATGATAAACTTAAACGTTTTTCTTACATCTTATAAGTTCAAGGGGCTTTTTGAATTTAAAAACAGTAATAAACTAGAAAACTCGCGTAAAATTCAATGTATATAAGGGTGGTGGTTCGCCGGCCATACTTACATCTGGCGGCTATTGCCGCCCTCAATTATGTTGTTTTACGATTACGATGAGAATTTTTAGACTACGATGAGATCTAGTTCATAATAACAGGTCATTAGAAGAGTGTAGATCAATATGTAAACTGAACACCTCTACAATAAGAATATCACTTCCTTATTTTTTTATAGTCATTCTGTTCAATATGATGCGGTATCGTTAATTGTTAGTGTGAAATACATGAAATATGTATAGTGCAGCCCGGAGTTTACACGCGAAAGACAGATGTGGTTGGAGCGGAAGTGACGGGGGAGGGGGGGAGGTCAGTCAAAATAACAAACACCTCCAAACAAAAACGCGCGAACATCGATCTCTCAAAAAGTCGTGAATATGTCTAAGGTATAAACCAGGCATTTGTAAGGTCGCAATAGTGGTATCTTTATATCAAGCACCCAAAATGCCGAGAATGCGTTTAAAGTATAAGCCAGGCACTGGAAAGGTCGCAATAGTGGTATCTTTATATCAAGCCCCCAAAATGCCGCGAATGCGTTTAAAATATAAGCCAGGCACTGGAAAGGTGGTAATTGTATACACGGTATAACATTTATACTCAGGCACCCAAAAGGTGGCCTTTACGTCTGATCGTATAACCGCTCCAAGGTCAGGAATCGCCAGGCACTCAAAAGGTCTTATACATGTATATATATATATATATATATATATGAGAAAGTGTATGTATAATATCTTACCTGTGGAGTAAGAGATGTCATACAGAACCAAAGACATTCTTTCAAGTTAAACTCCCTTTTTTCTTCATCATCTTTGTATTTCTCTCGATTGTTTTGATAACTGTAAGGACTCCATCGGTCGAAAACCCACATTAGA
Source organism: Aphrophora alni (assembly GCA_963513935.1). NCBI lineage: Eukaryota > Metazoa > Arthropoda > Insecta > Hemiptera > Aphrophoridae > Aphrophora > Aphrophora alni. Next base: position 6,468,116 of record OY740768.1, read on the forward strand.
AAACTGAAATGTTTTAGTACAAAATTGTATAAAGGCTGATTCAAATATGTGTAACTAACTTCTGAACCTAATTGTACATACAATTATATATATATAACATATGTATGAAACAAATTTTTAATAACTAACAATTAAATTACTAATTAGATATATTATAAGACTTACCGTCAAATATGTATGAATTAAATTACCTTTAATGGTTTCCGTCCGGTGACTTCTTTTTTAAAACACTTACGCGTTTCAAAGCATGTGCTCCATCTTCAGAGTTCTTTTTCTTTTCACTCAGTTGAGATCGTTAACACATTAAAATAAAACATAAAAACACACTGACATTTATATATATATATATATATATATATATATATATATATATATATATATAAATTTATACATCGCTTATCGTAGGGTTATCCTAGGACATTGATATGATGCGCATCCCAAGTGTTGCGTTACGATAAACGATGTATAAATTAATAAATCCGATGTATAAACATGTAAATGTCCGTGTGTTTTTATGTTTTATTTTAATGTGTTAACGATCTCAACTGAGTGAAAAGAAAAAGAACTCTGAAGATGGAGCACATGCTTTGAAACATGTTAGTGTTTTAAAAAAGAAGTCACCTGGCGGAAACCATTAAAGGTAATTTAATTGTTAGTTAAAACAATAGTGACTTGGATACTAGCAACATGATTCTTAAATTTTAAATGTCTGCCATTTTATTTTGCTAATACACAGTACAAAGTAAAGAATTGTTTTTTTTTGGTATACTGAAAATGATTACATAAAAATGTGTATACCAAATTTCAACTCTATCTCATATTATAGAAAATTATAATTTTTCTTAGAAAAACAAAACAATATATGGAAACTTTGTTTTCATATTTATATCTATATGTAAAATCGTTTTCTGAAGATTGACTATATAGTTTTCAATTATGCTAGTATAAACATAGAAATGCCAATTTTACAAGTTCATTCGTGTTATTATTACCTGGTAAAGAAATAAGCAGCTAAAATACAAAGCCAGACATCATTTTCAAGAACTGTTAGAAATTTAAAGAGCGAAGTCTGAGTCTTTGGTTTTTTCATCAAAATCGTAATGCCGACTAAATCATAATATGGTACTGTAAAATCAACAACGTTTTCACGCTCTGCCATTACTGATAATGATCCTAGAGCAATGTCGGCTCTCTGAAAAATATAATGTTTAATAGAATACGTGTATTTAAATACTATAATAAGAATTCAAATTCAATGGAATTAATATTTACTTTAGAAAATATGAAAAGACTTCTAGATTTAGCGTGCAATTTTTGAAATAGATATATTTTAGACATTGTAAACTACACTCATTTATTTAACTTATGAATTTTTTTTGTTAAGAAAATATTCCTTTCGAGGTTTTCTGAGTAAAAAAATGGTTTTAGTTTTTATGTGTACCTGTCTATCATATACTGTGCACTAAACCCTGAAAAGTAATCTGAATTTGATGAAATTTATTACGGAAACATATTTTGAGGAATTAAAACAAAATGTTCGTAATAATTCGACTTTTGGAGCCCGTATCTACAATAATAAATATATTTTTGATTTTCTCAAATTCAGCTCTACACTGCCCCATAAGAAAAAATGTTGAATTCCAATTTTTTATGAAAATCGAGGCCCTTCAGGAGCTCATTTATAGTGAATACGAGTGTGTCAATCCTGAGATCCTTAACTGGAACCTTAACCTTTCTTGGATTAAATCCCTCTCTTTCATCTTTCCTGTCATGTCTCCCTTAACCAACACTTGTTTTCTTCCGATCCTAATGCTATTAGAGTATTTGAGCACTAAGGGTATCTATTTTTTACTCTTTTCTTATTTTTTTTTTAGCTCTGATGGTGAGGTTTTTCACCATATTTTATATATAAATAGTTAGGTATAAACATGTATATAAATAAGGGTATCAAAATACACCATAATTTGATGGAATAAAAACCCTAAATCATATTATTTTGCAATAATATTTAACCCTAAATCTATTTTTGATGGCTAGTTAGAAAGAAAGCCTTATATGACAATTTCAACATAAAAACACCCTAAATCCGTCTCTATTTAGAGTTAGGGTGTTTTATTTTCCTTTGTCAAATTATTAATTTACCGTATATCCTGTTTTTTAAACATACAAAACTTTTTAAGTCATTTCTTCACAAACTAAAATAAATGTAACATAATAGTATTCTCTGTTTGAAATTATTTGTTAATGATGGAAGTTCAATTTTATTATTATGCATTTTTTGGACATTTGCCATCATTTGTGTGTTAAAAATCAAAACACGACGTTTCGAGAATAAGAATCAATTCCCGTTATCAAGTGACTAAAAAAACTAAAGAAACATGAAACTAGAAACTAAGCCTATGTAAGAAGTAAAATTAAATATGAATACCACCAACCTTAATATCTAAGCATGCATCCCAGAGCTACAACTGAGAAGTCAAAAAAACACACAATCACGGTAACACACAACTAACGTCAAATACGTGTTGTTGTATCAAAGATACAGCAACAAGTGACGTGGTCCATAAGGCGTGACAAACTATTAGGGGAGTGGCCTATTGTTAGTTGTATTAAGCTTCTGTTAAATCGCCAGAAGGGGTTGTAACCCGCTCTCGGGCTAGGAAGCTTAATACAACTAACAATAGGCCACTCCCCTAATAGTTTGTCACGCCTTATGGACCACGTCACTTGTTGCTGTATCTTTGATACAACAACACATATTTGACGTTAGTTGTGTGTTACCGTGATTGTGTTTTTTTGACTTCTCAGTTGTAGCTCTGGGATGCATGCTTAGATATTAAGGTTGGTGGTAATCATATTTAATTTTACTTCTTACATAGGCTTAGTTTCTAGTTTCATGTTTCTTTAGTTTTTTTAGTCACTTGATAACGGGAATTGATTCTTATTCCCGAAACGTCGTGTTTTGATTTTTAACACACAAATGATGGCAAATGTCCGAAAAATGCATAATAATAAAAAATAATAATACTGTGACTACATAGGAAATATCTGACAAGCAAAACAGCTGATTTTGTAAAGCACTAAGTTCAAACTCTTAAATTGATCAATTCAAATTCAAAATGATTGGATAAAATTAATAGTGGTTTTATTTCTTTATTTAAAAATTCATATGCATCACAATTGCAACACTAGTTGTGGAACCAATTATGTAAACAAAAATTTCTGAAATTATTATTTTTTAAATTGAAAACATTTCTATATGTTAATATTCAAAATGTTACCTTATCAATGAGCTCCTTGATCATTCCATTCCACTGTCCATTCTCATCCATAAAACCAAAACTGTTATCAGGAGCAATGTATATTTCATATTCAAAACCAATCAACTTGCGTATCTCTTCAATCAGATCAATACAATAGCCTGTAAACTTATCTTTTCCATTCTCGTCTGTTGTTTTCATCACGAATGGATGTTGCTTCAAATAATAAGAATAACAAAAGACAGCATTAAGCATCAATGGTCTCTTACAGAGAAAAGGCCATTAATACACTTCATTATTAATTGTGTTAAATTATTAAATAGATACTACAAGTTATATAAATGTTCTTATTTCTGAATAGGGACATTTATATAACTTTGAAGTACTTTTATGTGGGCACAACTCTATAATAATTATTTATGTTGGGCTATCGGTTTCATAATTTAATCATTTCATTTATTTTTAGGTGTGGACAAAATGTAATTAATTGGCACTAGTTAAAAGTACTATACCCAATAAAATAGTGTTGATATTAAACAATAATAAATAAATTAAAGTACAATAATGAAAATAGTGATTGATAAAATGTAAATCGTTATTTAACTAATCTTTGATCATTCAAAAAAGTCAGAAGATTGATGACTATGTAGCGATCGACTGGGCTGGATAGCAATAAAACCAGAATAGGTCAGACATTATGGTTTAAGTTACATCTTTATCCAATCTACACCAAAATTTATAATAACTAAACATCGGTAGTTTTTCATAGCGTAGTTTAACTTGTATTTATAAATTTTGATCAAAGAAAATATGATCTTATTATGAAAGAAAAATTTAATAAAATTGCTTAAATATTTTATAAAATGTTAACATTTATTTAACCCTTCCCACGCGGCAAACGAGTATAGCCCCAATGGTAGACTTTGACCCAAACGCGAATGATGATTAAAGCCGCAAAAATATATTTCAGCCTATGGTTAGTTAATTAGTTCACCAAAGTTCCGGTAGAATGCAGAGGCATGTCCGCTGTCAATTCAGGAATAGAAAAACGTTTTGTTGAAAGTTCTACGCCTCGAGGCAGTGGAGGGGGGACGCTATTTTGTCTGGAATTGCCCGGCAGCTCACGCACTCTGTAGCTTCTACAGAGTGGATAACGGCTATACTCGCAGTCTCATTAGTTTGATAGGCGACGACCTCTGTGTTTGCATTTAAGCATTGTTTTGAAGAAGTATTGTTTTTTTAACATTACCTTGTATTTTTTATATATTATTTCACAATATAACTGTTCTAATTTACAAAAATTAATTAAAAACTAAATTTTTTTTGCAGTTTTTTACTATTTTGTTGTATGTAATAAAAAAATGTTAAATGTAGCCGAAAACCAATAATGACATTTTTTTTAAATTAACCTTTCACATACAAAACGAAAACAAAAATTAACTTTGAAAAAAAAAAAACAATAATTTTTAAAGTTATTTCAGCGTTGAGGTGAAATAAGACAAATTTTATTCAGCATGCGAAGGGTTAAATGTTCATAAACCAAAATAAGAACGCACCAATAAAAATCAAACAACAGATTGTGTCAGATATCTTTGCTGATAACAGTACTGTAAAATATATAACTGCAGTGTAATTTTCTTGTACAGATGTGAGCAAATTTGTGCATCATGTTCACGCTGCTACAGTGATCTCTTTGTCAATAAAATAGTTTCAAAGACAAGTACCTGCAATTACTAGGAATATCTATTAAGGTCGCAGTGCGCTGGTCATCCCTATATACAATACAATTATTATGTATATAAAAACTGCAGAAAATGTGTGCTGTGTGCCTTAAGATCCCATAATATTGTAAATTAACTCTTTTTAGAGGCTAAATTTGTGTATTCACAGCCCAGGCTAGATAGTTGTAAGTTTACGCAGTATGGAAAAACTTAATATAAAAAAATGTTCCTAAATATTTAAAATATGTTTTAAAATTTATAATTGCCATACATGAGTACTAAACTCAAGAAGAAGGACTCCTACAATGAAAGTTATCTTAGGCTGTTTAAAAATTTGTTTAAATATTCATCTAGTATTATTCAGCTTTAATTATAAATGATGGAAATAATGAGATGATTATTTAATTCCACAAAACAGCTTTAATTGCGACATATGTTTCGCCGTTAGGCATTTTCAAGCAACTAAATTTAAAACAAAACAAGTCTAAACTAAAAATGTGAGACAAAAGGAAAGGATAGAAGAGTAAAGGGTTTTCTGAAACACCCCCACTTCCATCCCACAAGTTAGATCATTGACCTTTCTTTTGTTATTTCTCAACCCTTTTACCCTTTACTCTTTTAAACTTTCCTTTTGTCACACATTTTTAGTTTAGACTTGTTTTATTTATTTATTATTATTTTGTGGAATTAAATAATCATCTCATTATTTCTATCATCATGGAATTCCATCATGTACCGACTGTTGTAACATTAAATTAATTATAAATGCTTGTTAGGAGGCTTGTAGGTAAAAAGTTTCCTCCCCTGCTGATATTTCTAAATCTCTGAATGCCTTACTGCAGAATTCCATTCATTCTTTTTAGTCTAGTCTAAGGAACTTATCCTTAATTGTTTCCTTTCTCCAACCATAATACACTTTGTATCTCTCTACTTAAGTCACTTCACGTGATTTCTTCATATGTCAATATGGATTAGATAAATTTATAATAGAACATACAAAGTGTCTAGTCAAATATTTAAGATTATTCAGCACAAAAATAATGTTCGTATGAATATTTCACGTGAGACTACTGTCTGACTTTAGGCCTAAATAATTTTGGTATTTTTTTTTTTTTTTACTCTTTTGTAGACTTTGTCTCACGACACAATATTAGAAGTTTGTCTGATGTCAATTCTTTTTCAAACTATAATACATAGCAACATTTTTGTCTGAATTAGAAAAACCTACTTACCAGTACCGTCACAACTCTATAGACTGTGATGGCAGAGAAGTTAGCCATTCCCACTGCATCTTTGACAAAGATAGGTGCATTAAGACTTGCTTTCCACGAGCCCATAATTTCAGCAGAGACAGACTGACTGTTGATCACATTTACTTTTTCTAAACGCATTGTAAATTCCATAAAACTGTGCCCATTACTTTCTATAACGAACGGTGCATAAGAAACTGGTTCTTGTACCTAAAATACCATAAGATTATTAGAACCTAATAAAGAACTAAGTTGCATTAAACAAATAGCTATTAATAATGAATATGACGTAAATATTATTAATAAAATGCTAAAGAAAAAACTTAAGATGAATTCAAGGCAATTTATTTTTCCAACTTCAGTTAAAAATAGCGCTAAATGGCGGAAAGTTAACTATCTAGGAAATGTTAGCCAAAAAGTTGGAAATATTTTAAATAGGGAAACTGAGTGTAGGCCAGAATTTTATTGCAGTAATAGTTTTGGTAAGATTTTAAATAATTCTAAAGATAAAATTAACAAAATGTTGAGAAGTGGTGTAAATAAGATAACTTGCAAAATATGTAATTCATGTTATGTAGATCAAACAGGACGTAATTTTAAATCTAGATTAAGTGAACATGAAAGAAGTTGGCGGTTAGGATATGAAGATTCCAGTTTTTCAAATCATTTAAGAATACATCAAGTGTCTGATTTTAATTCGAGTGTAGATTTTAAAATATTACATTTTGATAATAAAGGTAGGAAATTGAATGCTTTGGAGAGCTTAAAAATTAAAATAATAAGATACTGTAATCCTAATTTAGTTTTAAATGACCAGTTAGATTTGTATAACTCTCCATTAGTAAAACCTTTAAAAGTTATTTGTACTTAGAACAATCAACTGGTTTTCCCAATATGTATTGTTCCTATGGTCATTGCCCAGGCCGGGTATTTCCCCAACTTTCCATTCATTGTATCCTAACTCCCACCCTCTAGTTTTAAGGTTTTATGTTTTTTCTTTTTTCTTCAGTCTGTAATACAGCCTCGTCAATGCCTTAGCAGGCGAAACCATTGGTCGGCTAGACTAATAAAAAGTGGATATAAAAAAATTGTGTTTTATTATTATTAGAAACATTATAACAAAGAGTCTTAGACAGTATGACTCGTACATTAGCTCGATAGTTGTATTGAATTTCAACTGTGTTACTTTTAAACTTATCAAATACTATTTTTATTTGCAAAATAACACACAAAATTCACCATTTAATCACTGGTTAATTTTTAATAATTATATGTTCAAAGTAAATTAATTTGTTATTCTTGAACTTCTTAAAAAAATATATAGCGTCTACTCCTGTCTAAAGGTCCTTAAAATGGTGTCCTTTAAAATATTCGACACTTACTAACTTTGTATTTTAATTATTCCCTTCACATGCTTTCAATTAATTGACCCTGTCAGACATTATTGTTCTGCATATTTAAATTTAGCCTTCTCTTTCTGGATTCAAGTCGGTGCGACTCAGTCCTTGGTGAGCCATAAAGTTCATTATAAACAACAAAGAATAATGAACAATTGCCTCATAAATAATAATTGTTTTTTATAATTTGTAGAAGTAATTAATATTCTTTAACATATTTTTAATACATTTATTTATTAATCTTTGATTTGATGTGAAGTGAATAAGCTGTTAAATTACTTGCTGGTATAATGAATATTAAAATTGTTTAATCCAATTAATAAACTGACATGTTGACATTAATTAAACTTCTACTTATTTCTTGCTATTTTCCAATTTATGTTTAAACTTTAAAAATTAAATTTAAAACATGTAGTCTAAACCATAGTTCTTAGAAAAAAGTCGAAAAATTAATGTCAATAATATGCGTAAATAAAACAACAAAAAACAACTACACATCATTTCCCATATACAGTATTTCAAATGGAGGTGTGAGATGACACTTATTTCAGTTCCATATTACTTTATAATAATCTAATCTTAGTAATTCACAACTAGACTGAGACCTATCAAATGATATGTTGAATATTAAAATTGATCAAAAACTGTAATACAAGTTTTGTTTATTGTTAAAAGTTTCAATAAAAATTATAAAGATCGATCTTCATTACAGAGCCTCATAATTTTTGTCACACACCATCACATGTCACCAAATTTGAGAGCAAACAATTTACTGGATGTCCCAAAGAACTTCAACTATACAGAAATCACATGGTAATTCATTATTTCCTTAATTTTATCGTCTTGTGAAAGAAACTGGTGTTATTGTGTACAGGAATTATTATGAAATGAATAATTCCCTTTAATAAATATAAGTTTGGAACCATTTTAAGCTGTATTTAACAAAAAATCGTTAAAATAAAAAAATTATTGGAAATACATAAATATTGATTACTTAAGCTATACGGGGTGTTTGAAAAGTCTGGGTATGGCTTAATATTTTACAAACCATAGCAGAAAACATCTATAAACTTTGCACAGTGTCATATGGCAATGTAAACTATTTTTCCTTGCTATTGCCATGACATGACAACCGTGGGGGGACGGCCCACAGAGGAAGTCATAGGAATCCTAAATGTAAGCACGGGTCGAGTGATACCTCATTTCAAAGAGCTCAGTTAGTAGAGTTGAATGCCGCAAACCGCATCTCAAAAGATGTATCCAATCAGAAATGGCGGGTTGTTTTAGGTACACATTGTGAAGTACATTATGCGCTGCCATTTCTGACTGGATTAAAAAAAAAATTTAATTCTAAAATGAAGTGGTAAGTTAAATAATCTCACCAACAAATACAATGGTAGAACTTAAGTATTGATATTATCCACTGCAATCATTTTCAAATGTTTAAACTAATTTATTTAAGAGGAACTTGGATGTTTACTATTAGAAAAGTTTTCATTCATGAATGCTGTCACTTTCTAATGCTTTATTACCCAGACGTACCCAGACTTTTCAAACACGTCATATAGGCTACAGGATAAAGCATTTGCTTCTTACAATGAAGATTGACGTTCTAATCTCACCTCACCCATTTTTCCACTTCATTGATAATTATTTTTCTGACTTTGATTTATACACTATTATTATTATTGAATTTTTATTGGATTATTATTTTTACATCCTAATTGATTTAATTTTTACTACAAAATTGTTTTATTTTTTTATTACATTGCACAAACATCTAAACATCACCCTGCCCAAGCCACAATTGTTCTGTTTAATAAACTCCCAAAGTGAATAAAGATAATAGACAATGAAAACTCTTTTAAATCAAATTAAAGTGATTTTTTGTTGCTGGGGAGTGTTTATTCGGTTGATGAGTTTTGTTCAGAGGCACTGTGATTTGGGGTTTGATGCCCTCACTCTGTCCAGTTTGTATTGTTTCGTTATTTCTGTTTTTCAATTATTGAACTTAATAACTGTTAGTAAAATGTTATATTGTAGTGTTTGTTTAATATAGTGTTGTATGACCCTTGTTATACAAATAATATATTTGTCAAGAACAATAGAAAATAAATGAATATATGTAATTGTGAAAACACAATTTCCAGATGTTTTGGAGAAATCCATTTTAAGATCTCTTGAATCTAAATAGTGGTTTTTATAAAACCGCTAATCTGTCTCATCTGTGGACCAATTGTTCAAAATTGGTGTGTAAGGATATTATCGAGCTGGGATAGATTCTTCGAAATTATATCTTGAAAATGTAGGATATCTGTCGTAAGATTGAAATACAAAATTCTAATTGATTTACAATTAGTTTCTAACAAATTTAATAAATTAGGTTCATGCATCTCCTTAGGACACAAAGAGAACGTAATGGTTGCTATCCCCAAATAATTCTATGTAGGATTTATTGATTGAAAAATAAAAATAATGGATCCCTTATTGTTATATTGTTAGACTGAATATTTCAAAAATGGTTCAAAAATTTTTCAATAGAATATAAATAAAATGTGAAAGTATATAACTCAACTTATCTGTTGTGGCCCAGCCAAGGAGCCCACCAAATAAAAACTATAATAAGTATAAATTAGGATGTAATGGGAAGGGATTCTAAATAATAAAATATCAATTGGCACTTGCGATTTTGTTGAGCAGTGCAAGATCACCGTAGAAGGGGGGAGAGACAAGGAGGGGAGGGCTTGAACCAGCGAACCGAGAGAGAGTCTGTTCCGAGAGCCGCGAGAAGGAAGTTGAACGGCAGACCGCTACGGGACGAGGTCAGTCCATTTTCGGCCGCGTGCTATATAATTAATCGGTATGCTTTTCGGCCACTATTAAGGCTTTATCTAGCCGTTATGTCTTTTTTATAAATTATAATTATTTCTGTAATCTTCTAATTCGGCGCTAAAATAAAAGAGAACATTTAATTTAACTTGCTTTGCGTGCGTTTATTAGCATCCTAACCCGACTCCTTGGCCCATACTGACAAGATTCAGCTAAAGTGTACACGGTCTCCAGTCAGCCGGAGCTTCCAGCTGGTCAAAAGAAGTGGAAATGGTCACACTGTTAAGCCACATGTTTTAAAAATATATATAGTTCCACTGTATTTAATTGATGGGGAGGGCATGAACTATCATTGGATTAATTTAGTGTTTTTTCAACCTTCACTGCAGGTTCTGTAGTATTGTTAGAAAGCATGTTTAAGGCCTAATTTGAGATAACAACCACCAACTTTCTAATAAGATGTTTATGGTTTATTTTCACATTTTGACCAACAACTCTCAAACTCATTTTAAGAAATACTTTTAGTTGGCTTAAGTTTTGGTTTTGAAAATGTGTACAATGGTTAAATTTTATTTATTGTATTATTTTAGTAAACTCTGTATATCTGAGAAAGTCATAGAAATGGTATTGTATAATTTGATCTATAATATACCAGTACTGAATTGTTTTTCTTTGTCGGTTGTATTTTTCAGCAACATCTATTATTATTTAAAATCATTATATTAAATTACAGTAGAACCCCTCTAATCCACCCTCGGGTGGTCCGTTACTCCGACCATGCTCGAGTTCGCGATTTTGTGCCAACTTGCCGACTTGTCGATGACTCACGGCCCGTCTGGCGCCATTCTTTCCGGTTTGTTATCTCTTTCCCGCTTCAGTGCTGTGTCATCTCTTGTGTTGTTTCTATTGATTTGCTATAGTACTTGAAGGGCTAGAGGGAAAAGGGGCCAAGTCACTTTTTTTTCACAAAATTAGTTATTGTTGGATTGTGGTAGACCTGGCTGAGTACTTCACATTCATATACAGTTTTGTTGGAAAAATGGGTCTAGTCACTATTAAATAATAGATTGAAAATAATGCCCTAGCGGGAAGAAGGGGTCAAAATTAATCTTAAAAGTGCTCTCCTGAAAAGTTTGATAATACTGACTTGGCCCCTTCTTCCCTCTAGCCCTTCACTTGCAAAGTTTATATATATAGACTTTATTATATAGACTTTTAAAAGTTTATATATCACTTTAAAAAAATCTCTTTATATAATATGTAATAAATATTGACTTTTTTCGGATAATCCGACCTTTTTTGCATTCCGACCATGCCCCCAGTTCCGAAGGTGATGGATTGGAGGGGTTCTACTGTAATAGATATTGTAGACCTACTTGTTTCAAATGTTTCCTCAGGTCCAAATCCTTCCTTCGAGGCTGACTATCTTCAGCATAATCATCACAAGAGATATAAGACATATTCTTAGGCCATTCACCTGAATCCAGGAGTGACCTATGATAAAAAACAACCAAAAATCAATGTTATTACATATCGTGACGTGGCTATGTTCATTTTTTAAATTCATCTGCCTTCCACTCTAAATCCATTTTTCTCGTCTTTTTAAACAATTTTATGAAAACAGAAAATTGTTTATTAGATTAAATGCACATTTCAATCAAATAGGCTAACTAATGTCATGAATTAGGGTGTTGTGTTCATAAAATAACAATCAATGATTTTATTTATATCTTTAAGCAATGTTGTGACAAGAAAGATAATTTAGTTCAATCTCTCTTCCTATAGGCTGATCCATACGAAATTAACAATTAACATAAGAACAGAATACACACAAAGGTTGCTCGCCTTTGTTGCTGGGATCCTTGGTTTCCTGGACTGTTCTCCTGAGATCCCAACAACGTCTGACAATCCCACCTTCTTTTGGCAGTCTCACTACCTACCTTTAGTCCACTTGCTGATGATTGACTTCAATTTCCCCCAAGCATTGGCTTATATATTTTTGTTTATTGTGTGATGCATTTGATGGTTGCAAGCTCGGCGGTTTCCTAACTTTTTTCATCTTGTCACAACTATTGTTTTATACTCTGTCAACTATTCTGGGACTTACAATTAAACCTAACTATCTAACCTAATCCTAATATTAAAATCCCAACACTTTTTATAATTTTTTTTTCAAGTACTTTTTTAACCCATAATGTGATATGTTTATAGACTATTGTTACAATTTAGAGCAAATTTATTTTGTAATCAATCTGAAATTTTAAAAAACATCAGAATTTAAAAAGTTCTCTTCTCATAGTTTTACCTAAAATAAACATAAGAGTACAGTAACATAAATGTACAGAGTCCGCTTAATTTTAATGGTATTTTCCCAATGCAACTTAAACAAAATATAGAAAAGACATTATTTAAAAATAAGGACAAAGTGAACCCAAAAACTATAAACCAGTGTCTTTGATTTCACTTTTCTCAAAGATGTTTGAATCAGTGATATTAAATAGAACTTTAAAGTGTTTTCAATTATCTGAACAGCAACATGGATTCCTAAAGGGTAACACTGCAATGTCAGCAGTTATAAAAATATATAGCATTTCCATGGATTTATCAAGTTTTTGATAGAGTACTTTTGAAGTATTACTAGACCACCTGTCTAACTACGACATTTTATGGTAGATGTTTTGACTGGATAAAGTCATATATTAGTGACAGAGAACAAGCAGTTGAGTTTTGCAAAATAATAACCTTGGAGCTAATTGAAAGGGTTAGGTCAAATTTTCATATAATTTATTATGGCATCCCATACGGATCAGTTTTGGGACCACTACTGTTTCTTATTTACATCGATAACCTTACCCAAGTAATTAATCATGGAGAACTGATAATGTATGCTGACAATCTTTACACTACAAAGGATTGTAAATTGCAGTTAGAACGAGTTACAAATCGTGAAATTGATTCCATTGCTTAATATTTGTCTAATTTAATGCTTAAGATTAATATCAACGAGACTCAATTAGTAAATTTTTGTGGTAGAAGCATTAGACTTGAGTAACGACTACATTCTTTTGAATGATAATGCATTAACCGAGGTAGCATTGGGCACAGTATCTTGGTGTCAAAATTGACCGAAGGCTGGATTGGAATGTACATACAGATATGGTAATTAAACAGGGCAACATCAGGCATGACTGAATAAGATTTGTAACTTAGCAACAATTAAATCAGTCTGTTATCTTCTCGTGCATCCGTTTTTAAGCTATGGAATTAAACTCTGGGGAAATTTTTCAGAACAGAATATGAAAAGGGTTTTTTTAAATCCAGAAAAAAAAAGCAATTGTAAACCTACAGAAAATGCAAAGCTAAGATTTGTGTCGTAATGCATTTGACTATTCAGTAATAATTTCAAATTATGTCATTATTCAGTAGGTTTATTTTTTAAAGTATTCTGCACGTTATGGCAAATAGAGAAAACGTACAAAGTTTTGGACATTATCACTCCTACAAAACATGTAATAAGAAAGATTTTTATTAAATTAGTATGAATTATTTGAAAAGAAGCCCTCATATACAGGAGCAAAGTTATGTAATGTGGTATCTCTAAAATTGAAACTTTAAATGGCCAAAATTTTATATTGCCTTAACCCTTTCGGGTCCACTTACCTTTGCCACCTGCTGCCCGCTCTGGTCCACTATTTTTTTCAGCCATTTTGTAGTATATTTGAATTTTTGCTATAAAATACATAATATGTCTCCTATATCCATGTTTTTACCCTTGTAATTCTCACAATTACATATAGTATAATATTTTCATAACTATACTTTTGTTTTTTTTATTTTTTATGTTGCTCATAAACAAAAAAAAAACTTTTTATAGTTTCTAATTTTTTTATTTTATAACAAAAGTTTTATACAAAAAAGAATTTATAATTTTTTTTCTCATTTATTTTACTTATACATATAAGATACTTTGCAAATATATCAAAATCTATAAATAAAAATATATAAGTAAGCTCGGGTCAGTGAGCCAGTGGCGTGATGGAACAATGGGGCGCTTTGACAGGCGGCGAGTCGATTGTGCGGGGAGGGGCGGTTGAATGGTGGGATGAGTAAACAAACCGGTTAGTAAGAGGCCGGGACACATTCCTGATGTCAACATTCTCGGATAAAGATCGGCTCATTGTCAACAACAGAACTATCACGACAAGTATTGATTACAAAACTATGACTCTTCGTGGGCCCTACCTGCCGAATTCATAAACCCAACTAAAAACAAAAGATATATTATATTTTTTATTTGTAAAAAATTCTTTTAAAATTTAATGTATATAATATTACGAAATTATCATAAACACTCTTGTAGAAAACGTGGATAAATATATATTTTTTTCGTCAAACTTCGCATAATGTAAGTAACACAACTAAACAGTGTAACAAAACGTATAGGGTTGCGAACGTACTTTTTTAACGTTCAAAAACGATAATAAATTGTATTAAAACGGCATTTTATTCAAATAATACGATCTAAAGATCTCTAAGGAACTTATTAGTGTAGTTTAAAAATATTACAAACGTGTTACCTATATTGCAAAACCAGTAATATGCATGGCGCACCCAGTGCGCCAGTGGACTGGAACGACATTTTACCGACGGCGCACCCGGTGCGCCGGTGGACCGGAAAGGGTTAAAAGAACTTTTAATTGATTATGTGTATACATGTGCATTTGTGGTTATAGGCGGCTTCCTTGTTTATTTTATGCTTTGATTATGTTTTTAATTTTTAACTTGTATATCTGATTGTTAATTTTTTAAATATTAATTTGTGTTTTACAATCTAGTCCACACAATGAGCTAGACCCAAGTTGTTCAATACTATGCTATAATTTAATTTAATTTTTTTGTTTTAATCTAAGTTATCTTAACCATTTTCTAAATAAATATTTTTTAATTCTGTTTAAATGATAATCTTAAATCCTTCCGATTCTCATCTAGATGGATAACAAAACACACACATTCTCATGAATAGCAAGATGACTTACTTGATAGCAAGAAGTGAACGAACAGTTAAATCAAAATAAAAAGCTGCAGATATTTCAGGCTCTGCATTCCAAGAATATTTGTTGCGGAGGCTGGATAATCGTTCTCGATTACTTGTGTCAGGTTCGGGTTTTGCAAACAGAACTGATGAGTTGGTACATCCACATTTAAGAAGACCATTATCCTGGTAAACACATGATTAATTTATTATTTTAAACTAAACAAACCCAAGCATTTTATATTAACGAAATAGTGAAATATAAAACTAAACAATTATTTGTGCGATTATTTAGAGCAAGGTCATGTCGGTAGTAGTTTGCAGATAGAAATTTGCTGTTGCAGTTAGGAAACAAATTGATAGGGTATTTATACAGACTGTTTAATTTTTCTTAATCTTGTAACAGTATCATACTCTTGTGATGGTGATTTAACCAATATGGGAGCTTTTTATCTGTACAAATATTAAATAAACTAAACACACTTCTCCTTGTGGCCTCTGTAGGCCTTGTATCTGAATATATGTGAAAAGCTTCCTCCTGCTGTACTCATCTTGGTGACTTGACTATCATCAATAGACGCCTTAAATATGCTGTTATAGAAGCAGAACTAAATATACTTTCTCTCGAGTTATAGGTGTAGAAAAATAGTTTCAGTACTGTTCTTAGGTTGTGTGTAATAAAACTAAAATTTCAAATATACATGGCTGGTAAAATAAGAACACTACAAGAACACGAGGAAACAAATTGGCCATATCAGTTCTCAACTGTTGTTGTCATCCAGTAATTCGAATTGGCTCGCATCATCTTCAATCTAGTTTCCTAATATAGCTTAGACAGGTCTTTTCTTCTCTGTTTCTGTTTCTTTTGGTTATTTCAGGCTAAGAAGTGTTTCTTCTTTGTCTTTGAATTGTTGCATTCATATAATATGGTTTGCATATTAGAATTGCAATTCTAAGTTGTCTTCTGAAATCGTCGAGTAAGAAAGAAAGAAGTAGGGATTAAAGGTACAAATTTTAGTTTCCGTAATCTTAGAGTTAAATCCCAGAAAGAACTTAAACAAAAGTCTCAAAGGAGCAAAGGTCTACAGAGTGATTCACACGAAATAACAGAGAAACTATCAGGAGGTGTTTAGATAAGACATTTTTTTTTTATCTTATAAAAAGAACATTATAACTTTGGAAATAGATAATATATTGAGTCCAGATGTTTTTAAGTTATATTTTTTAAGTGCATCTAAAACAAAGACTTTTTTTTATATATTTTCAAAATGGTAGTCATTTGAAATATTTATAGCGGCCATTTAAAAAAAAAAAAAAAAACATTGAATATCTTGAAAATGTTTACTAGAAATTTATGAGAGACAAATTTTTTTCTCTTTTAACCACAAACTGTAAATTTTTTACTTTTACTGTAGGTAAAAGTATAACAATGTTATTAACAAAAAACTAAAAATTTAATTTCTTGGTGAGGATAAAATTATTTTTACTAGTACTGTATCAATAAAGTGATTTTTGGTTTGTCTTGACATATTGACATCTCTGAACCTTTACTCTAATAAAATTCATTCATATTATGAGGTCTAAAGTAAAAATATTAGAATCAGAATTTGAAAAATGTTTTGTTTTTAGGGTAATCTTAGGTGTTTTAGTTATTTACCAAGAAATTAAATTTTTTGATGTTAACTTGGTTAACCTTTTTTACCTAGATAAAAAATTAAAAATATCATTTGATTGTTCTTAAAAGAAAAAACTCTTGTAAATTTCATGCAAGTTAATGGTTTTCGAGATACTCAAAGCAAAATCTTTTAAATGGTCATCATTTTGAAATAAGGTCTTTGATTTTGGTACACTTGTAAAATGTAACATAAAAAATGTGTGTAAACTCAATACCTTATCAATATGACCGTCTCCACTTCTTTTGACCAGCTGGCTGGAGACCGCGTACACTTTAGCCGAATCTTGTCAGGATGGGGAGTCGAGTTAGGTTGCTAATGAACGCACGCAACGCAAGTTAAAGTAAATGTTATCTTTTATTTTAGCGCCGAATTAGAAAATTACAGTACTAATTATAATTTATAAAAAAGACATAACACCTAGATAAAAGGCCTTAATAGTGGCCGAAAAGCATACCGATTAATTTAGATAGCACGTGGCCGAAAATGGACTGACCTCGTCCCGTAGTGGTCTGCCGTTCAACTTCCTTCTTGCGGCTCTCGGAACAGACTCCCTCCTGGCTCGCTGGTTCAAGCCCCTCACTCCTCTCGTCTCCCCCCCTTCTACGTAGTCTTGCACTGCTCAACAAAATTGCAAGTGCCAATTGATATTTTATTATTTAGAATCCCTTCCCATTACATCCTAATTTATACTTATTATAGTTTTTATTTGATGGGCTCCTTGGCTGGGCCACATCAATTTCAAATATTTTTTGTTTAAAAACAAAATGGTGGATAGAGAGGAAACTAAGCGTTTTCGAACCTATGTTTATATAAACTTTGTGTATTGGGTGTGGTAGATCCAGTTATTCTCTCTCAAGATTGCCAAACACATAATCACTAAAATGAGCTCCTGAAATGGTAGATTAGACTTTCTATTATCTAGTTTACAGTGCTCTCTAGAAATTCTTTAACCTTATCATTGTTTTTATCTTTTTTAAACTGTCCAAAATTTAATTTCTTATAGTTACAGATTAACCTGTTATACAATTTATAACCCGAATATTGGGGACTATTTTCAAATACAGTTAATGTTTGGGGAAGTTTAAATTCTATACAATTTCTGGTACAATCTCATCTTACCTTTGTAATAGCGTGCCAAGCAAACTTTTTCCCAAAAAACTTATTTGTATTTGCATTTTCCAAAACATTCTTAATAGTGGTCGACAGTTTACCCAGAATGAAGTAATTGACAATATCAAGATCTCTAAACCTTGTCAACTGATGTTTCACACTTTTTAAATCTTCCACTTGTGCAATGATGTGTCGTGCAGGTATGTTTTGTAATAATGATTTATATTTGTGATCCAGAACTAGAAACAAACATGAACAACGGTGTAGTCTTTTATTTAAATGGAACTTAATGCAAATTAAAATAAGCTATAATTTATTTTTGTAAAGTCTTATTTATTATTTTTTCACCTCAAAGTGTATAGACAAATACTATTCCAAAAATCGTTCAGAAGATTTTTGCAAAATGGATATTTACCCCGTGAGACATCAATTTTTTTACTGTGACATTTGTTTTTTATAAGCAATTTTTTTTTGTTATGTGTAATTATTGTTGTTTTATAAAGTTTTTTTTTCCTTGTTATTTAAAGGTGAAAACCCTCTCTCTCAATAAAATACAATGCGGCCTAACAATTGAACATATGTAGAACACTAATAACATATGATTAATAATCTTCCTTGGTATACATACCTTGTCAAAAGTAGTTCAATTTCTTATTTATTGCTACAGCTGTTTCACCAAAACAGAAGGCATCCTCAGGCGTGGCACACTTGACACAAAAACACATTCACTACATGGATATATATATATATCTTCTGTGTTGTGAATGTGTTTTCATATTAAGTGTTCCACGCCTGTGGATGGCTTCTGTTGAGGGCTGTTAAATTAGTAGTTCGAAAGGTAATATGGAAATAAATAATCTTCCTTTTGTAAAGAGGTATAAATATATCAGAAAGGTGAAAACCCCCTCGGTCATCATCACCTTATATAAAAAAAAAATAAAAGAACATAAAATAAAGACTCCTAGCCTTCAAATACTCTAATATCGTCAGAGTCAGAAAATAACAAGAGTGGGCCAAGAAAGACTGAATAGGAAAGATGAAAGAGAAGGATCTGACTCAAGACTATATTATGAAAAAGGCGTAGATTCAGGTAGGTTCCTTTGAGGTGTCCAAACCTGTACTCACTAAAGTGAACCCCTGAGGATTATATGTTTGGTAGCAACACTTCTCACAACTAGTAGCTGTGAATGCATCATGTTTTATCTCAAGTATGTTTAGAATGTTTGTATATATTTTAATTCCTCCAAAGTATCTTATTGGATGGTTTCAGCACAAGGCCACTGTTACGGTTAACTTACCTGTTTACTCCTCATTTCTATTTCTAGGAAAAAATATTAATTTGTTAAAGTTATTTTTTTAGAATATTTGGCTATATTTATGCTAGGAAAAGTCAAAACACTTTTAATGTACGGTTGAAAAAAATACTACAATTTTCATTTAAAAAAATTATTTTATTTAAATCTACTACGTGGTTTATTATAATAAAAAATCAATAATTAAAAAATAAGAAATAAAATTGGAGTATTATATAATTAATCTTAACTGACATCAGTTTTTGAAAGTAATTACAACAGATCAGCTCCTTCAAGCCACTCAATGAAAACTGATGTGTCTGCGGAAAATTCCGTCGCCTAAAACATTTGCAGGATATGGCAGACAGCAGATTACAAAGGAAACACAATTTTGACCAATCATGTTAAGACTAGATTCACAAAATGGTTCCTAGTATCTGCCTATATATCATTCATGTGTTGTGCTAATTTACAAACTATCCGTTTTGTTATGATTTAAAAGATGTGCCTGCGGAATATTCTGTATTTAGCTTTTCAGGGAAATTAGGGCTGGTGGAATATTCGGTTACCACATTCAAAGGGTTGAAATTAGGTTTGAAGCGGTGTTTTTCTTAATATTGGCTCTTTATGTATGTAAGATAGCTTGTTTTATCTTTTAATTAACACCTACGTTAAGATCATCAATACACAAAACAGGAAAAGAAATTTGTGTTGTATCGATGTCATTGTATCAACTGCTTAGTTAACATCACCATAATTAATTAACAGATTACCAAAAGAATTATCAAACAGAATTCCCGCATTTGTAATATTCTGTGTGATGACAATACTGCGAATAATCTCTGGAATGAGGTCTCCTGGAGGTGAGATCTGAACCAAATACTTCTGCTGCTCCCCATCTAGATTACGCCATTGTCTGAAAATCAATACATAATAATGGTTATTAGGTTAATAATGCAAAATATTACTATAATTATAATTGTGTAATATACCAACTTTTGTATAAATACTGTCCGTTAGACTTTATTTGAGAAAAATCTGATCCCTTATGCATTAAAATGACTAACCACTGTTTCGAAGTTCTCCACAAAAACAAAGTCAGATTCATGTCTTTAAATACAATGGAACATGTCCAAATTTCAGAAAAGTTAGTTTAACAGGCATAAAAAATTCATAATTTTGAAAACAAAACAAAAATTAAATTTAAGAAAATATAAACTATCACATATACTAGTTAAAAAAATATATAAATTCCCTTTTGGCCTAATTGTAGACAAATCTTCTTTACTTAAACTCTTTGGCAAATAAATATTGATTTTCTAACATCAGCTGATTACATTGTTTCACCTTTCATTTCTGTGTTTTGCATAACTTGTTATTTTTTATTCTGCTATTTTTTAATACATTAAATAATACCTAAATCATTCTGTATAAGCTTTTGTTTACTTTTCCTATAATTTATATACCAAGCAAAAATATTTATAACTTGTCTGTATTTCCTTAAAAGAAATTTATAATTTTAATCGTAAATAGATAATTTACAAAATTCACAACAATACTCGTTAGTTCCGACTTCCGGGTAATCCGTACGAAATTTCCGAGAAATTGAAAAGTTCAAAAGTGCCTACCTAAATGATGAAACAGTTATAAAGGGTTCATTGTAGTTATACTAGTAAGACAATACCTTATTTCTGACATTAGAACATTTATTTAAAAAAGTTATTTAATGGTTATATTGCAATTATCGTAATTAGTCACTGTTGCTGTACTATGTAATTATAGAAAAGATTGTACAAACATTTGTGGGAGCAGATTCTAGAGTGGACTGTACAATAGGGAACAAAATCCGATGATTTTTTCGAAGCTATGGAATTTCTTAAAGTATCAAAAGGCAATTATTTCTTGTAAAGATCCTTAGCTCTCAACTAGCGTAGAGTATATATGGTTTTGTTAAGGCAAACAGTATTCTGTTGACATTAGACAGCTTAATAGTGTGCATGTAAATGTCATAATCTTCAAATATTATAGCCTGTGTTTTTAATTTATAGTATGTGTTGTTTTATGGAGTGGTTATGCATTTGATATAACTTCTAAATATACGAAGACAACTTTATCAACGCAACAAAAACTACAAGTTTTTTGCATTGATAAAAGCGAAACGGTTATAAAAATTGCTCTTGAGTTGGTAGTAAACTCTTTCTGACTGGAAAAAAAATCTCAAAAAAAATTGAAAATTTGTGTGCAAAAATGGTAGCTAAAGATGGTTTAAGAGGCACTTTAAAAAAAAAAAAAAAACCGAATCTTTAGATGAGGCGCTGTACCACCAATGAGAATAGGGTATTCCAATTTGGACCCAATTTTCAAACAACAGTACTTAAACTAAATGAAAAATTAAATGATAACTTTTTTTTACTGCAAGTGTAGGACGATTGTCAAGATGGATGGAACGGTATGGCTATGTACAACTTGGTGTAATTGGGGAAATTCTGTTGGGAGACATTTTTGCTAGTGAGAGTTTTAAACTTAAATTTGAGAAATTTCTTAAGGAAGAGGATTAGAGCCATCACTGATTTTTAACACTAATGAGACTGATCTAAATTATAAAATGTTGTCAAAGAAAACATTAGCATAAAAAATTGATTCTGTAACCAAATGGCTCAGAGTAAAGAAAGGAGGAGTGACATTGCTTAAGTTTAGTAATGTGTCAGTTATGTTATATCTGGCACTTTTAGTAATAAGAAAATCAGCTAGACCTAGAGCTTTTAAAAATATTAATATTAATGGCCTTCTAGCTCATTATACATCAAAAAAATCGACGTGGATTAAAGAATGGATTTTAATAAATTTGTTCCTACTGTAAATTTTTTTTTTAAAGAACACCCAGTGGCTTCCAGAAAAAGCTGTATTATTTATAGATAATGCCCCAAGTCATCCTGGAGGAAAAGAGTTACAAGCTGGGAATATTTACGTAAAATTTCTCCCACAAAGGTCTCAGCTTTATTACAGTCAATGGATCAATGTGTGATTGAGGCAACACGAGGTGTTACCAAAAAAAAATTGATTATGACACTGTTAGAGAAACAAAAGTGGAAGAAGAAATAGTAAATTTTATGTCTCTTCTTAAGTAAGTTACTATAAAAACAGTTATTTACTTGGCTGCAGTAACGTGTGAAAAAATTAGTAAAACAACGCTGTATTAAGAGTTGAAAGAAACTGTGGTCCAGTGTTCCAGAATAAAATCTGCAGGAGTGGCGGAGAATGCAAACAACAAAGATGAAAACCCAGTAAATGACAATGATTTCGTAAGAATTTTTTTACAAAATAGAATTAGATTGTGCCAATATAGAAGAAAGTGACATTATGTCATGGATTTCTGAAGACAGTGATCCTAAGTAAGAACAAAATAGTGATAACATGTTCATCAAACTAGAGTGAAACAAATGACGATATATAAGAAACAGCAGTCCCGAGTCATAGTGAAGCGACTTCAATATTAGATGGGTTAATAACCTAGTTTAAGAAAAGGGGTGATACATCTACTATTAAACTGCTGGCCTTGAGACGACTTCGAGATCGGACAGCAAAACAGTGTGAGTTTTCATTAAAGCAAAAGAAAATTGTGGATTATTTTAAAGAAGTTCGACTAGTCTGATCTTTTATTAGTGTATTTTTTATGTACATCTCTTGACATACTGTATATTTTTGTACATTTAACATAAATTACACAAGTTTCATAAAACAAAAATTTTTATTTACACTTTCAAAACTGTTTTAACAAATTATTTAGTTAACATTAGTCTTGGTTCTATTTTTGAATTATTTCCGGTTAATCTGATTTTTGGTAAACCGGACAGTGTCAGGATTAATGGAACAATAAAAATCGTTTATCTATTTCTGAGATTCTTCTCACAAAATGGAACAAGAGTAAACATTAACTTTCAAATTAGTTTATATTTTCACTATTAAAAGATTTCTATAAAATATAATATACATACAGAAATTAAAAAATTTATAAACAAGTTTTATTTAATAATTGTTTTGTACCCTCTTAAAGAGCTCACTCCTAATTCATATTAGACAAAAATGATAATGAATAGCCCATGAAGCCTAAATTCCAAATTTGAATAAAATAAAACTAACAGTGGTGATTACTAGAGCATTTATAACTTATTTTAGTCCAAATTGTAGAGTATACAGTTAATATTTCCTTTCCTTTTGTTGATTTAATGGTACCAGTATTATAAAAAAAGAGGAAATAACGAGATAAAGCTTTTCGTACCAAAAAGTCCTAAAGATTTTTTTTTTTTTTTAATCAATTTTTGGACAGAAATAATAATATTTCTTTCTACTTTTGTATTAATACTTTGGTAATAATAATTATTAAAATTTTAGATATAGTAGAGGTTTTGGAAGAACCTATGCTTACAGGCAAGTTACTAACCTGATGTCCCCATCTTGTCCATATGATCCTGTAACAGTCGGCAGTCCAAGTGCAGCAGTAAAAGTTTTAGCAGCTTCCGATATAACTCCAGTAAGTGTAGTGTCTAATACAATATGTGGAGGCTTATTTTGTTTCACAGATGCATTGTATTTTGAACAAACTGCAAAAATATTAATATCACCTGATTTTATTGTATAAAAAACAATTTATGTTAATTAAAAACATCTATTCAATACTATAAAAAGTTAAAATGGACAGTAAATAATACTGCTCTTGCTAATCCAACATTTTGAGGCAAAATCATTTACATAAATTAAGAAAAGCAAAGTCCCAATATTGAACCCTGAGGAACACCACGAAGGACTGCTTCCCATTTAGAAAGGTGAGAGTTAGTATAAAGAACTCTCTGTTCTTCTCTTATGAATATATGAACCTATCCAACCATTTAGTTTCTTATGTATATCATAATATCCACGTTTTTGTAACACAATAGCGTGATATATACAATCAAAAACTTTTGAGATGTCACAGCAGACAAAGGTAATCTGATTTTCCCCTCGATAGCATTTGTCACAGTATTTAAAACAGAAAAAATGAAATATATTTATCTAGAGATAAGAAGTGAGTTGGTACTAACGTGAGTTCAGGAATTCTTGTGCATCTGTATCAACTGATTTGACTTTAACGAAACTTTCCACATTGATCCCCAATCGAGGATTTCTGCGTAGATAACTGAGTGCCACTTCTACAGACTTCTCTGCCACTACATTACTGTTTTCATTCACAAACACTGAAAAAAATTTTTTTATTTAATATTACATTGAGATTTTGTTTATTTTTATTTTTCACAAATACATATTCTTTATTCATGAGTGAATTTTAAAGTGATTATATAATATAATTATACACAGATATAATAAACCTATGATACAAAAGCTGGTTTTTTACTTAGGCCTACTAAACAGCTTTTTGTCCAGTAATGTCAAGACACACACACGCAAACTAATTTAACAATTAACAAAACAAGGAATAAGAAAGATTAAAACATCTTCTCTAAAACAGTCCAGTCAGTCATTGAGAACTACTCGACAGTATGACTTTCAAGTGTTTTTAAATCGAGAATAATCCCGATAATTTTTTTAAAAAATTTGCACTGAGTTCCAAAGTCAACGTATCATCACCATATAACACTTCTATCGTTTGGTGTAAGTAATAAAGTCCTTCCTTGTAAAGTATATCAAGAATTGACATTTGGAAGTAAATACAAACTTTTCTGTTAGACACCTACAGTTTAGTCCTTTATCCACAATTAGCACACTCTTTTGTCTCTTGAATATTTCATGTTATTTGCTCTCTGTCTGTATATTTTGATTTTATCATGACATAGGCACCTATTTATTATTATTATTATTCCACGACAATTTATAACTTAAATACTTTTTTTTTTTCTTATTTTGTATATTAGAAAGTAGTTGGGATGGGAGAAAAAATTCAATGTTTATTTTTATATATACAGTAGAACCTCTGTTAACTGGCCTCGGATTAACCGGTCCTCGGATTAACCGGTCCTCGGATTAACCGGCCTATATTGTAGTGTACTGGTTGGATGAGAGTTTCCGAAAATAAATTGTAATTGAAACACCAAAGCGGCGGCGAGTCAAACGACTTTGTCGATAGCGGTATCCCATTGTCGGCGGCATAAAAACACCGCAGCACCAAAGCAGCAGCGAGTCAAACGACTTCTACTGTATGCCCAAAATTGTTATCTGCAATGATTTTTCAAAACTGTTTGACCCATTTTTTTCCTACACAATTCTTTCTCCTTAATATAAATTCAGAAAGAAATAGGCTTTACGTAAATATATTGATCTAAAATTGTAGTAAACCAGTAGGCTTTTCAATTAAAAATATTTATTTTCACAGCAAGACGTTTCAACACCAAGTTATCATTTTCAGTTCTAGTCATCACACCCCTTCATAAGACTTTTTTTTTTTAATCGTGTTTATGATCAATAACAGAGATATTAATTATTATCTCATGAAAAACAAAATCATCTGACACACAAACCCTTAATTGTTTTAAATGAAGCTCAAAAACTTTAATTTCTAAACCATTTCTTTTTTCCTTTTTCATAATTCTTGATACAATACATTAATATAATTGAAAAACACTAAATTTTTACAAAAATATATCTGATAACTTCACTTGTGGAATCATAACCCATGCTCTGATATCACCTGAGACATAATAATGTTTTGATCAGTCTTTAAGGTTGAAATAACCTACTGAGCTAATACACTGAAGTCGTATTTCTTTGCCATTCTGATGTCACATTATAGCAAGGAACATAATTCAATAATTCATTAAATACTTATTTTGTAAAAGTTAGCTTTATATAAAACATCACCATGGTATAAAAAGAACAATATATATTTGCAAGATGTACTACAAAGGATTCCTTATGTTTTCCTAAAGCACTTGTGCTAGTTGGGTTGCTTAAGTTTATCTGTATAAAACATGTTTAACAATTTTGTATTTATGTTAATTTACTGTTCTCCAGAGAAATTCTACACACACCAAATTCCAACCTGATTCGATTAACCTTATAAACACATATGTCTAAATTCATATAATTATTTGTATAAATTTAATCCAAAACTATTAATATCTATAGTAATAAAGTTATATTACTAATCTAAATTATAGGTTGATACACAAACTTGAAAAGGTTGTGCTAAGTTTAGAGACCATTTACCTAATTGTGGAACTTAGCAAACCGTGATTAGTTGATCAACCAAATTATAGTTACCTAAAATTGGATACCCGTTTGCTAAAATTCTTTCCCAATGTGTTTTCTTTTACATAATTGTGATGGAGCGTCCGTGAGGATTGATTAAACTGTTGTCACCACAACACAAAACTGTTTCTAGCAATCTTCCTGTTATTCTATCCTGGCAGTTAGCAGCCTTTACCCATCCACAGAAAACATTGTATCCTTTCGGTTTTTCAAGTTCGTAATAACTTAAAGGAATTTATGTCAGTAAATGGTTACTTTTCTTTTGTTTTCTGAAGATTCTTGTCCTTTGAAAGAAATACTTGTCCTATTACAGAAAGTGTGACGGATTGTTGTCATTTCAATTAGTACTCTTAATCTTGTATCATTATGGATCGGAAACGGGTGGTTACTGTTATAGGTTTGACTGTGTACAACAGTGACTAGTATTTATTTCAGAGAAAATTGTTGAAGGATCTATCAGTTTCATAACTGTGTGATTTGAAAAATTACTTACAAATGGATTTAAATATTTAATGAGGTACTGCAAATGGTTGCTACAAATACTTACAGAAGGACACACAGATATGGAATTGCATTCCAACAGAAGAATGCTTCGTCACAACTTGAGGTTTTTAGCAACTGAAAAAGTTATTAGTGCCTTAAATTTAGTACTGGTAATATTACCACAAAATATTGGTCAAATAATTTCAGAAAATTGTAAAGCAATTTTCAAAATTTTAAATGTTGAATACTTAACTACTTACTTAACTAATGTTTCGTACATCGCACTTCTCTTCGTCAAAATAATCTTGATTCCATATCCACTTGAACTAGGTCAACACAAGCATGCTAATTCAACGCAACACATAATGAATCTAAACTGTAAAAAGACCGGGAAGCAAGTAAGCACGACAGGAGGGCACATAGTTACTACTAAAAACAAGAGGAAAAATTGTCCCAACACCTAATGGTTGTTTCTGACAGGAAAGAACGAAGCCATGAGACGATGTGCAGGCTCAACAGCCAAAACATCATTTTATCCTCTCAAACAAATTAACTTACATGCATTCCTTACAGGAATCCATTTTCCTGTCTGAAAGGATGGGTAGCTAATCTCAGGTAATAATAAGAAAGGTCAGATCAGTTAAGGGTCTTACATACAACAAAATGATTCCAACCATTTCACTATTTTCCCCCATTCCTGGTTCTTTCTCTGGAGTATCATTCTCCCATGCTTTGGTTAAGGTAACAATCCATGCACTGTAACAGTTCTTAATTTGTGCAACATCCCATGGTGTGCTGATTATAATTTAAAATGAAGACTTGATCACTGCAACATCATCTTGATAAGATGTTTCCTTGTCATCTATTATTGATTTATAAAACAATCTTTACAATCAATTGTACATAAATCATAATTAAAATACTTACAAACATTAATAGTCTGAATGATTTGGGCTGAAGTTGTGTTAAAAAATCCCGAGAACAGTGATAAAACCACCAGGCCCAGCATTATCTAAAACCTTAAACAAAGATATACATTATTTTATTTTATTTTTCAAGATTTCCAAGTCCAATGACTCAAAAGTTTGATGTGGGTATTAATATCCCACACATAGACTAGATTTTGGTCAATATTGATTATGGTGACAAATATATAACAAATATATATATATATATATATATATATATATATATAAGGTTATGTCAAAAAAAATTTATATGTTATGTTATTAACAATTTTGTATTTATATTAATTTACACTTAAGTACATTTCATTAGTATGAGGGACGTTCGGAAAGTAACTTCCATTTCCAGTTTAGATATTGTAGGTGTAAGGGCACTGCTCTTGCTGTGATGTGTTCAGTATGCATCCAGCTGCACTAGTAAGAAGTATTACAGCTCATTTTCTCGCAGTCTGCCAAAATTAGCGCTACAATAACCTCACAAAATGCAAAGTGGATGTTGTAATAAGATTTCTGATTGCAAACAATTTTTCAGCACCAGGCATCCATCAAGAACCATATGTTTTATATAGCCAAACAAAAATGAGTGAAAGTGTTGTGTGGGAATGAAACTTTTCGAACAATTCAGATATTTCTCGGTTTGTTTTGTATGGGGTAGTCACAAAAAAGTTGGGCTATCAGAAGTCCTGTACTCAGTTGGTACTGAAAATTCTTTCAGAGAATCACAAAGTACAACTAATTGGTTTACCTTAGGATTTATTTCATGTTACATTGTGGAAGGAGAGTAATTTCTCAACAGAATCGTGACTAGCGATGAGACTTTGGTGTCTTATGAACACACTTAGACAAAACAACTACTACTTCACCAAGAAAACCCCACCAATCTTTGTCTGCCAGGAATTTTATGGTAACCAAGTTTTGGGATGCAAAAGGAGTATGGTTTGTGGTGTTTATGAGACACAGAACGACCATCAAGACATTTATTGTTTTTTGTGGTAATTTTTTTAAAAAATGAGAAAGGCCATCCGGAACAAACACTGTAGTTTGCTGACTTCTGATTTCTGGTTTTTAAATACAACATTTGGCCATACACTGCTCAGCAATAAAAGATCTGTAGATCAATTCAAATGAGACGTTTTTGATCATCCATTTATATAACCTAGATTTGGCTAAAAATTTTGAGCTATTCATGCACATGAAGAAGTGAATTGGGTCCCAGCACACGTGTAGGACGATAAAGAATTTGAAGAATTTGTGATAGGGTGGTTAAAGTCCTAGGTTTCAGAATTTTATGAAGAAGGGATTTTCAATCTAGTCTATCTTTGTGATAAATGCGTTAATTTAAATAGTTATTACATAGTCTACAATAGACGTCTACAAACAAATTTCTGTGTCTATATCTTTTTTTTTATTTATAGTCAAACGGAGGTTATTTTTCTAACAAGAGACATTAACTATAATATAAACTCTTTAAAATTTCCCAAGTAAAATATATTTGTTTTTACTTTCGATTCAAGAACATAATCTTTCTTGTTGTTTTGATAACTTTACAAAATTGTTAATTAAGAATTTTTTTAATTTATTACTTTTAGTATTAGTTTATGTATTGGCAGTTAGAGCTCGTGCGTTTCTTCGTGAAGCCTGAGGTTGGTTGGAGAAAGTTGTTTATAACCGGTTATTCATGGGTGGGGGTAAATTAACGTCAGTCTGCACTATCACCATGTCCGAGTATCATCTCGTTTCTAAAAACATTATGCTTGCTCCTTTAGTGAATTTGTTGCAAAATATTGTAGTTTACAATATTTTTTTTTAAAGTATACAGTGTTGTGTAAATACAATGTTTTTAGTGATAGGTATGTTTGGGCCATAGTTTCGTTCTATGATTTATGTGTGAATGAATGGACAGTGACTTGTGCGCAGGAAGTGACTGTTTTGATATGTTTTTATATATTTCGTAAATACAATAATAATAAGTATAATAATAGTAAACTATTAATTTTATTCAATACAATCGAGGACGAAAATGTTAATATTCATTTCTGTTATCGAACCCTTTATTTAACCTACATTAATATAATCGTACAACTCGAGAGAACAAATACCGAGAAATGTCTTTAGTCAGACTGGTAGCTGAGCGGGACGGCAACTTCCCCTCCTGCGTTCGGCTCCCCACTTGCCACTACAACCCCTCACACTCAGGCTTCACGAAGAAACGCACGACCTCTAAAACACATTCTAGTTGTAAATAACAATTTAAAAATTTACTTCTAGTAATAAAAATGTTACAAATTTATAAAATTGTTGAGAAGGTTTATTTTGAACCAAAATTAACGGAATATTGAAAATTTTGCTAGGTGAAGTTTGAAATAAACAATGTTTAACCATGAAGTATTTTATTTTCCTTTTTAAGGTCGACAAACCTTTAAATTTTAAATGTTTTTGTCTTTCCTGGATTTAAAGATTGGGCGAACTGACATCGCGGCGGAATGGATTTTTACCTGATTCAGATCATGGATGTATTCTAGCCACTCTTAATAAGTTAAAACCAAAAAAAAAAGTTTCCATTGTTAACATCGTGTCAGGGTTTGACAGGACTCGGATCTTTTATCAATTTGTGTTTGTTTTTGTTAATAAAATGATTTTATATGCTTAATTAATAGAAAGGATATGTTCTGTGGCCTAGTTTAATAAAATACTTCTATTTGAAATAAAGTAGTCAATTTATAACATTACAAACAAAACACAGTGAAAAGTGTAAAGAATCTCTGGCTTTCATTGGCACCAACTTACAGATATACCAAGATGGTTACACTAAATTTTT
Organism: Aphrophora alni; assembly: GCA_963513935.1. Taxonomy (NCBI): domain Eukaryota; kingdom Metazoa; phylum Arthropoda; class Insecta; order Hemiptera; family Aphrophoridae; genus Aphrophora; species Aphrophora alni. The sequence goes on from OY740768.1 coordinate 6,499,188, forward strand.
TTTTAAATAAAAAAAAAAGATTATGTTCAAAAAGACTTACCTTTCACCATTCATTAATTACAGTAATAAAAAGTGTAATTTTCACTAGTTTAGAATGTGTTTTGTCAGCATTTCTTAGCCAGGTATTCAATGTTGTTAACACCTACTTTTTAAATGAGCTATTGTACAATGTTTCATTAAACAAGTTTTGACTCTTCCCCACCTTAGTAAATAAATGCAAAAGACCACGAGTTATTAGATCTTTGCTCTCTACAGTGGTAGTTAATTGATTAGAATTATCAAGCAAATAAATAAACACTTAAACATGACTACGGAAATTTCATTTTAACAACATTTGGAATGTTTTAGCGATCATTTCTAAACAAGATAAATTTGTTAATTGGTTTTTACCAAACTTTCACTTCTTTAACAGGTGTCACTCAGCCTATTTTACTATTTAAAAAAAATGAGTTGCCCTCTTTCAAAGGAGAGCACCAGATTCTAGTATTCAAAAAAGGTGAACCTATCATTTAAAAAAAATCAAATAAATATTGTAATTATTATTTTGAAAAGTTATAGTAGTTGTTTATTTTTGATACTGTAAATAATTTTAATAAAACTAAATAGTTCAGTATACTAAATACTTGTGGAGTAATACATACAGTTCTAATGTCACTACAACTGCTACGCCCTGAACTGTTGTGTTCAGTAACCTAGGAGATCGGACTTCTATCATTTATGCATGATGTTTATATTGCTTTTGAATAAACAATATTGATTATTTGCTGAACAATTAGTATTGTTACATTTTTTAAAATTATTTCCTTTCGTCTAGAGTTTATTGGACAATTTATGACTGTGTAATGTTGCTAACTTGGTTGTATCTCACTTCCAAGGGAGAGAAATATTTTGATAAAGTAAGTGTCCAGTAAACACAAAAATTTAGTTGATGTCATGGGAATATCAAATTGTATCAATATAAAACAAATGTACCCCGCCCCACCTTGTATTTCTCTAGATTTTCGTTGATCAATTGTACAAGATATTTGTTGATTTTGTATTATTCTTTTTTTTAGATTTACAAACAAATATACAAATTAGGATTTTGTTGTGCGCAACCCAAGGAAAAGATCAGTGAATATGCCATCAAAATCTGTTCAGCTGTTTGATAGAATACAGTTATCCGAATTCTAATTTTTTTATGGGTTTAGTTTTAAATAGATCTGAAAGTAAAAGTATCACTTTCATCAATAAATCCTGCCCACCATTTTGTAAACTATAATTTTATTTTAGGTTTGTTTTACCATATTGTTTATAAGTTCATATTTTAAGTTCACATTTGACCTAAATTTAATTAAAAACAATGAAACATTCGTTATTAATTTTAAATTTTTGACGAGGTGGGGATGTATATTTATTGTTTTAGTTTTTTTGCATTTGTGAGAAAGTTAGTGCAATATTGTTGGACCATTTGTTTTGTTTTTAAGAATAAGATCGATGTATTTATCCCTGATATGCTTTTCTGTTTGACTACAAGAATGTATATTTTACATTTTATAAAAGATGACCAAAAATTTGTTAAAAAGTGTCTTAAAAAAAAAAAATGCTTTTTTTTTTTTTTTCTCCTTCAAATTAACACAAACTTAGATATTGTTCCTCTTTTGCCATCAACATTAATAATCTAAACCTATTCCCCACTCTCGTTATTTACTTCCATTGGTTTATTAATTTCCAATCTTATGGTTGGATCAATAGCTTCATTCTAATTCAATCTGCAAGTTATTATTTTATTAAATTTTCTCTTTTTCTACGCACTTTACTTCTTACATTTGTTGTTCTTTCTTAAGTTAAATTTACACCAACCACAGCAAGTGTAACATTACATTTTTAAATATTGATAGTCATGGTTTAAGATTTTTTTATAGCAATTTACCGATGCGGTAAGGCCGTGCAGGCTGTATTCTGGGAACGGAATATTGGTGATTTTTTATAAAAGACTGTACTCCAATCATGATTGGTTTTATCTCCATGACTCCACAGGTGGAGTTTTTATCTTTTAAAATCTAACCCTCGATTGTGATCTCATTTTTTGTTGTTTTGTTTTTGAGGTTATAATTTCCAGCGTATTTTAAATTTGATTTTTTATAAATAAAATAATCAATATTGCTCAAACATTGCACAAACTTTCTCACTTGTATGTAATCCATTTGTTATTTTATATCAACACTGCAACTTGGCAAGAAATAATAAAGAAGAGGAAAATAAACAAAAATGCAATATTATTGGTAACGAAGCAGCTAAGAACTGACAAGTAGCGTCATTGTTTATATTCGTAAAAAGATTAGATTAGAAGGTTGCATTACAGACAATGCAGTATAACCTTATCATATTACTTTTGTGTAAAAGAAATTTTCCATCTGTTCCAATACCTAAATAACAAAACAATAACCTTCCAGTAGATTTCTAATAATTGTGGTAATTTTTAAATGATACAGCTGGAGTGGCATCTAAATTTGAGCTTAAACATTTGATTGACATAAACATTTCAAAGTTTTTTAACAAAATTCAAAAACTAATGGATAAAGGACTAGAGACAAAAGAATACGAGTCACATTTCTTCAATAAGTACCGAATGAACTCAAGATATACAGAAACATCAAACGATGAAGTCATATGTTTGGGGCAAAACTGAGACATTAGACATTTAGTTACAGTAAGTTATTTGAGCAGATTTCACTTCACCTACGAATGAGGTGGAATCTATCAAGCATACTCTCTTAGACTCTAGCGGTCAGTGTAAAGAAATATGCCTACAAAAACTTGTAAGAGAGCATTATCACTGGATGTGATTGAATTGAATCCTTCACTTTGAGATTTAGCACTTAAAGTCTATGATGAGAGACATCGGAAGTTTTTCTCTTAGTGCTGTAAGACCATTAAGAAGAAGCTCTCTCATATTCCTTTACAACTTGCAAGCCTCTTTTTAAATGCTTATAGCTCAGCAAGTATACATTTAAATGATTTGAATATTTTTGTGAATAAAAAAGAAAGTTCAAATGTTCCTTTGCTTGTTTCAAATTTTATTTTTCTTTGGTTTTGGAGAAATTAATTGTTAAAAACAGTCAATTTTCAATTTTTGCGAAATAGTAAGGTACCCCCTTGAATATTTTAGAAGGCCGAAAATCGATTTTTCGAATTACGATTAGGGATGTACATCAAAAGATGCAGAATTTAATTTTCAATCAACCTGTCACTTCAGAAATTGAAAAGTTTCATTAATTTCGGAGTTATTATTATTTTTCTAAATACAATTATTGAAGGTTACAGTTTAGGCTAGTACAACAGTCTGAATATAGACTGCAGCAGTAGAGTCCAACAAATACAAAGATTGAAATAAAATTAATATTTTTTCAATGTAATGAAATTAACATCAATAGACTTAGAATCCAATGGAGATCATTCCCTGAAAAAATCGTTTCTGTACAGCTACTAGTTTAGAAGATATATCCATTTAAATGTGGTGAAAAACGTTAGTTTTTAACAAAACCAGTTTTGCAACTTACAAGCCTCTTTTTAAACGCTTATAGCTCAGCGAGTATACATTCAAATGATTTGAATATTTTTGTAATCTGGTGCGTTACCATAGCAACCAGATGATTTAAATTGTATGTAAACACGTCATGACGTCACATCACGTTACATCATGTGACATGTTAATGTTATCATCTTAACCGTTAATTTTATTTATTATTAAAATTTAAAATGATTTTAAATTTAATATACAATCATATAAATTATTAGAATGAATGGAATTATACGGTTTTTGTTCGTTATATCTATTTTTACAATTTACATTATAACATAGTTCATTAATTGTTTTATAATTAGTATTAATAATGTATGTTATATTAATGTTAGTGTGACTTTTATTTATTCTTGAACATACTTTATAATTAACCAAGAAAAATAAGAGATTTTCTGTATTTACAAAGAATTTAGTTAGTGATTCATATCCAGGATAAATTTGTTTATTTATATCAGTAATTATTATATAGAATATATTTCAGGGATAGGATATTTTATATATTATAGTATTCTATATCTATTTGGGTTAGTATTTCTTGTAGTGTTTTTAGCTGTTGTTTTTTGGTCGTTGGTGATGATGATGTTGTTGATTTGATATTATTATTTAAAAATATATTATTTGTATCTTCGAAATTAATGTATGTTATTAATGTCATAAAAATATAATAGGGTTGGATAATTATTATCGGGAATATATCATTGGTTTTGTTTAGACCATTTATCTGAATTTAAAATTCTAAAATGTTAATTGTTATTATATACCATTTCATCAAATATTAATTTATATTCTTTATTTTTAATTAGTACGGTATATAATGGTAATTTATTGTTATCTGTTAGAATAAAATATCTCAAGTTTGTCATGTTTATGAAAATTAAGTTCTTAAATATTATATTGTCTAGAATATTTATGAGAGTTGTTAGTAATTAAAGTTATTATATTTGATTTATTATAATTTATCTTGTATTCAATTTTCAAAAAAAATATATATATATCTGTTATCAGATTATTTACTATTAGATCGCCATTTATATGTACGTTAAATGTGTATAAGTATTCAATATCGAAGTATAGTTTACATTTTGTGTTTGATGGTATTACTTCGTATGTACATCTAAGATGTATAGGACTATATAAAATAATCTGTAGTGTGTTGATTGTTCTAATGCAAATGTTAATTGTAAGTTAGTTTTATTTTCTAAATTCCATATTGCCTTATGAATGCTTTAAAATAACAAAGATTATGAGTGACTGTCAACAAGATATATTATATAATCCCTCAGTGAACAGTTGACCACCACGTTAGAAAGATGTGGCTATATTATCTAAACTTTATTTTATATTATTTTCGACTTGTACTGCAGTACCAAACATTTGATGTTTATTTATTTTTGTGAAATGTGTATCAGTGTGTTGTGTAAATGTGTTGTTTCATCTGATGATGGTATATGTTATACCGAAACAGCTGTAATTAAATATTAATAAATAAATACTAAACACAAGTTTGCTATGACGTAAGTAATTTAGTAATAAACTTATTGTAAAGCATCAGATTGTTGAGAGTAAATGTGTAAATTATCTAAGTATTGTATTTGATCTAATGTTAGATGTACATACATTTGTTTGTAGTTTCGAACTGTAATAAGATATTTCAAATTAAAATTCATCAAAAAATGGATCAAAATTATTTTATAATCAATAATTTTATATTTTACGTGTACTTTAGTATTATACATTGTTTTTCGTAAAATTGTAAATTCATATGTGGTTTCTAATAATGTGTTGAAACATGTAGTGTCTAAATCTTCAAATACTTTTTTATGTAAATTTCTGCACTTATGTGTAATAAGTTCTCGGTTATATCATTATGAATTGTAACCCATAATTTATCATATGTATTGTCTGTTATTCTTGTAATAAAAAAAATTTTAATTGTATTTATGTTATTACATTTTTCACAACAAGGTAAATCTCTCATAGATTTAAAACATTTCGTACAAGCGTTATTACGAAAAATTTACTCTATATACTTGATCTATTGTTGCATCCAAAATATTATTTTTTCATTTTTATCTAATTTTTTGTAAAAATTTCAACATTTAACGATACCAATGCTATGCGCACCATAAGATGCAGAATTGCAGTTTTTTTAGGCGAAAAATTGAGTTTTTGATTTTTGATTGTTTTTAAAGCTTAATAGAAGCAGAATTAAATTTGGACTCGAGGGGTGCTAATAAAATTTCAAAATTTTAAATATTTTTTTCATTTTAATCTATTTTTTTGTAAAATTTTCAACATTTAAAGCCTAATAGAAGCAGAATTAAATTTGGAGTCGATGGGTGCTAATGAAATTTCAAAATTATAAATATTTTTTCATTTTTATCTATTTTTTGTCAAAATTTTAACATTTAACAATTCCAATGATATGCACATCAATAGATGCAGAATTGAAAGGGGAGTAAAGCCTGAAAAAGACACTTTAAAATCTCAAAGGGTTTACGAGTAATTGCAGTTTAAAAGTTTTTCAAAAAAGATGAAAATTGTTTTAAACCAATGATATGGGTATCAAAAGATGCAGAATTAAAAGGAGAATAAACCCTGAAAAAATCACTTTGACATCTCAATTGGTTTAAGAGTTATTGAAATTTATATGTCAATAAAAATAGCAGTTTTTAACATTTCACGTTTCGCCACTTGCAATACCTTTTTAAAACGTCTGTAGCTCCCTAACTGTACATCGTAATGATACCAAATTTTACATGAGGAAAGAAGAAAGTTGAAATTTTACTGTGGTGTTTTCAATTCGAAAATATCTCTTATAATTTCTGAGTAATTGACTCGTAAAAACAGCCAATTTTCCAACTTTGCAAAATGCCAAGGTATAGAAGCAGAATTAAATTTGGAGTCGATCAGTGCTAAGAAATTTCAAAATTTTAAATATTTTTTTCATTTTTATCTATTTTTTTGTCAAAATTTCAACATTTAACTATACCAATGATATGCACATCAATAGATGCAGAATTGAAAGGGGAGTAAACCCTGAAAAAGACACTTTAAAATCTCAAAGGGTTTACGAGTAATTGCAGTTTAAAAGTTTTTCAAAAAAGATGAAAATTGTTTTAAACCAATGATATGGGTATCAAAAGATGCAGAATTGAAAGGAGAATAAACCCTGAAAAAATCACTTTGACATCTCAATTGGTTTAAGAGTTATTGAAATTTATATGTCAATAAAAATAGCAGTTTTTAACATTTCACGTTTCGCCACTTGCAATACCTTTTTAAAACGTCTGTAGCTCCCTCTAACTGTACATCGTAATGATACCAAATTTTACATAAGGAAAGAAGAAAGTTGAAATTTTACTGTGGTGTTTTCAATTCGAAATTATCTCTTATAGTTTCTGAGTAATTGACTCGTAAAAACAGCCAATTTTCCAACTTTGCAAAATGCCAAGGTCCCTTGCAGTTTTTTTAGGCAAAAAAGTGAGTTTTTGATTTTTGAATGTTTCTTTAGCTTATTAGAAGCAGAATTAAATTTGGAGTCGATCAGTGCTAATGAAATTTCAAAATTTTAAATATTTTTTTCATTTTTATCTATTTTTTTGTCAAAATTTCAACATTTAACTATACCAATGATATGCACATCAATAGATGCAGAATTGAAAGGGGAGTAAACCCTGAAAAAGACACTTTAAAATCTAAAAGGGTTTACGAGTAATTGCAGTTTAAAAGTTTTTCAAAAAAGATGAAAATTGTTTTAAACCAATGATATGGGTATCAAAAGATGCAGAATTGAAAGGAGAATAAACCCTGAAAAAATCACTTTGACATCTCAATTGGTTTAAGAGTTATTGAAATTTATATGTCAATAAAAATAGCAGTTTTTAACATTTCACGTTTCGCCACTTGCAATACCTTTTTAAAACGTCTGTAGCTCCCTAACTGTACATCGTAATGATACCAAATTTTACATAAGGAAAGAAGAAAGTTGAAATTTTACTGTGGTGTTTTCAATTCGAAAATATCTCTTATAGTTTCTGAGTAATTGACTCGTAAAAACAGCCAATTTTCCAACTTTGCAAAATGCCAAGGTACCCCCCTTGCAGTTTTTTTAGGCAAAAAAGTGAGTTTTTGATTTTTGAATGTTTCTTTAGCTTATTAGAAGCAGAATTAAATTTGGAGTCGATCAGTGCTAATGAAATTTCAAAATTTTAAATATTTTTTTCATTTTTATCTATTTTTTTGTCAAAATTTCAACATTTAACTATACCAATGATATGCACATCAATAGATGCAGAATTGAAAGGGGAGTAAACCCTGAAAAAGACACTTTAAAATCTAAAAGGGTTTACGAGTAATTGCAGTTTAAAAGTTTTTCAAAAAAGATGAAAATTGTTTTAAACCAATGATATGGGTATCAAAAGATGCAGAATTGAAAGGAGAATAAACCCTGAAAAAATCACTTTGACATCTCAATTGGTTTAAGAGTTATTGAAATTTATATGTCAATAAAAATAGCAGTTTTTAACATTTCACGTTTCGCCACTTGCAATACCTTTTTAAAACGTCTGTAGCTCCCTAACTGTACATCGTAATGATACCAAATTTTACATGAGGAAAGAAGAAAGTTGAAATTTTACTGTGGTGTTTTCAATTCGAAAATATCTCTTATAGTTTCTGAGTAATTGACTCGTAAAAACAGCCAATTTTCCAACTTTGCAAAATGCCAAGGTACCCCCCTTGCAGTTTTTTTAGGCAAAAAAGTGAGTTTTTGATTTTTGAATGTTTCTTTAGCTTATTAGAAGCAGAATTAAATTTGGAGTCGATCAGTGCTAATGAAATTTCAAAATTTTAAATATTTTTTTCATTTTTATCTATTTTTTTGTCAAAATTTCAACATTTAACTATACCAATGATATGCACATCAATAGATGCAGAATTGAAAGGGGAGTAAACCCTGAAAAAGACACTTTAAAATCTAAAAGGGTTTACGAGTAATTGCAGTTTAAAAGTTTTTCAAAAAAGATGAAAATTGTTTTAAACCAATGATATGGGTATCAAAAGATGCAGAATTGAAAGGAGAATAAACCCTGAAACAATCACTTTGACATCTCAATTGGTTTAAGAGTTATTGAAATTTATATGTCAATAAAAATAGCAGTTTTTAACATTTCACGTTTCGCCACTTGCAATACCTTTTTAAAACGTCTGTAACTCCCTAACTGTACATCGTAATGATACCAAATTTTACATGAGGAAAGAAGAAAGTTGAAATTTTACTGTGGTGTTTTCAATTCCAAAATATCTCTTATAGTTTCTGAGTAATTGACTCGTAAAAACAGCCAATTTTCCAACTTTGCAAAATGCCAAGGTACCCCCTTGCAGTTTTTTTAGGCAAAAAAGTGAGTTTTTGATTTTTGAATGTTTCTTTAGCTTATTAGAAGCAGAATTAAATTTGGAGTCGATCAGTGCTAATGAAATTTCAAAATTTTAAATATTTTTTTCATTTTTATCTATTTTTTTGTCAAAATTTCAACATTTAACTATACCAATGATATGCACATCAATAGATGCAGAATTGAAAGGGGAGTAAACCCTGAAAAAGACACTTTAAAATCTAAAAGGGTTTACGAGTAATTGCAGTTTAAAAGTTTTTCAAAAAAGATGAAAATTGTTTTAAACCAATGATATGGGTATCAAAAGATGCAGAATTGAAAGGAGAATAAACCCTGAAAAAATCACTTTGACATCTCAATTGGTTTAAGAGTTATTGAAATTTATATGTCAATAAAAATAGCAGTTTTTAACATTTCACGTTTCGCCACTTGCAATACCTTTTTAAAACGTCTGTAGCTCCCTAACTGTACATCGTAATGATACCAAATTTTACATAAGGAAAGAAGAAAGTTGAAATTTTACTGTGGTGTTTTCAATTCGAAAATATCTCTTATAGTTTCTGAGTAATTGACTCGTAAAAACAGCCAATTTTCCAACTTTGCAAAATGCCAAGGTACCCCCCTTGCAGTTTTTTTAGGCAAAAAAGTGAGTTTTTGATTTTTGAATGTTTCTTTAGCTTATTAGAAGCAGAATTAAATTTGGAGTCGATCAGTGCTAATGAAATTTCAAAATTTTAAATATTTTTTTCATTTTTATCTATTTTTTTGTCAAAATTTCAACATTTAACTATACCAATGATATGCACATCAATAGATGCAGAATTGAAAGGGGAGTAAACCCTGAAAAAGACACTTTAAAATCTAAAAGGGTTTACGAGTAATTGCAGTTTAAAAGTTTTTCAAAAAAGATGAAAATTGTTTTAAACCAATGATATGGGTATCAAAAGATGCAGAATTGAAAGGAGAATAAACCCTGAAAAAATCACTTTGACATCTCAATTGGTTTAAGAGTTATTGAAATTTATATGTCAATAAAAATAGCAGTTTTTAACATTTCACGTTTCGCCACTTGCAATACCTTTTTAAAACGTCTGTAGCTCCCTAACTGTACATCGTAATGATACCAAATTTTACATAAGGAAAGAAGAAAGTTGAAATTTTACTGTGGTGTTTTCAATTCGAAAATATCTCTTATAGTTTCTGAGTAATTGACTCGTAAAAACAGCCAATTTTCCAACTTTGCAAAATGCCAAGGTACCCCCCTTGCAGTTTTTTTAGGCAAAAAAGTGAGTTTTTGATTTTTGAATGTTTCTTTAGCTTATTAGAAGCAGAATTCAATTTGGAGTCGATCAGTGCTAATGAAGTTTCAAAATTTTAAATATTTTTTTCATTTTTATCTATTTTTTTGTCAAAATTTCAACATTTAACTATACCAATGATATGCACATCAATAGATGCAGAATTGAAAGGGGAGTAAACCCTGAAAAAGACACTTTAAAATCTAAAAGGGTTTACGAGTAATTGCAGTTTAAAAGTTTTTCAAAAAAGATGAAAATTGTTTTAAACCAATGATATGGGTATCAAAAGATGCAGAATTGAAAGGAGAATAAACCCTGAAAAAATCACTTTGACATCTCAATTGGTTTAAGAGTTATTGAAATTTATATGTCAATAAAAATAGCAGTTTTTAACATTTCACGTTTCGCCACTTGCAATACCTTTTTAAAACGTCTGTAGCTCCCTAACTGTACATCGTAATGATACCAAATTTTACATAAGGAAAGAAGAAAGTTGAAATTTTACTGTGGTGTTTTCAATTCGAAAATATCTCTTATAGTTTCTGAGTAATTGACTCGTAAAAACAGCCAATTTTCCAACTTTGCAAAATGCCAAGACCCCCCTTGCAGTTTTTTTAGGCAAAAAAGTGAGTTTTTGATTTTTGAATGTTTCTTTAGCTTATTAGAAGCAGAATTCAATTTGGAGTCGATCAGTGCTAATGAAGTTTCAAAATTTTAAATATTTTTTTCATTTTTATCTATTTTTTTGTCAAAATTTCAACATTTAACTATACCAATGATATGCACATCAATAGATGCAGAATTGAAAGGGGAGTAAACCCTGAAAAAGACACTTTAAAATCTAAAAGGGTTTACGAGTAATTGCAGTTTAAAAGTTTTTCAAAAAAGATGAAAATTGTTTTAAACCAATGATATGGGTATCAAAAGATGCAGAATTGAAAGGAGAATAAACCCTGAAAAAATCACTTTGACATCTCAATTGGTTTAAGAGTTATTGAAATTTATATGTCAATAAAAATAGCAGTTTTTAACATTTCACGTTTCGCCACTTGCAATACCTTTTTAAAACGTCTGTAGCTCCCTAACTGTACATCGTAATGATACCAAATTTTACATAAGGAAAGAAGAAAGTTGAAATTTTACTGTGGTGTTTTCAATTCGAAAATATCTCTTATAGTTTCTGAGTAATTGACTCGTAAAAACAGCCAATTTTCCAACTTTGCAAAATGCCAAGGTACCCCCCTTGCAGTTTTTTTAGGCAAAAAAGTGAGTTTTTGATTTTTGAATGTTTCTTTAGCTTATTAGAAGCAGAATTAAATTTGGAGTCGATCAGTGCTAATGAAATTTCAAAATTTTAAATATTTTTTTCATTTTTATCTATTTTTTTGTCAAAATTTCAACATTTAACTATACCAATAATATGCACATCAATAGATGCAGAATTGAAAGGGGAGTAAACCCTGAAAAAGACACTTTAAAATCTAAAAGGGTTTACGAGTAATTGCAGTTTAAAAGTTTTTCAAAAAAGATGAAAATTGTTTTAAACCAATGATATGGGTATCAAAAGATGCAGAATTGAAAGGAGAATAAACCCTGAAAAAATCACTTTGACATCTCAATTGGTTTAAGAGTTATTGAAATTTATATGTCAATAAAAATAGCAGTTTTTAACATTTCACGTTTCGCCACTTGCAATACCTTTTTAAAACGTCTGTAGCTCCCTCTAACTGTACATCGTAATGATACCAAATTTTACATAAGGAAAGAAGAAAGTTGAAATTTTACTGTGGTGTTTTCAATTCGAAATTATCTCTTATAGTTTCTGAGTAATTGACTCGTAAAAACAGCCAATTTTCCAACTTTGCAAAATGCCAAGGTCCCTTGCAGTTTTTTTAGGCAAAAAAGTGAGTTTTTGATTTTTGAATGTTTCTTTAGCTTATTAGAAGCAGAATTAAATTTGGAGTCGATCAGTGCTAATGAAATTTCAAAATTTTAAATATTTTTTTCATTTTTATCTATTTTTTTGTCAAAATTTCAACATTTAACTATACCAATGATATGCACATCAATAGATGCAGAATTGAAAGGGGAGTAAACCCTGAAAAAGACACTTTAAAATCTAAAAGGGTTTACGAGTAATTGCAGTTTAAAAGTTTTTCAAAAAAGATGAAAATTGTTTTAAACCAATGATATGGGTATCAAAAGATGCAGAATTGAAAGGAGAATAAACCCTGAAAAAATCACTTTGACATCTCAATTGGTTTAAGAGTTATTGAAATTTATATGTCAATAAAAATAGCAGTTTTTAACATTTCACGTTTCGCCACTTGCAATACCTTTTTAAAACGTCTGTAGCTCCCTAACTGTACATCGTAATGATACCAAATTTTACATAAGGAAAGAAGAAAGTTGAAATTTTACTGTGGTGTTTTCAATTCGAAAATATCTCTTATAGTTTCTGAGTAATTGACTCGTAAAAACAGCCAATTTTCCAACTTTGCAAAATGCCAAGGTACCCCCCTTGCAGTTTTTTTAGGCAAAAAAGTGAGTTTTTGATTTTTGAATGTTTCTTTAGCTTATTAGAAGCAGAATTAAATTTGGAGTCGATCAGTGCTAATGAAATTTCAAAATTTTAAATATTTTTTTCATTTTTATCTATTTTTTTGTCAAAATTTCAACATTTAACTATACCAATAATATGCACATCAATAGATGCAGAATTGAAAGGGGAGTAAACCCTGAAAAAGACACTTTAAAATCTAAAAGGGTTTACGAGTAATTGCAGTTTAAAAGTTTTTCAAAAAAGATGAAAATTGTTTTAAACCAATGATATGGGTATCAAAAGATGCAGAATTGAAAGGAGAATAAACCCTGAAAAAATCACTTTGACATCTCAATTGGTTTAAGAGTTATTGAAATTTATATGTCAATAAAAATAGCAGTTTTTAACATTTCACGTTTCGCCACTTGCAATACCTTTTTAAAACGTCTGTAGCTCCCTAACTGTACATCGTAATGATACCAAATTTTACATAAGGAAAGAAGAAAGTTGAAATTTTACTGTGGTGTTTTCAATTCGAAAATATCTCTTATAGTTTCTGAGTAATTGACTCGTAAAAACAGCCAATTTTCCAACTTTGCAAAATGCCAAGGTACCCCCCCTTGCAGTTTTTTTAGGCAAAAAAGTAAGTTTTTGATTTTTGAATGTTTCTTTAGCTTATTAGAAGCAGAATTAAATTTGGAGTCGATCAGTGCTAATGAAATTTCAAAATTTTAAATATTTTTTTCATTTTTATCTATTTTTTTGTCAAAATTTCAACATTTAACTATACCAATAATATGCACATCAATAGATGCAGAATTGAAAGGGGAGTAAACCCTGAAAAAGACACTTTAAAATCTAAAAGGGTTTACGAGTAATTGCAGTTTAAAAGTTTTTCAAAAAAGATGAAAATTGTTTTAAACCAATGATATGGGTATCAAAAGATGCAGAATTGAAAGGAGAATAAACCCTGAAAAAATCACTTTGACATCTCAATTGGTTTAAGAGTTATTGAAATTTATATGTCAATAAAAATAGCAGTTTTTAACATTTCACGTTTCGCCACTTGCAATACCTTTTTAAAACGTCTGTAGCTCCCTAACTGTACATCGTAATGATACCAAATTTTACATAAGGAAAGAAGAAAGTTGAAATTTTACTGTGGTGTTTTCAATTCGAAAATATCTCTTATAGTTTCTGAGTAATTGACTCGTAAAAACAGCCAATTTTCCAACTTTGCAAAATGCCAAGACCCCCCTTGCAGTTTTTTTAGGCAAAAAAGTGAGTTTTTGATTTTTGAATGTTTCTTTAGCTTATTAGAAGCAGAATTCAATTTGGAGTCGATCAGTGCTAATGAAGTTTCAAAATTTTAAATATTTTTTTCATTTTTATCTATTTTTTTGTCAAAATTTCAACATTTAACTATACCAATGATATGCACATCAATAGATGCAGAATTGAAAGGGGAGTAAACCCTGAAAAAGACACTTTAAAATCTAAAAGGGTTTACGAGTAATTGCAGTTTAAAAGTTTTTCAAAAAAGATGAAAATTGTTTTAAACCAATGATATGGGTATCAAAAGATGCAGAATTGAAAGGAGAATAAACCCTGAAAAAATCACTTTGACATCTCAATTGGTTTAAGAGTTATTGAAATTTATATGTCAATAAAAATAGCAGTTTTTAACATTTCACGTTTCGCCACTTGCAATACCTTTTTAAAACGTCTGTAGCTCCCTAACTGTACATCGTAATGATACCAAATTTTACATAAGGAAAGAAGAAAGTTGAAATTTTACTGTGGTGTTTTCAATTCGAAAATATCTCTTATAGTTTCTGAGTAATTGACTCGTAAAAACAGCCAATTTTCCAACTTTGCAAAATGCCAAGGTACCCCCCTTGCAGTTTTTTTAGGCAAAAAAGTGAGTTTTTGATTTTTGAATGTTTCTTTAGCTTATTAGAAGCAGAATTAAATTTGGAGTCGATCAGTGCTAATGAAATTTCAAAATTTTAAATATTTTTTTCATTTTTATCTATTTTTTTGTCAAAATTTCAACATTTAACTATACCAATGATATGCACATCAATAGATGCAGAATTGAAAGGGGAGTAAACCCTGAAAAAGACACTTTAAAATCTAAAAGGGTTTACGAGTAATTGCAGTTTAAAAGTTTTTCAAAAAAGATGAAAATTGTTTTAAACCAATGATATGGGTATCAAAAGATGCAGAATTGAAAGGAGAATAAACCCTGAAAAAATCACTTTGACATCTCAATTGGTTTAAGAGTTATTGAAATTTATATGTCAATAAAAATAGCAGTTTTTAACATTTCACGTTTCGCCACTTGCAATACCTTTTTAAAACGTCTGTAGCTCCCTAACTGTACATCGTAATGATACCAAATTTTACATAAGGAAAGAAGAAAGTTGAAATTTTACTGTGGTGTTTTCAATTCGAAAATATCTCTTATAGTTTCTGAGTAATTGACTCGTAAAAACAGCCAATTTTCCAACTTTGCAAAATGCCAAGGTCCCTTGCAGTTTTTTTAGGCAAAAAAGTGAGTTTTTGATTTTTGAATGTTTCTTTAGCTTATTAGAAGCAGAATTAAATTTGGAGTCGATCAGTGCTAATGAAATTTCAAAATTTTAAATATTTTTTTCATTTTTATCTATTTTTTTGTCAAAATTTCAACATTTAACTATACCAATGATATGCACATCAATAGATGCAGAATTGAAAGGGGAGTAAACCCTGAAAAAGACACTTTAAAATCTAAAAGGGTTTACGAGTAATTGCAGTTTAAAAGTTTTTCAAAAAAGATGAAAATTGTTTTAAACCAATGATATGGGTATCAAAAGATGCAGAATTGAAAGGAGAATAAACCCTGAAACAATCACTTTGACATCTCAATTGGTTTAAGAGTTATTGAAATTTATATGTCAATAAAAATAGCAGTTTTTAACATTTCACGTTTCGCCACTTGCAATACCTTTTTAAAACGTCTGTAACTCCCTAACTGTACATCGTAATGATACCAAATTTTACATGAGGAAAGAAGAAAGTTGAAATTTTACTGTGGTGTTTTCAATTCCAAAATATCTCTTATAGTTTCTGAGTAATTGACTCGTAAAAACAGCCAATTTTCCAACTTTGCAAAATGCCAAGGTACCCCCTTGCAGTTTTTTTAGGCAAAAAAGTGAGTTTTTGATTTTTGAATGTTTCTTTAGCTTATTAGAAGCAGAATTAAATTTGGAGTCGATCAGTGCTAATGAAATTTCAAAATTTTAAATATTTTTTTCATTTTTATCTATTTTTTTGTCAAAATTTCAACATTTAACTATACCAATGATATGCACATCAATAGATGCAGAATTGAAAGGGGAGTAAACCCTGAAAAAGACACTTTAAAATCTAAAAGGGTTTACGAGTAATTGCAGTTTAAAAGTTTTTCAAAAAAGATGAAAATTGTTTTAAACCAATGATATGGGTATCAAAAGATGCAGAATTGAAAGGAGAATAAACCCTGAAAAAATCACTTTGACATCTCAATTGGTTTAAGAGTTATTGAAATTTATATGTCAATAAAAATAGCAGTTTTTAACATTTCACGTTTCGCCACTTGCAATACCTTTTTAAAACGTCTGTAGCTCCCTAACTGTACATCGTAATGATACCAAATTTTACATAAGGAAAGAAGAAAGTTGAAATTTTACTGTGGTGTTTTCAATTCGAAAATATCTCTTATAGTTTCTGAGTAATTGACTCGTAAAAACAGCCAATTTTCCAACTTTGCAAAATGCCAAGGTACCCCCCTTGCAGTTTTTTTAGGCAAAAAAGTGAGTTTTTGATTTTTGAATGTTTCTTTAGCTTATTAGAAGCAAAATTCAATTTGGAGTCGATCAGTGCTAATGAAATTTCAAAATTTTAAATATTTTTTTCATTTTTATCTATTTTTTTGTCAAAATTTCAACATTTAACTATACCAATGATATGCACATCAATAGATGCAGAATTGAAAGGGGAGTAAACCCTGAAAAAGACACTTTAAAATCTAAAAGGGTTTACGAGTAATTGCAGTTTAAAAGTTTTTCAAAAAAGATGAAAATTGTTTTAAACCAATGATATGGGTATCAAAAGATGCAGAATTGAAAGGAGAATAAACCCTGAAAAAATCACTTTGACATCTCAATTGGTTTAAGAGTTATTGAAATTTATATGTCAATAAAAATAGCAGTTTTTAACATTTCACGTTTCGCCACTTGCAATACCTTTTTAAAACGTCTGTAGCTCCCTAACTGTACATCGTAATGATACCAAATTTTACATAAGGAAAGAAGAAAGTTGAAATTTTACTGTGGTGTTTTCAATTCGAAAATATCTCTTATAGTTTCTGAGTAATTGACTCGTAAAAACAGCCAATTTTCCAACTTTGCAAAATGCCAAGGTCCCTTGCAGTTTTTTTAGGCAAAAAAGTGAGTTTTTGATTTTTGAATGTTTCTTTAGCTTATTAGAAGCAGAATTAAATTTGGAGTCGATCAGTGCTAATGAAATTTCAAAATTTTAAATATTTTTTTCATTTTTATCTATTTTTTTGTCAAAATTTCAACATTTAACTATACCAATGATATGCACATCAATAGATGCAGAATTGAAAGGGGAGTAAACCCTGAAAAAGACACTTTAAAATCTAAAAGGGTTTACGAGTAATTGCAGTTTAAAAGTTTTTCAAAAAAGATGAAAATTGTTTTAAACCAATGATATGGGTATCAAAAGATGCAGAATTGAAAGGAGAATAAACCCTGAAACAATCACTTTGACATCTCAATTGGTTTAAGAGTTATTGAAATTTATATGTCAATAAAAATAGCAGTTTTTAACATTTCACGTTTCGCCACTTGCAATACCTTTTTAAAACGTCTGTAACTCCCTAACTGTACATCGTAATGATACCAAATTTTACATGAGGAAAGAAGAAAGTTGAAATTTTACTGTGGTGTTTTCAATTCCAAAATATCTCTTATAGTTTCTGAGTAATTGACTCGTAAAAACAGCCAATTTTCCAACTTTGCAAAATGCCAAGGTACCCCCTTGCAGTTTTTTTAGGCAAAAAAGTGAGTTTTTGATTTTTGAATGTTTCTTTAGCTTATTAGAAGCAGAATTAAATTTGGAGTCGATCAGTGCTAATGAAATTTCAAAATTTTAAATATTTTTTTCATTTTTATCTATTTTTTTGTCAAAATTTCAACATTTAACTATACCAATGATATGCACATCAATAGATGCAGAATTGAAAGGGGAGTAAACCCTGAAAAAGACACTTTAAAATCTAAAAGGGTTTACGAGTAATTGCAGTTTAAAAGTTTTTCAAAAAAGATGAAAATTGTTTTAAACCAATGATATGGGTATCAAAAGATGCAGAATTGAAAGGAGAATAAACCCTGAAAAAATCACTTTGACATCTCAATTGGTTTAAGAGTTATTGAAATTTATATGTCAATAAAAATAGCAGTTTTTAACATTTCACGTTTCGCCACTTGCAATACCTTTTTAAAACGTCTGTAGCTCCCTAACTGTACATCGTAATGATACCAAATTTTACATAAGGAAAGAAGAAAGTTGAAATTTTACTGTGGTGTTTTCAATTCGAAAATATCTCTTATAGTTTCTGAGTAATTGACTCGTAAAAACAGCCAATTTTCCAACTTTGCAAAATGCCAAGGTACCCCCCTTGCAGTTTTTTTAGGCAAAAAAGTGAGTTTTTGATTTTTGAATGTTTCTTTAGCTTATTAGAAGCAGAATTAAATTTGGAGTCGATCAGTGCTAATGAAATTTCAAAATTTTAAATATTTTTTTCATTTTTATCTATTTTTTTGTCAAAATTTCAACATTTAACTATACCAATAATATGCACATCAATAGATGCAGAATTGAAAGGGGAGTAAACCCTGAAAAAGACACTTTAAAATCTAAAAGGGTTTACGAGTAATTGCAGTTTAAAAGTTTTTCAAAAAAGATGAAAATTGTTTTAAACCAATGATATGGGTATCAAAAGATGCAGAATTGAAAGGAGAATAAACCCTGAAAAAATCACTTTGACATCTCAATTGGTTTAAGAGTTATTGAAATTTATATGTCAATAAAAATAGCAGTTTTTAACATTTCACGTTTCGCCACTTGCAATACCTTTTTAAAACGTCTGTAGCTCCCTAACTGTACATCGTAATGATACCAAATTTTACATAAGGAAAGAAGAAAGTTGAAATTTTACTGTGGTGTTTTCAATTCGAAAATATCTCTTATAGTTTCTGAGTAATTGACTCGTAAAAACAGCCAATTTTCCAACTTTGCAAAATGCCAAGGTACCCCCCCTTGCAGTTTTTTTAGGCAAAAAAGTAAGTTTTTGATTTTTGAATGTTTCTTTAGCTTATTAGAAGCAGAATTAAATTTGGAGTCGATCAGTGCTAATGAAATTTCAAAATTTTAAATATTTTTTTCATTTTTATCTATTTTTTTGTCAAAATTTCAACATTTAACTATACCAATAATATGCACATCAATAGATGCAGAATTGAAAGGGGAGTAAACCCTGAAAAAGACACTTTAAAATCTAAAAGGGTTTACGAGTAATTGCAGTTTAAAAGTTTTTCAAAAAAGATGAAAATTGTTTTAAACCAATGATATGGGTATCAAAAGATGCAGAATTGAAAGGAGAATAAACCCTGAAAAAATCACTTTGACATCTCAATTGGTTTAAGAGTTATTGAAATTTATATGTCAATAAAAATAGCAGTTTTTAACATTTCACGTTTCGCCACTTGCAATACCTTTTTAAAACGTCTGTAGCTCCCTAACTGTACATCGTAATGATACCAAATTTTACATAAGGAAAGTAGAAAGTTGAAATTTTACTGTGGTGTTTTCAATTCGAAAATATCTCTTATAGTTTCTGAGTAATTGACTCGTAAAAACAGCCAATTTTCCAACTTTGCAAAATGCCAAGACCCCCCTTGCAGTTTTTTTAGGCAAAAAAGTGAGTTTTTGATTTTTGAATGTTTCTTTAGCTTATTAGAAGCAGAATTCAATTTGGAGTCGATCAGTGCTAATGAAGTTTCAAAATTTTAAATATTTTTTTCATTTTTATCTATTTTTTTGTCAAAATTTCAACATTTAACTATACCAATGATATGCACATCAATAGATGCAGAATTGAAAGGGGAGTAAACCCTGAAAAAGACACTTTAAAATCTAAAAGGGTTTACGAGTAATTGCAGTTTAAAAGTTTTTCAAAAAAGATGAAAATTGTTTTAAACCAATGATATGGGTATCAAAAGATGCAGAATTGAAAGGAGAATAAACCCTGAAAAAATCACTTTGACATCTCAATTGGTTTAAGAGTTATTGAAATTTATATGTCAATAAAAATAGCAGTTTTTAACATTTCACGTTTCGCCACTTGCAATACCTTTTTAAAACGTCTGTAGCTCCCTAACTGTACATCGTAATGATACCAAATTTTACATAAGGAAAGAAGAAAGTTGAAATTTTACTGTGGTGTTTTCAATTCGAAAATATCTCTTATAGTTTCTGAGTAATTGACTCGTAAAAACAGCCAATTTTCCAACTTTGCAAAATGCCAAGGTACCCCCCTTGCAGTTTTTTTAGGCAAAAAAGTGAGTTTTTGATTTTTGAATGTTTCTTTAGCTTATTAGAAGCAGAATTAAATTTGGAGTCGATCAGTGCTAATGAAATTTCAAAATTTTAAATATTTTTTTCATTTTTATCTATTTTTTTGTCAAAATTTCAACATTTAACTATACCAATGATATGCACATCAATAGATGCAGAATTGAAAGGGGAGTAAACCCTGAAAAAGACACTTTAAAATCTAAAAGGGTTTACGAGTAATTGCAGTTTAAAAGTTTTTCAAAAAAGATGAAAATTGTTTTAAACCAATGATATGGGTATCAAAAGATGCAGAATTGAAAGGAGAATAAACCCTGAAAAAATCACTTTGACATCTCAATTGGTTTAAGAGTTATTGAAATTTATATGTCAATAAAAATAGCAGTTTTTAACATTTCACGTTTCGCCACTTGCAATACCTTTTTAAAACGTCTGTAGCTCCCTAACTGTACATCGTAATGATACCAAATTTTACATAAGGAAAGAAGAAAGTTGAAATTTTACTGTGGTGTTTTCAATTCGAAAATATCTCTTATAGTTTCTGAGTAATTGACTCGTAAAAACAGCCAATTTTCCAACTTTGCAAAATGCCAAGGTCCCTTGCAGTTTTTTTAGGCAAAAAAGTGAGTTTTTGATTTTTGAATGTTTCTTTAGCTTATTAGAAGCAGAATTAAATTTGGAGTCGATCAGTGCTAATGAAATTTCAAAATTTTAAATATTTTTTTCATTTTTATCTATTTTTTTGTCAAAATTTCAACATTTAACTATACCAATGATATGCACATCAATAGATGCAGAATTGAAAGGGGAGTAAACCCTGAAAAAGACACTTTAAAATCTAAAAGGGTTTACGAGTAATTGCAGTTTAAAAGTTTTTCAAAAAAGATGAAAATTGTTTTAAACCAATGATATGGGTATCAAAAGATGCAGAATTGAAAGGAGAATAAACCCTGAAAAAATCACTTTGACATCTCAATTGGTTTAAGAGTTATTGAAATTTATATGTCAATAAAAATAGCAGTTTTTAACATTTCACGTTTCGCCACTTGCAATACCTTTTTAAAACGTCTGTAGCTCCCTAACTGTACATCGTAATGATACCAAATTTTACATAAGGAAAGAAGAAAGTTGAAATTTTACTGTGGTGTTTTCAATTCGAAAATATCTCTTATAGTTTCTGAGTAATTGACTCGTAAAAACAGCCAATTTTCCAACTTTGCAAAATGCCAAGGTACCCCCCTTGCAGTTTTTTTAGGCAAAAAAGTGAGTTTTTGATTTTTGAATGTTTCTTTAGCTTATTAGAAGCAGAATTCAATTTGGAGTCGATCAGTGCTAATGAAGTTTCAAAATTTTAAATATTTTTTTCATTTTTATCTATTTTTTTGTCAAAATTTCAACATTTAACTATACCAATGATATGCACATCAATAGATGCAGAATTGAAAGGGGAGTAAACCCTGAAAAAGACACTTTAAAATCTAAAAGGGTTTACGAGTAATTGCAGTTTAAAAGTTTTTCAAAAAAGATGAAAATTGTTTTAAACCAATGATATGGGTATCAAAAGATGCAGAATTGAAAGGAGAATAAACCCTGAAAAAATCACTTTGACATCTCAATTGGTTTAAGAGTTATTGAAATTTATATGTCAATAAAAATAGCAGTTTTTAACATTTCACGTTTCGCCACTTGCAATACCTTTTTAAAACGTCTGTAGCTCCCTAACTGTACATCGTAATGATACCAAATTTTACATAAGGAAAGAAGAAAGTTGAAATTTTACTGTGGTGTTTTCAATTCGAAAATATCTCTTATAGTTTCTGAGTAATTGACTCGTAAAAACAGCCAATTTTCCAACTTTGCAAAATGCCAAGGTACCCCCCTTGCAGTTTTTTTAGGCAAAAAAGTGAGTTTTTGATTTTTGAATGTTTCTTTAGCTTATTAGAAGCAGAATTCAATTTGGAGTCGATCAGTGCTAATGAAGTTTCAAAATTTTAAATATTTTTTTCATTTTTATCTATTTTTTTGTCAAAATTTCAACATTTAACTATACCAATGATATGCACATCAATAGATGCAGAATTGAAAGGGGAGTAAACCCTGAAAAAGACACTTTAAAATCTAAAAGGGTTTACGAGTAATTGCAGTTTAAAAGTTTTTCAAAAAAGATGAAAATTGTTTTAAACCAATGATATGGGTATCAAAAGATGCAGAATTGAAAGGAGAATAAACCCTGAAAAAATCACTTTGACATCTCAATTGGTTTAAGAGTTATTGAAATTTATATGTCAATAAAAATAGCAGTTTTTAACATTTCACGTTTCGCCACTTGCAATACCTTTTTAAAACGTCTGTAGCTCCCTAACTGTACATCGTAATGATACCAAATTTTACATAAGGAAAGAAGAAAGTTGAAATTTTACTGTGGTGTTTTCAATTCGAAAATATCTCTTATAGTTTCTGAGTAATTGACTCGTAAAAACAGCCAATTTTCCAACTTTGCAAAATGCCAAGGTACCCCCCTTGCAGTTTTTTTAGGCAAAAAAGTAAGTTTTTGATTTTTGAATGTTTCTTTAGCTTATTAGAAGCAGAATTAAATTTGGAGTCGATCAGTGCTAATGAAATTTCAAAATTTTAAATATTTTTTTCATTTTTATCTATTTTTTTGTCAAAATTTCAACATTTAACTATACCAATAATATGCACATCAATAGATGCAGAATTGAAAGGGGAGTAAACCCTGAAAAAGACACTTTAAAATCTAAAAGGGTTTACGAGTAATTGCAGTTTAAAAGTTTTTCAAAAAAGATGAAAATTGTTTTAAACCAATGATATGGGTATCAAAAGATGCAGAATTGAAAGGAGAATAAACCCTGAAAAAATCACTTTGACATCTCAATTGGTTTAAGAGTTATTGAAATTTATATGTCAATAAAAATAGCAGTTTTTAACATTTCACGTTTCGCCACTTGCAATACCTTTTTAAAACGTCTGTAGCTCCCTAACTGTACATCGTAATGATACCAAATTTTACATAAGGAAAGAAGAAAGTTGAAATTTTACTGTGGTGTTTTCAATTCGAAAATATCTCTTATAGTTTCTGAGTAATTGACTCGTAAAAACAGCCAATTTTCCAACTTTGCAAAATGCCAAGACCCCCCTTGCAGTTTTTTTAGGCAAAAAAGTGAGTTTTTGATTTTTGAATGTTTCTTTAGCTTATTAGAAGCAGAATTCAATTTGGAGTCGATCAGTGCTAATGAAGTTTCAAAATTTTAAATATTTTTTTCATTTTTATCTATTTTTTTGTCAAAATTTCAACATTTAACTATACCAATGATATGCACATCAATAGATGCAGAATTGAAAGGGGAGTAAACCCTGAAAAAGACACTTTAAAATCTAAAAGGGTTTACGAGTAATTGCAGTTTAAAAGTTTTTCAAAAAAGATGAAAATTGTTTTAAACCAATGATATGGGTATCAAAAGATGCAGAATTGAAAGGAGAATAAACCCTGAAAAAATCACTTTGACATCTCAATTGGTTTAAGAGTTATTGAAATTTATATGTCAATAAAAATAGCAGTTTTTAACATTTCACGTTTCGCCACTTGCAATACCTTTTTAAAACGTCTGTAGCTCCCTAACTGTACATCGTAATGATACCAAATTTTACATAAGGAAAGAAGAAAGTTGAAATTTTACTGTGGTGTTTTCAATTCGAAAATATCTCTTATAGTTTCTGAGTAATTGACTCGTAAAAACAGCCAATTTTCCAACTTTGCAAAATGCCAAGGTCCCCCCTTGGAGTTTTTTTAGGCAAAAAAGTGAGTTTTTGATTTTTGAATGTTTCTTTAGCTTATTAGAAGCAAAATTCAATTTGGAGTCGATCAGTGCTAATGAAATTTCAAAATTTTAAATATTTTTTTCATTTTTATCTATTTTTTTGTCAAAATTTCAACATTTAACTATACCAATGATATGCACATCAATAGATGCAGAATTGAAAGGGGAGTAAACCCTGAAAAAGACACTTTAAAATCTAAAAGGGTTTACGAGTAATTGCAGTTTAAAAGTTTTTCAAAAAAGATGAAAATTGTTTTAAACCAATGATATGGGTATCAAAAGATGCAGAATTGAAAGGAGAATAAACCCTGAAAAAATCACTTTGACATCTCAATTGGTTTAAGAGTTATTGAAATTTATATGTCAATAAAAATAGCAGTTTTTAACATTTCACGTTTCGCCACTTGCAATACCTTTTTAAAACGTCTGTAGCTCCCTAACTGTACATCGTAATGATACCAAATTTTACATGAGGAAAGAAGAAAGTTGAAATTTTACTGTGGTGTTTTCAATTCCAAAATATCTCTTATAGTTTCTGAGTAATTGACTCGTAAAAACAGCCAATTTTCCAACTTTGCAAAATGCCAAGGTACCCCCCCTTGCAGTTTTTTTAGGCAAAAAAGTAAGTTTTTGATTTTTGAATGTTTCTTTAGCTTATTAGAAGCAGAATTAAATTTGGAGTCGATCAGTGCTAATGAAATTTCAAAATTTTAAATATTTTTTTCATTTTTATCTATTTTTTGTCAAAATTTCAACATTTAACTATACCAATGATATGCACATCAATAGATGCAGAATTGAAAGGGGAGTAAACCCTGAAAAAGACACTTTAAAATCTAAAAGGGTTTACGAGTAATTGCAGTTTAAAAGTTTTTCAAAAAAGATGAAAATTGTTTTAAACCAATGATATGGGTATCAAAAGATGCAGAATTGAAAGGAGAATAAACCCTGAAAAAATCACTTTGACATCTCAATTGGTTTAAGAGTTATTGAAATTTATATGTCAATAAAAATAGCAGTTTTTAACATTTCACGTTTCGCCACTTGCAATACCTTTTTAAAACGTCTGTAGCTCCCTAACTGTACATCGTAATGATACCAAATTTTACATAAGGAAAGAAGAAAGTTGAAATTTTACTGTGGTGTTTTCAATTCGAAAATATCTCTTATAGTTTCTGAGTAATTGACTCGTAAAAACAGCCAATTTTCCAACTTTGCAAAATGCCAAGGTACCCCCCTTGCAGTTTTTTTAGGCAAAAAAGTGAGTTTTTGATTTTTGAATGTTTCTTTAGCTTATTAGAAGCAGAATTCAATTTGGAGTCGATCAGTGCTAATGAAATTTCAAAATTTTAAATATTTTTTTCATTTTTATCTATTTTTTTGTCAAAATTTCAACATTTAACTATACCAATGATATACACATCAATAGATGCAGAATTGAAAAGGGAGTAAACCCTGAAAAAGACACTTTAAAATCTAAAAGGGTTTACGAGTAATTGTAGTTTAAAAGTTTTTCAAAAAAGATGAAAATTGTTTTAAACCAATGATATGGGTATCAAAAGATGCAGAATTGAAAGGAGAATAAACCCTGAAAAAATCACTTTGACATCTCAATTGGTTTAAGAGTTATTGAAATTTATATGTCAATAAAAATAGCAGTTTTTAACATTTCACGTTTCGCCACTTGCAATACCTTTTTAAAACGTCTGTAGCTCCCTAACTGTACATCGTAATGATATGAAATTTTACATAACGAAAGAAGAACGTTGAAATTTTACTGTGGTGTTTTCAATTCGAAAATATCTCTTATAGTTTCTGAGTAATTGACTCGTAAAAACAGCCAATTTTCCAACTTTGCAAAATGCCAAGGTCCCTTGCAGTTTTTTTAGGCAAAAAAGTGAGTTTTTGATTTTTGAATGTTTCTTTAGCTTATTAGAAGCAGAATTAAATTTGGAGTCGATCAGTGCTAATGAAATTTCAAAATTTTAAATATTTTTTTCATTTTTATCTATTTTTTTGTCAAAATTTCAACATTTAACTATACCAATAATATGCACATCAATAGATGCAGAATTGAAAGGGGAGTAAAGCCTGAAAAAGACACTTTAAAATCTAAAAGGGTTTACGAGTAATTGCAGTTTAAAAGTTTTTCAAAAAAGATGAAAATTGTTTTAAACCAATGATATGGGTATCAAAAGATGCAGAATTGAAAGGAGAATAAACCCTGAAAAAATCACTTTGACATCTCAATTGGTTTAAGAGTTATTGAAATTTATATGTCAATAAAAATAGCAGGTTTTAACATTTCACGTTTCGCCACTTGCAATACCTTTTTAAAACGTCTGTAGCTCCCTAACTGTACATCGTAATGATACCAAATTTTACATAAGGAAAGAAGAAAGTTGAAATTTTACTGTGGTGTTTTCAATTCGAAAATATCTCTTATAGTTTCTGAGTAATTGACTCGTAAAAACAGCCAATTTTCCAACTTTGCAAAATGCCAAGGTCCCCCTTGGAGTTTTTTTAGGCAAAAAAGTGAGTTTTTGATTTTTGAATGTTTCTTTAGCTTATTAGAAGCAAAATTCAATTTGGAGTCGATCAGTGCTAATGAAATTTCAAAATTTTAAATATTTTTTTCATTTTTATCTATTTTTTTGTCAAAATTTCAACATTTAACTATACCAATGATATGCACATCAATAGATGCAGAATTGAAAGGGGAGTAAACCCTGAAAAAGACACTTTAAAATCTAAAAGGGTTTACGAGTAATTGCAGTTTAAAAGTTTTTCAAAAAAGATGAAAATTGTTTTAAACCAATGATATGGGTATCGAAAGATGCAGAATTGAAAGGAGAATAAACCCTGAAAAAATCACTTTGACATCTCAATTGGTTTAAGAGTTATTGAAATTTATATGTCAATAAAAATAGCAGTTTTTAACATTTCACGTTTCGCCACTTGCAATACCTTTTTAAAACGTCTGTAGCTCCCTAACTGTACATCGTAATGATACCAAATTTTACATAAGGAAAGAAGAAAGTTGAAATTTTACTGTGGTGTTTTCAATTCGAAAATATCTCTTATAGTTTCTGAGTAATTGACTCGTAAAAACAGCCAATTTTCCAACTTTGCAAAATGCCAAGGTACCCCCTTGCAGTTTTTTTAGGCAAAAAAGTGAGTTTTTGATTTTTGAATGTTTCTTTAGCTTATTAGAAGCAGAATTAAATTTGGAGTCGATCAGTGCTAATGAAATTTCAAAATTTTAAATATTTTTTTCATTTTTATCTATTTTTTTGTCAAAATTTCAACATTTAACTATACCAATGATATGCACATCAATAGATGCAGAATTGAAAGGGGAGTAAACCCTGAAAAAGACACTTTAAAATCTAAAAGGGTTTACGAGTAATTGCAGTTTAAAAGTTTTTCAAAAAAGATGAAAATTGTTTTAAACCAATGATATGGGTATCAAAAGATGCAGAATTGAAAGGAGAATAAACCCTGAAAAAATCACTTTGACATCTCAATTGGTTTAAGAGTTATTGAAATTTATATGTCAATAAAAATAGCAGTTTTTAACATTTCACGTTTCGCCACTTGCAATACCTTTTTAAAACGTCTGTAGCTCCCTAACTGTACATCGTAATGATACCAAATTTTACATAAGGAAAGAAGAAAGTTGAAATTTTACTGTGGTGTTTTCAATTCGAAAATATCTCTTATAGTTTCTGAGTAATTGACTCGTAAAAACAGCCAATTTTCCAACTTTGCAAAATGCCAAGGTACCCCCCTTGCAGTTTTTTTAGGCAAAAAAGTGAGTTTTTGATTTTTGAATGTTTCTTTAGCTTATTAGAAGCAGAATTCAATTTGGAGTCGATCAGTGCTAATGAAATTTCAAAATTTTAAATATTTTTTTCATTTTTATCTATTTTTTTGTCAAAATTTCAACATTTAACTATACCAATGATATACACATCAATAGATGCAGAATTGAAAAGGGAGTAAACCCTGAAAAAGACACTTTAAAATCTAAAAGGGTTTACGAGTAATTGTAGTTTAAAAGTTTTTCAAAAAAGATGAAAATTGTTTTAAACCAATGATATGGGTATCAAAAGATGCAGAATTGAAAGGAGAATAAACCCTGAAAAAATCACTTTGACATCTCAATTGGTTTAAGAGATTGAAATTTATATGTCAATAAAAATAGCAGTTTTTAACATTTCACGTTTCGCCACTTGCAATACCTTTTTAAAACGTCTGTAGCTCCCTAACTGTACATCGTAATGATACCAAATTTTACATAAGGAAAGAAGAAAGTTGAAATTTTACTGTGGTGTTTTCAATTCGAAAATATCTCTTATAGTTTCTGAGTAATTGACTCGTAAAAACAGCCAATTTTCCAACTTTGCAAAATGCCAAGGTACCCCCTTGCAGTTTTTTTAGGCAAAAAAGTGAGTTTTTGATTTTTGAATGTTTCTTTAGCTTATTAGAAGCAGAATTCAATTTGGAGTCGATCAGTGCTAATGAAATTTCAAAATTTTAAATATTTTTTTCATTTTTATCTATTTTTTTGTCAAAATTTCAACATTTAACTATACCAATGATATGCACATCAATAGATGCAGAATTGAAAGGGGAGTAAACCCTGAAAAAGACACTTTAAAATCTAAAAGGGTTTACGAGTAATTGCAGTTTAAAAGTTTTTCAAAAAAGATGAAAATTGTTTTAAACCAATGATATGGGTATCAAAAGATGCAGAATTGAAAGGAGAATAAACCCTGAAAAAATCACTTTGACATCTCAATTGGTTTAAGAGTTATTGAAATTTATATGTCAATAAAAATAGCAGTTTTTAACATTTCACGTTTCGCCACTTGCAATACCTTTTTAAAACGTCTGTAGCTCCCTAACTGTACATCGTAATGATACCAAATTTTACATAAGGAAAGAAGAAAGTTGAAATTTTACTGTGGTGTTTTCAATTCGAAAATATCTCTTATAGTTTCTGAGTAATTGACTCGTAAAAACAGCCAATTTTCCAACTTGCAGTTTTTTTAGGCAAAAAAGTGAGTTTTTGATTTTTGAATGTTTCTTTAGCTTATTAGAAGCAGAATTCAATTTGGAGTCGATCAGTGCTAATGAAATTTCAAAATTTTAAATATTTTTTTCATTTTTATCTATTTTTTTGTCAAAATTTCAACATTTAACTATACCAATGATATGCACATCAATAGATGCAGAATTGAAAGGGGAGTAAACCCTGAAAAAGACACTTTAAAATCTAAAAGGGTTTACGAGTAATTGCAGTTTAAAAGTTTTTCAAAAAAGATGAAAATTGTTTTAAACCAATGATATGGGTATCAAAAGATGCAGAATTGAAAGGAGAATAAACCCTGAAAAAATCACTTTGACATCTCAATTGGTTTAAGAGTTATTGAAATTTATATGTCAATAAAAATAGCAGTTTTTAACATTTCACGTTTCGCCACTTGCAATACCTTTTTAAAACGTCTGTAGCTCCCTAACTGTACATCGTAATGATACCAAATTTTACATAAGGAAAGAAGAAAGTTGAAATTTTACTGTGGTGTTTTCAATTCGAAAATATCTCTTATAGTTTCTGAGTAATTGACTCGTAAAAACAGCCAATTTTCCAACTTTGCAAAATGCCAAGGTACCCCCTTGCAGTTTTTTTAGGCAAAAAAGTGAGTTTTTGATTTTTGAATGTTTCTTTAGCTTATTAGAAGCAGAATTAAATTTGGAGTCGATCAGTGCTAATGAAATTTCAAAATTTTAAATATTTTTTTCATTTTTATCTATTTTTTTGTCAAAATTTCAACATTTAACTATACCAATGATATGCACATCAATAGATGCAGAATTGAAAGGGGAGTAAACCCTGAAAAAGACACTTTAAAATCTAAAAGGGTTTACGAGTAATTGCAGTTTAAAAGTTTTTCAAAAAAGATGAAAATTGTTTTAAACCAATGATATGGGTATCAAAAGATGCAGAATTGAAAGGAGAATAAACCCTGAAAAAATCACTTTGACATCTCAATTGGTTTAAGAGTTATTGAAATTTATATGTCAATAAAAATAGCAGTTTTTAACATTTCACGTTTCGCCACTTGCAATACCTTTTTAAAACGTCTGTAGCTCCCTAACTGTACATCGTAATGATACCAAATTTTACATAAGGAAAGAAGAAAGTTGAAATTTTACTGTGGTGTTTTCAATTCGAAAATATCTCTTATAGTTTCTGAGTAATTGACTCGTAAAAACAGCCAATTTTCCAACTTTGCAAAATGCCAAGGTACCCCCCTTGCAGTTTTTTTAGGCAAAAAAGTGAGTTTTTGATTTTTGAATGTTTCTTTAGCTTATTAGAAGCAGAATTCAATTTGGAGTCGATCAGTGCTAATGAAATTTCAAAATTTTAAATATTTTTTTCATTTTTATCTATTTTTTTGTCAAAATTTCAACATTTAACTATACCAATGATATACACATCAATAGATGCAGAATTGAAAAGGGAGTAAACCCTGAAAAAGACACTTTAAAATCTAAAAGGGTTTACGAGTAATTGTAGTTTAAAAGTTTTTCAAAAAAGATGAAAATTGTTTTAAACCAATGATATGGGTATCAAAAGATGCAGAATTGAAAGGAGAATAAACCCTGAAAAAATCACTTTGACATCTCAATTGGTTTAAGAGATTGAAATTTATATGTCAATAAAAATAGCAGTTTTTAACATTTCACGTTTCGCCACTTGCAATACCTTTTTAAAACGTCTGTAGCTCCCTAACTGTACATCGTAATGATACCAAATTTTACATAAGGAAAGAAGAAAGTTGAAATTTTACTGTGGTGTTTTCAATTCGAAAATATCTCTTATAGTTTCTGAGTAATTGACTCGTAAAAACAGCCAATTTTCCAACTTGCAGTTTTTTTAGGCAAAAAAGTGAGTTTTTGATTTTTGAATGTTTCTTTAGCTTATTAGAAGCAGAATTCAATTTGGAGTCGATCAGTGCTAATGAAATTTCAAAATTTTAAATATTTTTTTCATTTTTATCTATTTTTTTGTCAAAATTTCAACATTTAACTATACCAATGATATGCACATCAATAGATGCAGAATTGAAAGGGGAGTAAACCCTGAAAAAGACACTTTAAAATCTAAAAGGGTTTACGAGTAATTGCAGTTTAAAAGTTTTTCAAAAAAGATGAAAATTGTTTTAAACCAATGATATGGGTATCAAAAGATGCAGAATTGAAAGGAGAATAAACCCTGAAAAAATCACTTTGACATCTCAATTGGTTTAAGAGTTATTGAAATTTATATGTCAATAAAAATAGCAGTTTTTAACATTTCACGTTTCGCCACTTGCAATACCTTTTTAAAACGTCTGTAGCTCCCTAACTGTACATCGTAATGATACCAAATTTTACATAAGGAAAGAAGAAAGTTGAAATTTTACTGTGGTGTTTTCAATTCGAAAATATCTCTTATAGTTTCTGAGTAATTGACTCGTAAAAACAGCCAATTTTCCAACTTTGCAAAATGCCAAGGTACCCCCCTTGCAGTTTTTTTAGGCAAAAAAGTGAGTTTTTGATTTTTGAATGTTTCTTTAGCTTATTAGAAGCAGAATTCAATTTGGAGTCGATCAGTGCTAATGAAATTTCAAAATTTTAAATATTTTTTTCATTTTTATCTATTTTTTTGTCAAAATTTCAACATTTAACTATACCAATGATATACACATCAATAGATGCAGAATTGAAAAGGGAGTAAACCCTGAAAAAGACACTTTAAAATCTAAAAGGGTTTACGAGTAATTGTAGTTTAAAAGTTTTTCAAAAAAGATGAAAATTGTTTTAAACCAATGATATGGGTATCAAAAGATGCAGAATTGAAAGGAGAATAAACCCTGAAAAAATCACTTTGACATCTCAATTGGTTTAAGAGATTGAAATTTATATGTCAATAAAAATAGCAGTTTTTAACATTTCACGTTTCGCCACTTGCAATACCTTTTTAAAACGTCTGTAGCTCCCTAACTGTACATCGTAATGATACCAAATTTTACATAAGGAAAGAAGAAAGTTGAAATTTTACTGTGGTGTTTTCAATTCGAAAATATCTCTTATAGTTTCTGAGTAATTGACTCGTAAAAACAGCCAATTTTCCAACTTGCAGTTTTTTTAGGCAAAAAAGTGAGTTTTTGATTTTTGAATGTTTCTTTAGCTTATTAGAAGCAGAATTCAATTTGGAGTCGATCAGTGCTAATGAAATTTCAAAATTTTAAATATTTTTTTCATTTTTATCTATTTTTTTGTCAAAATTTCAACATTTAACTATACCAATGATATGCACATCAATAGATGCAGAATTGAAAGGGGAGTAAACCCTGAAAAAGACACTTTAAAATCTAAAAGGGTTTACGAGTAATTGCAGTTTAAAAGTTTTTCAAAAAAGATGAAAATTGTTTTAAACCAATGATATGGGTATCAAAAGATGCAGAATTGAAAGGAGAATAAACCCTGAAAAAATCACTTTGACATCTCAATTGGTTTAAGAGTTATTGAAATTTATATGTCAATAAAAATAGCAGTTTTTAACATTTCACGTTTCGCCACTTGCAATACCTTTTTAAAACGTCTGTAGCTCCCTAACTGTACATCGTAATGATACCAAATTTTACATAAGGAAAGAAGAAAGTTGAAATTTTACTGTGGTGTTTTCAATTCGAAAATATCTCTTATAGTTTCTGAGTAATTGACTCGTAAAAACAGCCAATTTTCCAACTTTGCAAAATGCCAAGGTACCCCCTTGCAGTTTTTTTAGGCAAAAAAGTGAGTTTTTGATTTTTGAATGTTTCTTTAGCTTATTAGAAGCAGAATTAAATTTGGAGTCGATCAGTGCTAATGAAATTTCAAAATTTTAAATATTTTTTTCATTTTTATCTATTTTTTTGTCAAAATTTCAACATTTAACTATACCAATGATATGCACATCAATAGATGCAGAATTGAAAGGGGAGTAAACCCTGAAAAAGACACTTTAAAATCTAAAAGGGTTTACGAGTAATTGCAGTTTAAAAGTTTTTCAAAAAAGATGAAAATTGTTTTAAACCAATGATATGGGTATCAAAAGATGCAGAATTGAAAGGAGAATAAACCCTGAAAAAATCACTTTGACATCTCAATTGGTTTAAGAGTTATTGAAATTTATATGTCAATAAAAATAGCAGTTTTTAACATTTCACGTTTCGCCACTTGCAATACCTTTTTAAAACGTCTGTAGCTCCCTAACTGTACATCGTAATGATACCAAATTTTACATAAGGAAAGAAGAAAGTTGAAATTTTACTGTGGTGTTTTCAATTCCAAAATAACTCTTATAGTTTCTGAGTAATTGACTCGTAAAAACAGCCAATTTTCCAACTTTGCAAAATGCCAAGGTACCCCCCTTGCAGTTTTTTTAGGCAAAAAAGTGAGTTTTTGATTTTTGAATGTTTCTTTAGCTTATTAGAAGCAGAATTAAATTTGGAGTCGATCAGTGCTAATGAAATTTCAAAATTTTAAATATTTTTTTCATTTTTATCTTTTTTTTTGTCAAAATTTCAACATTTAACTATACCAATGATATACACATCAATAGATGCAGAATTGAAAAGGGAGTAAACCCTGAAAAAGACACTTTAAAATCTAAAAGGGTTTACGAGTAATTGTAGTTTAAAAGTTTTTCAAAAAAGATGAAAATTGTTTTAAACCAATGATATGGGTATCAAAAGATGCAGAATTGAAAGGAGAATAAACCCTGAAAAAATCACTTTGACATCTCAATTGGTTTAAGAGTTATTGAAATTTATATGTCAATAAAAATAGCAGTTTTTAACATTTCACGTTTCGCCACTTGCAATACCTTTTTAAAACGTCTGTAGCTCCCTAACTGTACATCGTAATGATACCAAATTTTACATGAGGAAAGAAGAAAGTTGAAATTTTACTGTGGTGTTTTCAATTCCAAAATATCTCTTATAGTTTCTGAGTAATTGACTCGTAAAAACAGCCAATTTTCCAACTTTGCAAAATGCCAAGGTACCCCCCCTTGCAGTTTTTTTAGGCAAAAAAGTAAGTTTTTGATTTTTGAATGTTTCTTTAGCTTATTAGAAGCAGAATTAAATTTGGAGTCGATCAGTGCTAATGAAATTTCAAAATTTTAAATATTTTTTTCATTTTTATCTATTTTTTTGTCAAAATTTCAACATTTAACTATACCAATGATATGCACATCAATAGATGCAGAATTGAAAGGGGAGTAAACCCTGAAAAAGACACTTTAAAATCTAAAAGGGTTTACGAGTAATTGCAGTTTAAAAGTTTTTCAAAAAAGATGAAAATTGTTTTAAACCAATGATATGGGTATCAAAAGATGCAGAATTGAAAGGAGAATAAACCCTGAAAAAATCACTTTGACATCTCAATTGGTTTAAGAGTTATTGAAATTTATATGTCAATAAAAATAGCAGTTTTTAACATTTCACGTTTCGCCACTTGCAATACCTTTTTAAAACGTCTGTAGCTCCCTAACTGTACATCGTAATGATACCAAATTTTACATAAGGAAAGAAGAAAGTTGAAATTTTACTGTGGTGTTTTCAATTCGAAAATATCTCTTATAGTTTCTGAGTAATTGACTCGTAAAAACAGCCAATTTTCCAACTTTGCAAAATGCCAAGGTCCCTTGCAGTTTTTTTAGGCAAAAAAGTGAGTTTTTGATTTTTGAATGTTTCTTTAGCTTATTAGAAGCAGAATTAAATTTGGAGTCGAACAGTGCTAATGAAATTTCAAAATTTTAAATATTTTTTTCATTTTTATTTATTTTTTTGTCAAAATTTCAACATTTAACTATACCAATGATATGCACATCAATAGATGCAGAATTGAAAGGGGAGTAAACCCTGAAAAAGACACTTTAAAATCTAAAAGGGTTTACGAGTAATTGCAGTTTAAAAGTTTTTCAAAAAAGATGAAAATTGTTTTAAACCAATGATATGGGTATCAAAAGATGCAGAATTGAAAGGAGAATAAACCCTGAAAAAATCACTTTGACATCTCAATTGGTTTAAGAGTTATTGAAATTTATATGTCAATAAAAATAGCAGTTTTTAACATTTCACGTTTCGCCACTTGCAATACCTTTTTAAAACGTCTGTAGCTCCCTAACTGTACATCGTAATGATATGAAATTTTACATAAGGAAAGAAGAAAGTTGAAATTTTACTGTGGTGTTTTCAATTCGAAAATATCTCTTATAGTTTCTGAGTAATTGACTCGTAAAAACAGCCAATTTTCCAACTTTGCAAAATGCCAAGGTCCCTTGCAGTTTTTTTAGGCAAAAAAGTGAGTTTTTGATTTTTGAATGTTTCTTTAGCTTATTAGAAGCAGAATTAAATTTGGAGTCGAACAGTGCTAATGAAATTTCAAAATTTTAAATATTTTTTTCATTTTTATTTATTTTTTTGTCAAACTTTCAACATTTAACTATACCAATGATATGCACATCAATAGATGCAGAATTGAAAGGGGAGTAAACCCTGAAAAAGACACTTTAAAATCTAAAATGGTTTACGAGTAATTGCAGTTTAAAAGTTTTTCAAAAAAGATGAAAATTGTTTTAAACCAATGATATGGGTATCAAAAGATGCAGAATTGAAAGGAGAATAAACCCTGAAAAAATCACTTTGACATCTCAATTGGTTTAAGAGTTATTGAAATTTATATGTCAATAAAAATAGCAGTTTTTAACATTTCACGTTTCGCCACTTGCAATACCTTTTTAAAACGTCTGTAGCTCCCTAACTGTACATCGTAATGATACCAAATTTTACATGAGGAAAGAAGAAAGTTGCAATTTTACTGTGGTGTTTTCAATTCGAAAATATCTCTTATAGTTTCTGAGTAATTGACTCGTAAAAACAGCCAATTTTCCAACTTTGCAAAATGCCAAGGTACCCCCCTTGCAGTTTTTTTAGGCAAAAAAGTGAGTTTTTGATTTTTGAATGTTTCTTTAGCTTATTAGAAGCAGAATTAAATTTGGAGTCGATCAGTGCTAATGAAATTTCAAAATTTTAAATATTTTTTTCATTTTTATCTATTTTTTTGTCAAAATTTCAACATTTACCTATACCAATGATATGCACATCAATAGATGCAGAATTGAAAGGGGAGTAAACCCTGAAAAAGACACTTTAAAATCTAAAAGGGTTTACGAGTAATTGCAGTTTAAAAGTTTTTCAAAAAAGATGAAAATTGTTTTAAACCAATGATATGGGTATCAAAAGATGCAGAATTGAAAGGAGAATAAACCCTGAAAAAATCACTTTGACATCTCAATTGGTTTAAGAGTTATTGAAATTTATATGTCAATAAAAATAGCAGTTTTTAACATTTCACGTTTCGCCACTTGCAATACCTTTTTAAAACGTCTGTAGCTCCCTAACTGTACATCGTAATGATATGAAATTTTACATAAGGAAAGAAGAAAGTTGAAATTTTACTGTGGTGTTTTCAATTCGAAAATATCTCTTATAGTTTCTGAGTAATTGACTCGTAAAAACAGCCAATTTTCCAACTTTGCAAAATGCCAAGGTCCCTTGCAGTTTTTTTAGGCAAAAAAGTGAGTTTTTGATTTTTGAATGTTTCTTTAGCTTATTAGAAGCAGAATTAAATTTGGAGTCGATCAGTGCTAATGAAATTTCAAAATTTTAAATATTTTTTTCATTTTTATCTATTTTTTTGTCAAAATTTCAACATTTACCTATACCAATGATATGCACATCAATAGATGCAGAATTGAAAGGGGAGTAAACCCTGAAAAAGACACTTTAAAATCTAAAAGGGTTTACGAGTAATTGCAGTTTAAAAGTTTTTCAAAAAAGATGAAAATTGTTTTAAACCAATGATATGGGTATCAAAAGATGCAGAATTGAAAGGAGAATAAACCCTGAAAAAATCACTTTGACATCTCAATTGGTTTAAGAGTTATTGAAATTTATATGTCAATAAAAATAGCAGTTTTTAACATTTCACGTTTCGCCACTTGCAATACCTTTTTAAAACGTCTGTAGCTCCCTAACTGTACATCGTAATGATACCAAATTTTACATAAGGAAAGAAGAAAGTTGAAATTTTACTGTGGTGTTTTCAATTCCAAAATATCTCTTATAGTTTCTGAGTAATTGACTCGTAAAAACAGCCAATTTTCCAACTTTGCAAAATGCCAAGGTACCCCCCTTGCAGTTTTTTTAGGCAAAAAAGTGAGTTTTTGATTTTTGAATGTTTCTTTAGCTTATTAGAAGCAGAATTAAATTTGGAGTCGATCAGTGCTAATGAAATTTCAAAATTTTAAATATTTTTTTCATTTTTATCTATTTTTTTGTCAAAATTTCAACATTTAACTATACCAATGATATACACATCAATAGATGCAGAATTGAAAAGGGAGTAAACCCTGAAAAAGACACTTTAAAATCTAAAAGGGTTTACGAGTAATTGTAGTTTAAAAGTTTTTCAAAAAAGATGAAAATTGTTTTAAACCAATGATATGGGTATCAAAAGATGCAGAATTGAAAGGAGAATAAACCCTGAAAAAATCACTTTGACATCTCAATTGGTTTAAGAGTTATTGAAATTTATATGTCAATAAAAATAGCAGTTTTTAACATTTCACGTTTCGCCACTTGCAATACCTTTTTAAAACGTCTGTAGCTCCCTAACTGTACATCGTAATGATATGAAATTTTACATAAGGAAAGAAGAAAGTTGAAATTTTACTGTGGTGTTTTCAATTCGAAAATATCTCTTATAGTTTCTGAGTAATTGACTCGTAAAAACAGCCAATTTTCCAACTTTGCAAAATGCCAAGGTCCCTTGCAGTTTTTTTAGGCAAAAAAGTGAGTTTTTGATTTTTGAATGTTTCTTTAGCTTATTAGAAGCAGAATTAAATTTGGAGTCGATCAGTGCTAATGAAATTTCAAAATTTTAAATATTTTTTTCATTTTTATCTATTTTTTTGTCAAAATTTCAACATTTACCTATACCAATGATATGCACATCAATAGATGCAGAATTGAAAGGGGAGTAAACCCTGAAAAAGACACTTTAAAATCTAAAAGGGTTTACGAGTAATTGCAGTTTAAAAGTTTTTCAAAAAAGATGAAAATTGTTTTAAACCAATGATATGGGTATCAAAAGATGCAGAATTGAAAGGAGAATAAACCCTGAAAAAATCACTTTGACATCTCAATTGGTTTAAGAGTTATTGAAATTTATATGTCAATAAAAATAGCAGTTTTTAACATTTCACGTTTCGCCACTTGCAATACCTTTTTAAAACGTCTGTAGCTCCCTAACTGTACATCGTAATGATACCAAATTTTACATAAGGAAAGAAGAAAGTTGAAATTTTACTGTGGTGTTTTCAATTCGAAAATATCTCTTATAGTTTCTGAGTAATTGACTCGTAAAAACAGCCAATTTTCCAACTTTGCAAAATGCCAAGGTACCCCCCTTGCAGTTTTTT
This sequence comes from Aphrophora alni, assembly GCA_963513935.1. Taxonomy (NCBI): domain Eukaryota; kingdom Metazoa; phylum Arthropoda; class Insecta; order Hemiptera; family Aphrophoridae; genus Aphrophora; species Aphrophora alni. The sequence goes on from OY740768.1 coordinate 6,538,095, forward strand.
TAGGCAAAAAAGTGAGTTTTTGATTTTTGGATGTTTCTTTAGCTTATTAGAAGCAGAATTAAATTTGGAGTCGATCAGTGCTAATGAAATTTCAAAATTTTAAATATTTTTTTCATTTTTATCTATTTTTTTGTCAAAATTTCAACATTTAACTATACCAATAATATGCACATCAATAGATGCAGAATTGAAAGGGGAGTAAACCCTGAAAAAGACACTTTAAAATCTAAAAGGGTTTACGAGTAATTGCAGTTTAAAAGTTTTTCAAAAAAGATGAAAATTGTTTTAAACCAATGATATGGGTATCAAAAGATGCAGAATTGAAAGGAGAATAAACCCTGAAAAAATCACTTTGACATCTCAATTGGTTTAAGAGTTATTGAAATTTATATGTCAATAAAAATAGCAGTTTTTAACATTTCACGTTTCGCCACTTGCAATACCTTTTTAAAACGTCTGTAGCTCCCTAACTGTACATCGTAATGATACCAAATTTTACATAAGGAAAGAAGAAAGTTGAAATTTTACTGTGGTGTTTTCAATTCGAAAATATCTCTTATAGTTTCTGAGTAATTGACTCGTAAAAACAGCCAATTTTCCAACTTTGCAAAATGCCAAGGTACACCCCCCTTGCAGTTTTTTTAGGCAAAAAAGTGAGTTTTTGATTTTTGAATGTTTCTTTAGCTTATTAGAAGCAAAATTCAATTTGGAGTCGATCAGTGCTAATGAAATTTCAAAATTTTAAATATTTTTTTCATTTTTATCTATTTTTTTGTCAAAATTTCAACATTTAACTATACCAATGATATGCACATCAATAGATGCAGAATTGAAAGGGGAGTAAACCCTGAAAAAGACACTTTAAAATCTAAAAGGGTTTACGAGTAATTGCAGTTTAAAAGTTTTTCAAAAAAGATGAAAATTGTTTTAAACCAATGATATGGGTATCAAAAGATGCAGAATTGAAAGGAGAATAAACCCTGAAAAAATCACTTTGACATCTCAATTGGTTTAAGAGTTATTGAAATTTATATGTCAATAAAAATAGCAGTTTTTAACATTTCACGTTTCGCCACTTGCAATACCTTTTTAAAACGTCTGTAGCTCCCTAACTGTACATCGTAATGATACCAAATTTTACATAAGGAAAGAAGAAAGTTGAAATTTTACTGTGGTGTTTTCAATTCGAAAATATCTCTTATAGTTTCTGAGTAATTGACTCGTAAAAACAGCCAATTTTCCAACTTTGCAAAATGCCAAGGTACCCCCTTGCAGTTTTTTTAGGCAAAAAAGTGAGTTTTTGATTTTTGAATGTTTCTTTAGCTTATTAGAAGCAGAATTAAATTTGGAGTCGATCAGTGCTAATGAAATTTCAAAATTTTAAATATTTTTTTCATTTTTATCTATTTTTTTGTCAAAATTTCAACATCTATACCAATGATATGCACATCAATAGATGCAGAATTGAAAGGGGAGTAAACCCTGAAAAAGACACTTTAAAATCTAAAAGGGTTTACGAGTAATTGCAGTTTAAAAGTTTTTCAAAAAAGATGAAAATTGTTTTAAACCAATGATATGGGTATCAAAAGATGCAGAATTGAAAGGAGAATAAACCCTGAAAAAATCACTTTGACATCTCAATTGGTTTAAGAGTTATTGAAATTTATATGTCAATAAAAATAGCAGTTTTTAACATTTCACGTTTCGCCACTTGCAATACCTTTTTAAAACGTCTGTAGCTCCCTAACTGTACATCGTAATGATACCAAATTTTACATAAGGAAAGAAGAAAGTTGAAATTTTACTGTAGTGTTTTCAATTCGAAAATATCTCTTATAGTTTCTGAGTAATTGACTCGTAAAAACAGCCAATTTTCCAACTTTGCAAAATGCCAAGGTACCCCCCTTGCAGTTTTTTTAGGCAAAAAAGTGAGTTTTTGATTTTTGAATGTTTCTTTAGCTTATTAGAAGCAGAATTAAATTTGGAGTCGATCAGTGCTAATGAAATTTCAAAATTTTAAATATTTTTTTCATTTTTATCTATTTTTTTGTCAAAATTTCAACATTTAACTATACCAATGATATGCACATCAATAGATGCAGAATTGAAAGGGGAGTAAACCCTGAAAAAGACACTTTAAAATCTAAAAGGGTTTACGAGTAATTGCAGTTTAAAAGTTTTTCAAAAAAGATGAAAATTGTTTTAAACCAATGATATGGGTATCAAAAGATGCAGAATTGAAAGGAGAATAAACCCTGAAAAAATCACTTTGACATCTCAATTGGTTTAAGAGTTATTGAAATTTATATGTCAATAAAAATAGCAGTTTTTAACATTTCACGTTTCGCCACTTGCAATACCTTTTTAAAACGTCTGTAGCTCCCTAACTGTACATCGTAATGATACCAAATTTTACATAAGGAAAGAAGAAAGTTGAAATTTTACTGTGGTGTTTTCAATTCGAAAATATCTCTTATAGTTTCTGAGTAATTGACTCGTAAAAACAGCCAATTTTCCAACTTTGCAAAATGCCAAGGTACCCCCCCTTGCAGTTTTTTTAGGCAAAAAAGTAAGTTTTTGATTTTTGAATGTTTCTTTAGCTTATTAGAAGCAGAATTAAATTTGGAGTCGATCAGTGCTAATGAAATTTCAAAATTTTAAATATTTTTTTCATTTTTATCTATTTTTTTGTCAAAATTTCAACATTTAACTATACCAATGATATGCACATCAATAGATGCAGAATTGAAAGGGGAGTAAACCCTGAAAAAGACACTTTAAAATCTAAAAGGGTTTACGAGTAATTGCAGTTTAAAAGTTTTTCAAAAAAGATGAAAATTGTTTTAAACCAATGATATGGGTATCAAAAGATGCAGAATTGAAAGGAGAATAAACCCTGAAAAAATCACTTTGACATCTCAATTGGTTTAAGAGTTATTGAAATTTATATGTCAATAAAAATAGCAGTTTTTAACATTTCACGTTTCGCCACTTGCAATACCTTTTTAAAACGTCTGTAGCTCCCTAACTGTACATCGTAATGATATGAAATTTTACATAAGGAAAGAAGAAAGTTGAAATTTTACTGTGGTGTTTTCAATTCGAAAATATCTCTTATAGTTTCTGAGTAATTGACTCGTAAAAACAGCCAATTTTCCAACTTTGCAAAATGCCAAGGTCCCTTGCAGTTTTTTTAGGCAAAAAAGTGAGTTTTTGATTTTTGAATGTTTCTTTAGCTTATTAGAAGCAGAATTCAATTTGGAGTCGATCAGTGCTAATGAAATTTCAAAATTTTAAATATTTTTTTCATTTTTATCTATTTTTTTGTCAAAATTTCAACATTTAACTATACCAATGATATGCACATCAATAGATGCAGAATTGAAAGGGGAGTAAACCCTGAAAAAGACACTTTAAAATCTAAAAGGGTTTACGAGTAATTGCAGTTTAAAAGTTTTTCAAAAAAGATGAAAATTGTTTTAAACCAATGATATGGGTATCAAAAGATGCAGAATTGAAAGGAGAATAAACCCTGAAAAAATCACTTTGACATCTCAATTGGTTTAAGAGTTATTGAAATTTATATGTCAATAAAAATAGCAGTTTTTAACATTTCACGTTTCGCCACTTGCAATACCTTTTTAAAACGTCTGTAGCTCCCTAACTGTACATCGTAATGATACCAAATTTTACATAAGGAAAGAAGAAAGTTGAAATTTTACTGTGGTGTTTTCAATTCGAAAATATCTCTTATAGTTTCTGAGTAATTGACTCGTAAAAACAGCCAATTTTCCAACTTTGCAAAATGCCAAGGTACCCCCCTTGCAGTTTTTTTAGGCAAAAAAGTGAGTTTTTGATTTTTGAATGTTTCTTTAGCTTATTAGAAGCAAAATTCAATTTGGAGTCGATCAGTGCTAATGAAATTTCAAAATTTTAAATATTTTTTTCATTTTTATCTATTTTTTTGTCAAAATTTCAACATTTAACTATACCAATGATATGCACATCAATAGATGCAGAATTGAAAGGGGAGTAAACCCTGAAAAAGACACTTTAAAATCTAAAAGGGTTTACGAGTAATTGCAGTTTAAAAGTTTTTCAAAAAAGATGAAAATTGTTTTAAACCAATGATATGGGTATCAAAAGATGCAGAATTGAAAGGAGAATAAACCCTGAAAAAATCACTTTGACATCTCAATTGGTTTAAGAGTTATTGAAATTTATATGTCAATAAAAATAGCAGTTTTTAACATTTCACGTTTCGCCACTTGCAATACCTTTTTAAAACGTCTGTAGCTCCCTAACTGTACATCGTAATGATACCAAATTTTACATAAGGAAAGAAGAAAGTTGAAATTTTACTGTGGTGTTTTCAATTCGAAAATATCTCTTATAGTTTCTGAGTAATTGACTCGTAAAAACAGCCAATTTTCCAACTTTGCAAAATGCCAAGGTACCCCCTTGCAGTTTTTTTAGGCAAAAAAGTGAGTTTTTGATTTTTGAATGTTTCTTTAGCTTATTAGAAGCAGAATTAAATTTGGAGTCGATCAGTGCTAATGAAATTTCAAAATTTTAAATATTTTTTTCATTTTTATCTATTTTTTTGTCAAAATTTCAACATCTATACCAATGATATGCACATCAATAGATGCAGAATTGAAAGGGGAGTAAACCCTGAAAAAGACACTTTAAAATCTAAAAGGGTTTACGAGTAATTGCAGTTTAAAAGTTTTTCAAAAAAGATGAAAATTGTTTTAAACCAATGATATGGGTATCAAAAGATGCAGAATTGAAAGGAGAATAAACCCTGAAAAAATCACTTTGACATCTCAATTGGTTTAAGAGTTATTGAAATTTATATGTCAATAAAAATAGCAGTTTTTAACATTTCACGTTTCGCCACTTGCAATACCTTTTTAAAACGTCTGTAGCTCCCTAACTGTACATCGTAATGATACCAAATTTTACATAAGGAAAGAAGAAAGTTGAAATTTTACTGTGGTGTTTTCAATTCGAAAATATCTCTTATAGTTTCTGAGTAATTGACTCGTAAAAACAGCCAATTTTCCAACTTTGCAAAATGCCAAGGTACCCCCCTTGCAGTTTTTTTAGGCAAAAAAGTGAGTTTTTGATTTTTGAATGTTTCTTTAGCTTATTAGAAGCAGAATTAAATTTGGAGTCGATCAGTGCTAATGAAATTTCAAAATTTTAAATATTTTTTTCATTTTTATCTATTTTTTTGTCAAAATTTCAACATTTAACTATACCAATGATATGCACATCAATAGATGCAGAATTGAAAGGGGAGTAAACCCTGAAAAAGACACTTTAAAATCTAAAAGGGTTTACGAGTAATTGCAGTTTAAAAGTTTTTCAAAAAAGATGAAAATTGTTTTAAACCAATGATATGGGTATCAAAAGATGCAGAATTGAAAGGAGAATAAACCCTGAAAAAATCACTTTGACATCTCAATTGGTTTAAGAGTTATTGAAATTTATATGTCAATAAAAATAGCAGTTTTTAACATTTCACGTTTCGCCACTTGCAATACCTTTTTAAAACGTCTGTAGCTCCCTAACTGTACATCGTAATGATACCAAATTTTACATAAGGAAAGAAGAAAGTTGAAATTTTACTGTGGTGTTTTCAATTCGAAAATATCTCTTATAGTTTCTGAGTAATTGACTCGTAAAAACAGCCAATTTTCCAACTTTGCAAAATGCCAAGGTACCCCCCTTGCAGTTTTTTTAGGCAAAAAAGTGAGTTTTTGATTTTTGAATGTTTCTTTAGCTTATTAGAAGCAGAATTAAATTTGGAGTCGATCAGTGCTAATGAAATTTCAAAATTTTAAATATTTTTTTCATTTTTATCTATTTTTTTGTCAAAATTTCAACATTTACCTATACCAATGATATGCACATCAATAGATGCAGAATTGAAAGGGGAGTAAACCCTGAAAAAGACACTTTAAAATCTAAAAGGGTTTACGAGTAATTGCAGTTTAAAAGTTTTTCAAAAAAGATGAAAATTGTTTTAAACCAATGATATGGGTATCAAAAGATGCAGAATTGAAAGGAGAATAAACCCTGAAAAAATCACTTTGACATCTCAATTGGTTTAAGAGTTATTGAAATTTATATGTCAATAAAAATAGCAGTTTTTAACATTTCACGTTTCGCCACTTGCAATACCTTTTTAAAACGTCTGTAGCTCCCTAACTGTACATCGTAATGATACCAAATTTTACATAAGGAAAGAAGAAAGTTGAAATTTTACTGTGGTGTTTTCAATTCGAAAATATCTCTTATAGTTTCTGAGTAATTGACTCGTAAAAACAGCCAATTTTCCAACTTTGCAAAATGCCAAGGTACCCCCCTTGCAGTTTTTTTAGGCAAAAAAGTGAGTTTTTGATTTTTGAATGTTTCTTTAGCTTATTAGAAGCAGAATTAAATTTGGAGTCGATCAGTGCTAATGAAATTTCAAAATTTTAAATATTTTTTTCATTTTTATCTATTTTTTTGTCAAAATTTCAACATTTAACTATACCAATGATATGCACATCAATAGATGCAGAATTGAAAGGGGAGTAAACCCTGAAAAAGACACTTTAAAATCTAAAAGGGTTTACGAGTAATTGCAGTTTAAAAGTTTTTCAAAAAAGATGAAAATTGTTTTAAACCAATGATATGGGTATCAAAAGATGCAGAATTGAAAGGAGAATAAACCCTGAAAAAATCACTTTGACATCTCAATTGGTTTAAGAGTTATTGAAATTTATATGTCAATAAAAATAGCAGTTTTTAACATTTCACGTTTCGCCACTTGCAATACCTTTTTAAAACGTCTGTAGCTCCCTAACTGTACATCGTAATGATATGAAATTTTACATAAGGAAAGAAGAAAGTTGAAATTTTACTGTGGTGTTTTCAATTCGAAAATATCTCTTATAGTTTCTGAGTAATTGACTCGTAAAAACAGCCAATTTTCCAACTTTGCAAAATGCCAAGGTCCCTTGCAGTTTTTTTAGGCAAAAAAGTGAGTTTTTGATTTTTGAATGTTTCTTTAGCTTATTAGAAGCAGAATTAAATTTGGAGTCGATCAGTGCTAATGAAATTTCAAAATTTTAAATATTTTTTTCATTTTTATCTATTTTTTTGTCAAAATTTCAACATTTACCTATACCAATGATATGCACATCAATAGATGCAGAATTGAAAGGGGAGTAAACCCTGAAAAAGACACTTTAAAATCTAAAAGGGTTTACGAGTAATTGCAGTTTAAAAGTTTTTCAAAAAAGATGAAAATTGTTTTAAACCAATGATATGGGTATCAAAAGATGCAGAATTGAAAGGAGAATAAACCCTGAAAAAATCACTTTGACATCTCAATTGGTTTAAGAGTTATTGAAATTTATATGTCAATAAAAATAGCAGTTTTTAACATTTCACGTTTCGCCACTTGCAATACCTTTTTAAAACGTCTGTAGCTCCCTAACTGTACATCGTAATGATACCAAATTTTACATAAGGAAAGAAGAAAGTTGAAATTTTACTGTGGTGTTTTCAATTCGAAAATATCTCTTATAGTTTCTGAGTAATTGACTCGTAAAAACAGCCAATTTTCCAACTTTGCAAAATGCCAAGGTACCCCCCTTGCAGTTTTTTTAGGCAAAAAAGTGAGTTTTTGATTTTTGGATGTTTCTTTAGCTTATTAGAAGCAGAATTAAATTTGGAGTCGATCAGTGCTAATGAAATTTCAAAATTTTAAATATTTTTTTCATTTTTATCTATTTTTTTGTCAAAATTTCAACATTTAACTATACCAATAATATGCACATCAATAGATGCAGAATTGAAAGGGGAGTAAACCCTGAAAAAGACACTTTAAAATCTAAAAGGGTTTACGAGTAATTGCAGTTTAAAAGTTTTTCAAAAAAGATGAAAATTGTTTTAAACCAATGATATGGGTATCAAAAGATGCAGAATTGAAAGGAGAATAAACCCTGAAAAAATCACTTTGACATCTCAATTGGTTTAAGAGTTATTGAAATTTATATGTCAATAAAAATAGCAGTTTTTAACATTTCACGTTTCGCCACTTGCAATACCTTTTTAAAACGTCTGTAGCTCCCTAACTGTACATCGTAATGATACCAAATTTTACATAAGGAAAGAAGAAAGTTGAAATTTTACTGTGGTGTTTTCAATTCGAAAATATCTCTTATAGTTTCTGAGTAATTGACTCGTAAAAACAGCCAATTTTCCAACTTTGCAAAATGCCAAGGTACCCCCCTTGCAGTTTTTTTAGGCAAAAAAGTGAGTTTTTGATTTTTGAATGTTTCTTTAGCTTATTAGAAGCAAAATTCAATTTGGAGTCGATCAGTGCTAATGAAATTTCAAAATTTTAAATATTTTTTTCATTTTTATCTATTTTTTTGTCAAAATTTCAACATTTAACTATACCAATGATATGCACATCAATAGATGCAGAATTGAAAGGGGAGTAAACCCTGAAAAAGACACTTTAAAATCTAAAAGGGTTTACGAGTAATTGCAGTTTAAAAGTTTTTCAAAAAAGATGAAAATTGTTTTAAACCAATGATATGGGTATCAAAAGATGCAGAATTGAAAGGAGAATAAACCCTGAAAAAATCACTTTGACATCTCAATTGGTTTAAGAGTTATTGAAATTTATATGTCAATAAAAATAGCAGTTTTTAACATTTCACGTTTCGCCACTTGCAATACCTTTTTAAAACGTCTGTAGCTCCCTAACTGTACATCGTAATGATACCAAATTTTACATAAGGAAAGAAGAAAGTTGAAATTTTACTGTGGTGTTTTCAATTCGAAAATATCTCTTATAGTTTCTGAGTAATTGACTCGTAAAAACAGCCAATTTTCCAACTTTGCAAAATGCCAAGGTACCCCCCTTGCAGTTTTTTTAGGCAAAAAAGTGAGTTTTTGATTTTTGAATGTTTCTTTAGCTTATTAGAAGCAAAATTCAATTTGGAGTCGATCAGTGCTAATGAAATTTCAAAATTTTAAATATTTTTTTCATTTTTATCTATTTTTTTGTCAAAATTTCAACATTTAACTATACCAATGATATGCACATCAATAGATGCAGAATTGAAAGGGGAGTAAACCCTGAAAAAGACACTTTAAAATCTAAAAGGGTTTACGAGTAATTGCAGTTTAAAAGTTTTTCAAAAAAGATGAAAATTGTTTTAAACCAATGATATGGGTATCAAAAGATGCAGAATTGAAAGGAGAATAAACCCTGAAAAAATCACTTTGACATCTCAATTGGTTTAAGAGTTATTGAAATTTATATGTCAATAAAAATAGCAGTTTTTAACATTTCACGTTTCGCCACTTGCAATACCTTTTTAAAACGTCTGTAGCTCCCTAACTGTACATCGTAATGATACCAAATTTTACATAAGGAAAGAAGAAAGTTGAAATTTTACTGTGGTGTTTTCAATTCCAAAATATCTCTTATAGTTTCTGAGTAATTGACTCGTAAAAACAGCCAATTTTCCAACTTTGCAAAATGCCAAGGTACCCCCCTTGCAGTTTTTTTAGGCAAAAAAGTGAGTTTTTGATTTTTGAATGTTTCTTTAGCTTATTAGAAGCAGAATTAAATTTGGAGTCGATCAGTGCTAATGAAATTTCAAAATTTTAAATATTTTTTTCATTTTTATCTATTTTTTTGTCAAAATTTCAACATTTAACTATACCAATGATATGCACATCAATAGATGCAGAATTGAAAGGGGAGTAAACCCTGAAAAAGACACTTTAAAATCTAAAAGGGTTTACGAGTAATTGCAGTTTAAAAGTTTTTCAAAAAAGATGAAAATTGTTTTAAACCAATGATATGGGTATCAAAAGATGCAGAATTGAAAGGAGAATAAACCCTGAAAAAATCACTTTGACATCTCAATTGGTTTAAGAGTTATTGAAATTTATATGTCAATAAAAATAGCAGTTTTTAACATTTCACGTTTCGCCACTTGCAATACCTTTTTAAAACGTCTGTAGCTCCCTAACTGTACATCGTAATGATACCAAATTTTACATAAGGAAAGAAGAAAGTTGAAATTTTACTGTGGTGTTTTCAATTCGAAAATATCTCTTATAGTTTCTGAGTAATTGACTCGTAAAAACAGCCAATTTTCCAACTTTGCAAAATGCCAAGGTACCCCCCTTGCAGTTTTTTTAGGCAAAAAAGTGAGTTTTTGATTTTTGAATGTTTCTTTAGCTTATTAGAAGCAGAATTAAATTTGGAGTCGATCAGTGCTAATGAAATTTCAAAATTTTAAATATTTTTTTCATTTTTATCTATTTTTTTGTCAAAATTTCAACATTTAACTATACCAATGATATGCACATCAATAGATGCAGAATTGAAAGGGGAGTAAACCCTGAAAAAGACACTTTAAAATCTAAAAGGGTTTACGAGTAATTGCAGTTTAAAAGTTTTTCAAAAAAGATGAAAATTGTTTTAAACCAATGATATGGGTATCAAAAGATGCAGAATTGAAAGGAGAATAAACCCTGAAAAAATCACTTTGACATCTCAATTGGTTTAAGAGTTATTGAAATTTATATGTCAATAAAAATAGCAGTTTTTAACATTTCACGTTTCGCCACTTGCAATACCTTTTTAAAACGTCTGTAGCTCCCTAACTGTACATCGTAATGATACCAAATTTTACATAAGGAAAGAAGAAAGTTGAAATTTTACTGTGGTGTTTTCAATTCGAAAATATCTCTTATAGTTTCTGAGTAATTGACTCGTAAAAACAGCCAATTTTCCAACTTTGCAAAATGCCAAGGTACCCCCCTTGCAGTTTTTTTAGGCAAAAAAGTGAGTTTTTGATTTTTGAATGTTTCTTTAGCTTATTAGAAGCAGAATTCAATTTGGAGTCGATCAGTGCTAATGAAATTTCAAAATTTTAAATATTTTTTTCATTTTTATCTATTTTTTTGTCAAAATTTCAACATTTACCTATACCAATGATATGCACATCAATAGATGCAGAATTGAAAGGGGAGTAAACCCTGAAAAAGACACTTTAAAATCTAAAAGGGTTTACGAGTAATTGCAGTTTAAAAGTTTTTCAAAAAAGATGAAAATTGTTTTAAACCAATGATATGGGTATCAAAAGATGCAGAATTGAAAGGAGAATAAACCCTGAAAAAATCACTTTGACATCTCAATTGGTTTAAGAGTTATTGAAATTTATATGTCAATAAAAATAGCAGTTTTTAACATTTCACGTTTCGCCACTTGCAATACCTTTTTAAAACGTCTGTAGCTCCCTAACTGTACATCGTAATGATACCAAATTTTACATAAGGAAAGAAGAAAGTTGAAATTTTACTGTGGTGTTTTCAATTCGAAAATATCTCTTATAGTTTCTGAGTAATTGACTCGTAAAAACAGCCAATTTTCCAACTTTGCAAAATGCCAAGGTACCCCCCTTGCAGTTTTTTTAGGCAAAAAAGTGAGTTTTTGATTTTTGAATGTTTCTTTAGCTTATTAGAAGCAAAATTCAATTTGGAGTCGATCAGTGCTAATGAAATTTCAAAATTTTAAATATTTTTTTCATTTTTATCTATTTTTTTGTCAAAATTTCAACATTTAACTATACCAATGATATGCACATCAATAGATGCAGAATTGAAAGGGGAGTAAACCCTGAAAAAGACACTTTAAAATCTAAAAGGGTTTACGAGTAATTGCAGTTTAAAAGTTTTTCAAAAAAGATGAAAATTGTTTTAAACCAATGATATGGGTATCAAAAGATGCAGAATTGAAAGGAGAATAAACCCTGAAAAAATCACTTTGACATCTCAATTGGTTTAAGAGTTATTGAAATTTATATGTCAATAAAAATAGCAGTTTTTAACATTTCACGTTTCGCCACTTGCAATACCTTTTTAAAACGTCTGTAGCTCCCTAACTGTACATCGTAATGATACCAAATTTTACATAAGGAAAGAAGAAAGTTGAAATTTTACTGTGGTGTTTTCAATTCGAAAATATCTCTTATAGTTTCTGAGTAATTGACTCGTAAAAACAGCCAATTTTCCAACTTTGCAAAATGCCAAGGTACCCCCTTGCAGTTTTTTTAGGCAAAAAAGTGAGTTTTTGATTTTTGAATGTTTCTTTAGCTTATTAGAAGCAGAATTAAATTTGGAGTCGATCAGTGCTAATGAAATTTCAAAATTTTAAATATTTTTTTCATTTTTATCTATTTTTTTGTCAAAATTTCAACATTTAACTATACCAATGATATGCACATCAATAGATGCAGAATTGAAAGGGGAGTAAACCCTGAAAAAGACACTTTAAAATCTAAAAGGGTTTACGAGTAATTGCAGTTTAAAAGTTTTTCAAAAAAGATGAAAATTGTTTTAAACCAATGATATGGGTATCAAAAGATGCAGAATTGAAAGGAGAATAAACCCTGAAAAAATCACTTTGACATCTCAATTGGTTTAAGAGTTATTGAAATTTATATGTCAATAAAAATAGCAGTTTTTAACATTTCACGTTTCGCCACTTGCAATACCTTTTTAAAACGTCTGTAGCTCCCTAACTGTACATCGTAATGATACCAAATTTTACATAAGGAAAGAAGAAAGTTGAAATTTTACTGTGGTGTTTTCAATTCGAAAATATCTCTTATAGTTTCTGAGTAATTGACTCGTAAAAACAGCCAATTTTCCAACTTTGCAAAATGCCAAGGTACCCCCCTTGCAGTTTTTTTAGGCAAAAAAGTGAGTTTTTGATTTTTGAATGTTTCTTTAGCTTATTAGAAGCAAAATTCAATTTGGAGTCGATCAGTGCTAATGAAATTTCAAAATTTTAAATATTTTTTTCATTTTTATCTATTTTTTTGTCAAAATTTCAACATTTAACTATACCAATGATATGCACATCAATAGATGCAGAATTGAAAGGGGAGTAAACCCTGAAAAAGACACTTTAAAATCTAAAAGGGTTTACGAGTAATTGCAGTTTAAAAGTTTTTCAAAAAAGATGAAAATTGTTTTAAACCAATGATATGGGTATCAAAAGATGCAGAATTGAAAGGAGAATAAACCCTGAAAAAATCACTTTGACATCTCAATTGGTTTAAGAGTTATTGAAATTTATATGTCAATAAAAATAGCAGTTTTTAACATTTCACGTTTCGCCACTTGCAATACCTTTTTAAAACGTCTGTAGCTCCCTAACTGTACATCGTAATGATACCAAATTTTACATAAGGAAAGAAGAAAGTTGAAATTTTACTGTGGTGTTTTCAATTCGAAAATATCTCTTATAGTTTCTGAGTAATTGACTCGTAAAAACAGCCAATTTTCCAACTTTGCAAAATGCCAAGGTACCCCCTTGCAGTTTTTTTAGGCAAAAAAGTGAGTTTTTGATTTTTGAATGTTTCTTTAGCTTATTAGAAGCAGAATTAAATTTGGAGTCGATCAGTGCTAATGAAATTTCAAAATTTTAAATATTTTTTTCATTTTTATCTATTTTTTTGTCAAAATTTCAACATTTAACTATACCAATGATATGCACATCAATAGATGCAGAATTGAAAGGGGAGTAAACCCTGAAAAAGACACTTTAAAATCTAAAAGGGTTTACGAGTAATTGCAGTTTAAAAGTTTTTCAAAAAAGATGAAAATTGTTTTAAACCAATGATATGGGTATCAAAAGATGCAGAATTGAAAGGAGAATAAACCCTGAAAAAATCACTTTGACATCTCAATTGGTTTAAGAGTTATTGAAATTTATATGTCAATAAAAATAGCAGTTTTTAACATTTCACGTTTCGCCACTTGCAATACCTTTTTAAAACGTCTGTAGCTCCCTAACTGTACATCGTAATGATACCAAATTTTACATAAGGAAAGAAGAAAGTTGAAATTTTACTGTGGTGTTTTCAATTCGAAAATATCTCTTATAGTTTCTGAGTAATTGACTCGTAAAAACAGCCAATTTTCCAACTTTGCAAAATGCCAAGGTACCCCCCTTGCAGTTTTTTTAGGCAAAAAAGTGAGTTTTTGATTTTTGAATGTTTCTTTAGCTTATTAGAAGCAGAAATAAATTTGGAGTCGATCAGTGCTAATGAAATTTCAAAATTTTAAATATTTTTTTCATTTTTATCTATTTTTTTGTCAAAATTTCAACATTTAACTATACCAATGATATGCACATCAATAGATGCAGAATTGAAAGGGGAGTAAACCCTGAAAAAGACACTTTAAAATCTAAAAGGGTTTACGAGTAATTGCAGTTTAAAAGTTTTTCAAAAAAGATGAAAATTGTTTTAAACCAATGATATGGGTATCAAAAGATGCAGAATTGAAAGGAGAATAAACCCTGAAAAAATCACTTTGACATCTCAATTGGTTTAAGAGTTATTGAAATTTATATGTCAATAAAAATAGCAGTTTTTAACATTTCACGTTTCGCCACTTGCAATACCTTTTTAAAACGTCTGTAGCTCCCTAACTGTACATCGTAATGATACCAAATTTTACATAAGGAAAGAAGAAAGTTGAAATTTTACTGTGGTGTTTTCAATTCGAAAATATCTCTTATAGTTTCTGAGTAATTGACTCGTAAAAACAGCCAATTTTCCAACTTTGCAAAATGCCAAGGTCCCCCTTGCAGTTTTTTTAGGCAAAAAAGTGAGTTTTTGATTTTTGAATGTTTCTTTAGCTTATTAGAAGCAAAATTCAATTTGGAGTCGATCAGTGCTAATGAAATTTCAAAATTTTAAATATTTTTTTCATTTTTATCTATTTTTTTGTCAAAATTTCAACATTTAACTATACCAATGATATGCACATCAATAGATGCAGAATTGAAAGGGGAGTAAACCCTGAAAAAGACACTTTAAAATCTAAAAGGGTTTACGAGTAATTGCAGTTTAAAAGTTTTTCAAAAAAGATGAAAATTGTTTTAAACCAATGATATGGGTATCAAAAGATGCAGAATTGAAAGGAGAATAAACCCTGAAAAAATCACTTTGACATCTCAATTGGTTTAAGAGTTATTGAAATTTATATGTCAATAAAAATAGCAGTTTTTAACATTTCACGTTTCGCCACTTGCAATACCTTTTTAAAACGTCTGTAGCTCCCTAACTGTACATCGTAATGATACCAAATTTTACATAAGGAAAGAAGAAAGTTGAAATTTTACTGTGGTGTTTTCAATTCGAAAATATCTCTTATAGTTTCTGAGTAATTGACTCGTAAAAACAGCCAATTTTCCAACTTTGCAAAATGCCAAGGTACCCCCCTTGCAGTTTTTTTAGGCAAAAAAGTGAGTTTTTGATTTTTGAATGTTTCTTTAGCTTATTAGAAGCAGAATTCAATTTGGAGTCGATCAGTGCTAATGAAATTTCAAAATTTTAAATATTTTTTTCATTTTTATCTATTTTTTTGTCAAAATTTCAACATTTAACTATACCAATGATATGCACATCAATAGATGCAGAATTGAAAGGGGAGTAAACCCTGAAAAAGACACTTTAAAATCTAAAAGGGTTTACGAGTAATTGCAGTTTAAAAGTTTTTCAAAAAAGATGAAAATTGTTTTAAACCAATGATATGGGTATCAAAAGATGCAGAATTGAAAGGAGAATAAACCCTGAAAAAATCACTTTGACATCTCAATTGGTTTAAGAGTTATTGAAATTTATATGTCAATAAAAATAGCAGTTTTTAACATTTCACGTTTCGCCACTTGCAATACCTTTTTAAAACGTCTGTAGCTCCCTAACTGTACATCGTAATGATACCAAATTTTACATAAGGAAAGAAGAAAGTTGAAATTTTACTGTGGTGTTTTCAATTCGAAAATATCTCTTATAGTTTCTGAGTAATTGACTCGTAAAAACAGCCAATTTTCCAACTTTGCAAAATGCCAAGGTACCCCCCTTGCAGTTTTTTTAGGCAAAAAAGTGAGTTTTTGATTTTTGAATGTTTCTTTAGCTTATTAGAAGCAAAATTCAATTTGGAGTCGATCAGTGCTAATGAAATTTCAAAATTTTAAATATTTTTTTCATTTTTATCTATTTTTTTGTCAAAATTTCAACATTTAACTATACCAATGATATGCACATCAATAGATGCAGAATTGAAAGGGGAGTAAACCCTGAAAAAGACACTTTAAAATCTAAAAGGGTTTACGAGTAATTGCAGTTTAAAAGTTTTTCAAAAAAGATGAAAATTGTTTTAAACCAATGATATGGGTATCAAAAGATGCAGAATTGAAAGGAGAATAAACCCTGAAAAAATCACTTTGACATCTCAATTGGTTTAAGAGTTATTGAAATTTATATGTCAATAAAAATAGCAGTTTTTAACATTTCACGTTTCGCCACTTGCAATACCTTTTTAAAACGTCTGTAGCTCCCTAACTGTACATCGTAATGATACCAAATTTTACATAAGGAAAGAAGAAAGTTGAAATTTTACTGTGGTGTTTTCAATTCGAAAATATCTCTTATAGTTTCTGAGTAATTGACTCGTAAAAACAGCCAATTTTCCAACTTTGCAAAATGCCAAGGTACCCCCTTGCAGTTTTTTTAGGCAAAAAAGTGAGTTTTTGATTTTTGAATGTTTCTTTAGCTTATTAGAAGCAGAATTAAATTTGGAGTCGATCAGTGCTAATGAAATTTCAAAATTTTAAATATTTTTTTCATTTTTATCTATTTTTTTGTCAAAATTTCAACATTTAACTATACCAATGATATGCACATCAATAGATGCAGAATTGAAAGGGGAGTAAACCCTGAAAAAGACACTTTAAAATCTAAAAGGGTTTACGAGTAATTGCAGTTTAAAAGTTTTTCAAAAAAGATGAAAATTGTTTTAAACCAATGATATGGGTATCAAAAGATGCAGAATTGAAAGGAGAATAAACCCTGAAAAAATCACTTTGACATCTCAATTGGTTTAAGAGTTATTGAAATTTATATGTCAATAAAAATAGCAGTTTTTAACATTTCACGTTTCGCCACTTGCAATACCTTTTTAAAACGTCTGTAGCTCCCTAACTGTACATCGTAATGATACCAAATTTTACATAAGGAAAGAAGAAAGTTGAAATTTTACTGTGGTGTTTTCAATTCGAAAATATCTCTTATAGTTTCTGAGTAATTGACTCGTAAAAACAGCCAATTTTCCAACTTTGCAAAATGCCAAGGTACCCCCCTTGCAGTTTTTTTAGGCAAAAAAGTGAGTTTTTGATTTTTGAATGTTTCTTTAGCTTATTAGAAGCAAAATTCAATTTGGAGTCGATCAGTGCTAATGAAATTTCAAAATTTTAAATATTTTTTTCATTTTTATCTATTTTTTTGTCAAAATTTCAACATTTAACTATACCAATGATATGCACATCAATAGATGCAGAATTGAAAGGGGAGTAAACCCTGAAAAAGACACTTTAAAATCTAAAAGGGTTTACGAGTAATTGCAGTTTAAAAGTTTTTCAAAAAAGATGAAAATTGTTTTAAACCAATGATATGGGTATCAAAAGATGCAGAATTGAAAGGAGAATAAACCCTGAAAAAATCACTTTGACATCTCAATTGGTTTAAGAGTTATTGAAATTTATATGTCAATAAAAATAGCAGTTTTTAACATTTCACGTTTCGCCACTTGCAATACCTTTTTAAAACGTCTGTAGCTCCCTAACTGTACATCGTAATGATACCAAATTTTACATAAGGAAAGAAGAAAGTTGAAATTTTACTGTGGTGTTTTCAATTCGAAAATATCTCTTATAGTTTCTGAGTAATTGACTCGTAAAAACAGCCAATTTTCCAACTTTGCAAAATGCCAAGGTACCCCCTTGCAGTTTTTTTAGGCAAAAAAGTGAGTTTTTGATTTTTGAATGTTTCTTTAGCTTATTAGAAGCAGAATTAAATTTGGAGTCGATCAGTGCTAATGAAATTTCAAAATTTTAAATATTTTTTTCATTTTTATCTATTTTTTTGTCAAAATTTCAACATTTAACTATACCAATGATATGCACATCAATAGATGCAGAATTGAAAGGGGAGTAAACCCTGAAAAAGACACTTTAAAATCTAAAAGGGTTTACGAGTAATTGCAGTTTAAAAGTTTTTCAAAAAAGATGAAAATTGTTTTAAACCAATGATATGGGTATCAAAAGATGCAGAATTGAAAGGAGAATAAACCCTGAAAAAATCACTTTGACATCTCAATTGGTTTAAGAGTTATTGAAATTTATATGTCAATAAAAATAGCAGTTTTTAACATTTCACGTTTCGCCACTTGCAATACCTTTTTAAAACGTCTGTAGCTCCCTAACTGTACATCGTAATGATACCAAATTTTACATAAGGAAAGAAGAAAGTTGAAATTTTACTGTGGTGTTTTCAATTCGAAAATATCTCTTATAGTTTCTGAGTAATTGACTCGTAAAAACAGCCAATTTTCCAACTTTGCAAAATGCCAAGGTACCCCCCTTGCAGTTTTTTTAGGCAAAAAAGTGAGTTTTTGATTTTTGAATGTTTCTTTAGCTTATTAGAAGCAGAAATAAATTTGGAGTCGATCAGTGCTAATGAAATTTCAAAATTTTAAATATTTTTTTCATTTTTATCTATTTTTTTGTCAAAATTTCAACATTTAACTATACCAATGATATGCACATCAATAGATGCAGAATTGAAAGGGGAGTAAACCCTGAAAAAGACACTTTAAAATCTAAAAGGGTTTACGAGTAATTGCAGTTTAAAAGTTTTTCAAAAAAGATGAAAATTGTTTTAAACCAATGATATGGGTATCAAAAGATGCAGAATTGAAAGGAGAATAAACCCTGAAAAAATCACTTTGACATCTCAATTGGTTTAAGAGTTATTGAAATTTATATGTCAATAAAAATAGCAGTTTTTAACATTTCACGTTTCGCCACTTGCAATACCTTTTTAAAACGTCTGTAGCTCCCTAACTGTACATCGTAATGATACCAAATTTTACATAAGGAAAGAAGAAAGTTGAAATTTTACTGTGGTGTTTTCAATTCGAAAATATCTCTTATAGTTTCTGAGTAATTGACTCGTAAAAACAGCCAATTTTCCAACTTTGCAAAATGCCAAGGTACCCCCCTTGCAGTTTTTTTAGGCAAAAAAGTGAGTTTTTGATTTTTGAATGTTTCTTTAGCTTATTAGAAGCAGAATTCAATTTGGAGTCGATCAGTGCTAATGAAATTTCAAAATTTTAAATATTTTTTTCATTTTTATCTATTTTTTTGTCAAAATTTCAACATTTAACTATACCAATGATATACACATCAATAGATGCAGAATTGAAAAGGGAGTAAACCCTGAAAAAGACACTTTAAAATCTAAAAGGGTTTACGAGTAATTGTAGTTTAAAAGTTTTTCAAAAAAGATGAAAATTGTTTTAAACCAATGATATGGGTATCAAAAGATGCAGAATTGAAAGGAGAATAAACCCTGAAAAAATCACTTTGACATCTCAATTGGTTTAAGAGTTATTGAAATTTATATGTCAATAAAAATAGCAGTTTTTAACATTTCACGTTTCGCCACTTGCAATACCTTTTTAAAACGTCTGTAGCTCCCTAACTGTACATCGTAATGATATGAAATTTTACATAACGAAAGAAGAACGTTGAAATTTTACTGTGGTGTTTTCAATTCGAAAATATCTCTTATAGTTTCTGAGTAATTGACTCGTAAAAACAGCCAATTTTCCAACTTTGCAAAATGCCAAGGTCCCTTGCAGTTTTTTTAGGCAAAAAAGTGAGTTTTTGATTTTTGAATGTTTCTTTAGCTTATTAGAAGCAGAATTCAATTTGGAGTCGATCAGTGCTAATGAAATTTCAAAATTTTAAATATTTTTTTCATTTTTATCTATTTTTTTGTCAAAATTTCAACATTTAACTATACCAATAATATGCACATCAATAGATGCAGAATTGAAAGGGGAGTAAAGCCTGAAAAAGACACTTTAAAATCTAAAAGGGTTTACGAGTAATTGTAGTTTAAAAGTTTTTCAAAAAAGATGAAAATTGTTTTAAACCAATGATATGGGTATCAAAAGATGCAGAATTGAAAGGAGAATAAACCCTGAAAAAATCACTTTGACATCTCAATTGGTTTAAGAGTTATTGAAATTTATATGTCAATAAAAATAGCAGTTTTTAACATTTCACGTTTCGCCACTTGCAATACCTTTTTAAAACGTCTGTAGCTCCCTAACTGTACATCGTAATGATACCAAATTTTACATGAGGAAAGAAGAAAGTTGAAATTTTACTGTGGTGTTTTCAATTCCAAAATATCTCTTATAGTTTCTGAGTAATTGACTCGTAAAAACAGCCAATTTTCCAACTTTGCAAAATGCCAAGGTACCCCCCTTGCAGTTTTTTTAGGCAAAAAAGTGAGTTTTTGATTTTTGAATGTTTCTTTAGCTTATTAGAAGCAGAATTAAATTTGGAGTCGATCAGTGCTAATGAAATTTCAAAATTTTAAATATTTTTTTCATTTTTATCTATTTTTTTGTCAAAATTTCAACATTTAACTATACCAATGATATACACATCAATAGATGCAGAATTGAAAAGGGAGTAAACCCTGAAAAAGACACTTTAAAATCTAAAAGGGTTTACGAGTAATTGTAGTTTAAAAGTTTTTCAAAAAAGATGAAAATTGTTTTAAACCAATGATATGGGTATCAAAAGATGCAGAATTGAAAGGAGAATAAACCCTGAAAAAATCACTTTGACATCTCAATTGGTTTAAGAGTTATTGAAATTTATATGTCAATAAAAATAGCAGTTTTTAACATTTCACGTTTCGCCACTTGCAATACCTTTTTAAAACGTCTGTAGCTCCCTAACTGTACATCGTAATGATACCAAATTTTACATGAGGAAAGAAGAAAGTTGAAATTTTACTGTGGTGTTTTCAATTCCAAAATATCTCTTATAGTTTCTGAGTAATTGACTCGTAAAAACAGCCAATTTTCCAACTTTGCAAAATGCCAAGGTACCCCCCCTTGCAGTTTTTTTAGGCAAAAAAGTGAGTTTTTGATTTTTGAATGTTTCTTTAGCTTATTAGAAGCAGAATTAAATTTGGAGTCGATCAGTGCTAATGAAATTTCAAAATTTTAAATATTTTTTTCATTTTTATCTATTTTTTTGTCAAAATTTCAACATTTAACTATACCAATAATATGCACATCAATAGATGCAGAATTGAAAGGGGAGTAAACCCTGAAAAAGACACTTTAAAATCTAAAAGGGTTTACGAGTAATTGCAGTTTAAAAGTTTTTCAAAAAAGATGAAAATTGTTTTAAACCAATGATATGGGTATCAAAAGATGCAGAATTGAAAGGAGAATAAACCCTGAAAAAATCACTTTGACATCTCAATTGGTTTAAGAGTTATTGAAATTTATATGTCAATAAAAATAGCAGTTTTTAACATTTCACGTTTCGCCACTTGCAATACCTTTTTAAAACGTCTGTAGCTCCCTAACTGTACATCGTAATGATACCAAATTTTACATAAGGAAAGAAGAAAGTTGAAATTTTACTGTGGTGTTTTCAATTCGAAAATATCTCTTATAGTTTCTGAGTAATTGACTCGTAAAAACAGCCAATTTTCCAACTTTGCAAAATGCCAAGGTACCCCCCTTGCAGTTTTTTTAGGCAAAAAAGTGAGTTTTTGATTTTTGAATGTTTCTTTAGCTTATTAGAAGCAGAATTCAATTTGGAGTCGATCAGTGCTAATGAAATTTCAAAATTTTAAATATTTTTTTCATTTTTATCTATTTTTTTGTCAAAATTTCAACATTTAACTATACCAATAATATGCACATCAATAGATGCAGAATTGAAAGGGGAGTAAAGCCTGAAAAAGACACTTTAAAATCTAAAAGGGTTTACGAGTAATTGTAGTTTAAAAGTTTTTCAAAAAAGATGAAAATTGTTTTAAACCAATGATATGGGTATCAAAAGATGCAGAATTGAAAGGAGAATAAACCCTGAAAAAATCACTTTGACATCTCAATTGGTTTAAGAGTTATTGAAATTTATATGTCAATAAAAATAGCAGTTTTTAACATTTCACGTTTCGCCACTTGCAATACCTTTTTAAAACGTCTGTAGCTCCCTAACTGTACATCGTAATGATACCAAATTTTACATGAGGAAAGAAGAAAGTTGAAATTTTACTGTGGTGTTTTCAATTCCAAAATATCTCTTATAGTTTCTGAGTAATTGACTCGTAAAAACAGCCAATTTTCCCCCCCTTGCAGTTTTTTTAGGCAAAAAAGTGAGTTTTTGATTTTTGAATGTTTCTTTAGCTTATTAGAAGCAGAATTAAATTTGGAGTCGATCAGTGCTAATGAAATTTCAAAATTTTAAATATTTTTTTCATTTTTATCTATTTTTTTGTCAAAATTTCAACATTTAACTATACCAATGATATACACATCAATAGATGCAGAATTGAAAAGGGAGTAAACCCTGAAAAAGACACTTTAAAATCTAAAAGGGTTTACGAGTAATTGTAGTTTAAAAGTTTTTCAAAAAAGATGAAAATTGTTTTAAACCAATGATATGGGTATCAAAAGATGCAGAATTGAAAGGAGAATAAACCCTGAAAAAATCACTTTGACATCTCAATTGGTTTAAGAGTTATTGAAATTTATATGTCAATAAAAATAGCAGTTTTTAACATTTCACGTTTCGCCACTTGCAATACCTTTTTAAAACGTCTGTAGCTCCCTAACTGTACATCGTAATGATACCAAATTTTACATGAGGAAAGAAGAAAGTTGAAATTTTACTGTGGTGTTTTCAATTCCAAAATATCTCTTATAGTTTCTGAGTAATTGACTCGTAAAAACAGCCAATTTTCCAACTTTGCAAAATGCCAAGGTACCCCCCCTTGCAGTTTTTTTAGGCAAAAAAGTGAGTTTTTGATTTTTGAATGTTTCTTTAGCTTATTAGAAGCAGAATTAAATTTGGAGTCGATCAGTGCTAATGAAATTTCAAAATTTTAAATATTTTTTTCATTTTTATCTATTTTTTTGTCAAAATTTCAACATTTAACTATACCAATAATATGCACATCAATAGATGCAGAATTGAAAGGGGAGTAAACCCTGAAAAAGACACTTTAAAATCTAAAAGGGTTTACGAGTAATTGCAGTTTAAAAGTTTTTCAAAAAAGATGAAAATTGTTTTAAACCAATGATATGGGTATCAAAAGATGCAGAATTGAAAGGAGAATAAACCCTGAAAAAATCACTTTGACATCTCAATTGGTTTAAGAGTTATTGAAATTTATATGTCAATAAAAATAGCAGTTTTTAACATTTCACGTTTCGCCACTTGCAATACCTTTTTAAAACGTCTGTAGCTCCCTAACTGTACATCGTAATGATACCAAATTTTACATAAGGAAAGAAGAAAGTTGAAATTTTACTGTGGTGTTTTCAATTCCAAAATATCTCTTATAGTTTCTGAGTAATTGACTCGTAAAAACAGCCAATTTTCCAACTTTGCAAAATGCCAAGGTCCCTTGCAGTTTTTTTAGGCAAAAAAGTGAGTTTTTGATTTTTGAATGTTTCTTTAGCTTATTAGAAGCAGAATTAAATTTGGAGTCGATCAGTGCTAATGAAATTTCAAAATTTTAAATATTTTTTTCATTTTTATCTATTTTTTTGTCAAAATTTCAACATTTAACTATACCAATGATATGCACATCAATAGATGCAGAATTGAAAGGGGAGTAAACCCTGAAAAAGACACTTTAAAATCTAAAAGGGTTTACGAGTAATTGCAGTTTAAAAGTTTTTCAAAAAAGATGAAAATTGTTTTAAACCAATGATATGGGTATCAAAAGATGCAGAATTGAAAGGAGAATAAACCCTGAAAAAATCACTTTGACATCTCAATTGGTTTAAGAGTTATTGAAATTTATATGTCAATAAAAATAGCAGTTTTTAACATTTCACGTTTCGCCACTTGCAATACCTTTTTAAAACGTCTGTAGCTCCCTAACTGTACATCGTAATGATACCAAATTTTACATAAGGAAAGAAGAAAGTTGAAATTTTACTGTGGTGTTTTCAATTCGAAAATATCTCTTATAGTTTCTGAGTAATTGACTCGTAAAAACAGCCAATTTTCCAACTTTGCAAAATGCCAAGGTCCCCCTTGGAGTTTTTTTAGGCAAAAAAGTGAGTTTTTGATTTTTGAATGTTTCTTTAGCTTATTAGAAGCAAAATTCAATTTGGAGTCGATCAGTGCTTATGAAATTTCAAAATTTTAAATATTTTTTTCATTTTTATCTATTTTTTTGTCAAAATTTCAACATTTAACTATACCAATGATATGCACATCAATAGATGCAGAATTGAAAGGGGAGTAAACCCTGAAAAAGACACTTTAAAATCTAAAAGGGTTTACGAGTAATTGCAGTTTAAAAGTTTTTCAAAAAAGATGAAAATTGTTTTAAACCAATGATATGGGTATCAAAAGATGCAGAATTGAAAGGAGAATAAACCCTGAAAAAATCACTTTGACATCTCAATTGGTTTAAGAGTTATTGAAATTTATATGTCAATAAAAATAGCAGTTTTTAACATTTCACGTTTCGCCACTTGCAATACCTTTTTAAAACGTCTGTAGCTCCCTAACTGTACATCGTAATGATACCAAATTTTACATAAGGAAAGAAGAAAGTTGAAATTTTACTGTGGTGTTTTCAATTCGAAAATATCTCTTATAGTTTCTGAGTAATTGACTCGTAAAAACAGCCAATTTTCCAACTTTGCAAAATGCCAAGGTACCCCCCTTGCAGTTTTTTTAGGCAAAAAAGTGAGTTTTTGATTTGTGAATGTTTCTTAAGCTTATTAGAAGCAGAATTCAATTTGGAGTCGATCAGTGCTAATGAAATTTCAAAATTTTAAATATTTTTTTCATTTTTATCTATTTTTTTGTCAAAATTTCAACATTTAACTATACCAATGATATGCACATCAATAGATGCAGAATTGAAAGGGGAGTAAACCCTGAAAAAGACACTTTAAAATCTAAAAGGGTTTACGAGTAATTGCAGTTTAAAAGTTTTTCAAAAAAGATGAAAATTGTTTTAAACCAATGATATGGGTATCAAAAGATGCAGAATTGAAAGGAGAATAAACCCTGAAAAAATCACTTTGACATCTCAATTGGTTTAAGAGTTATTGAAATTTATATGTCAATAAAAATAGCAGTTTTTAACATTTCACGTTTCGCCACTTGCAATACCTTTTTAAAACGTCTGTAGCTCCCTAACTGTACATCGTAATGATACCAAATTTTACATAAGGAAAGAAGAAAGTTGAAATTTTACTGTGGTGTTTTCAATTCGAAAATATCTCTTATAGTTTCTGAGTAATTGACTCGTAAAAACAGCCAATTTTCCAACTTTGCAAAATGCCAAGGTCCCCCTTGGAGTTTTTTTAGGCAAAAAAGTGAGTTTTTGATTTTTGAATGTTTCTTTAGCTTATTAGAAGCAAAATTCAATTTGGAGTCGATCAGTGCTTATGAAATTTCAAAATTTTAAATATTTTTTTCATTTTTATCTATTTTTTTGTCAAAATTTCAACATTTAACTATACCAATGATATGCACATCAATAGATGCAGAATTGAAAGGGGAGTAAAGCCTGAAAAAGACACTTTAAAATCTAAAAGGGTTTACGAGTAATTGCAGTTTAAAAGTTTTTCAAAAAAGATGAAAATTGTTTTAAACCAATGATATGGGTATCAAAAGATGCAGAATTGAAAGGAGAATAAACCCTGAAAAAATCACTTTGACATCTCAATTGGTTTAAGAGTTATTGAAATTTATATGTCAATAAAAATAGCAGTTTTTAACATTTCACGTTTCGCCACTTGCAATACCTTTTTAAAACGTCTGTAGCTCCCTAACTGTACATCGTAATGATACCAAATTTTACATAAGGAAAGAAGAAAGTTGAAATTTTACTGTGGTGTTTTCAATTCGAAAATATCTCTTATAGTTTCTGAGTAATTGACTCGTAAAAACAGCCAATTTTCCAACTTTGCAAAATGCCAAGGTCCCCCTTGGAGTTTTTTTAGGCAAAAAAGTGAGTTTTTGATTTTTGAATGTTTCTTTAGCTTATTAGAAGCAAAATTCAATTTGGAGTCGATCAGTGCTAATGAAATTTCAAAATTTTAAATATTTTTTTCATTTTTATCTATTTTTTTGTCAAAATTTCAACATTTAACTATACCAATGATATACACATCAATAGATGCAGAATTGAAAAGGGAGTAAACCCTGAAAAAGACACTTTAAAATCTAAAAGGGTTTACGAGTAATTGTAGTTTAAAAGTTTTTCAAAAAAGATGAAAATTGTTTTAAACCAATGATATGGGTATCAAAAGATGCAGAATTGAAAGGAGAATAAACCCTGAAAAAATCACTTTGACATCTCAATTGGTTTAAGAGTTATTGAAATTTATATGTCAATAAAAATAGCAGTTTTTAACATTTCACGTTTCGCCACTTGCAATACCTTTTTAAAACGTCTGTAGCTCCCTAACTGTACATCGTAATGATACCAAATTTTACATGAGGAAAGAAGAAAGTTGAAATTTTACTGTGGTGTTTTCAATTCCAAAATATCTCTTATAGTTTCTGAGTAATTGACTCGTAAAAACAGCCAATTTTCCAACTTTGCAAAATGCCAAGGTACCCCCCCTTGCAGTTTTTTTAGGCAAAAAAGTGAGTTTTTGATTTTTGAATGTTTCTTTAGCTTATTAGAAGCAGAATTAAATTTGGAGTCGATCAGTGCTAATGAAATTTCAAAATTTTAAATATTTTTTTCATTTTTATCTATTTTTTTGTCAAAATTTCAACATTTAACTATACCAATAATATGCACATCAATAGATGCAGAATTGAAAGGGGAGTAAACCCTGAAAAAGACACTTTAAAATCTAAAAGGGTTTACGAGTAATTGCAGTTTAAAAGTTTTTCAAAAAAGATGAAAATTGTTTTAAACCAATGATATGGGTATCAAAAGATGCAGAATTGAAAGGAGAATAAACCCTGAAAAAATCACTTTGACATCTCAATTGGTTTAAGAGTTATTGAAATTTATATGTCAATAAAAATAGCAGTTTTTAACATTTCACGTTTCGCCACTTGCAATACCTTTTTAAAACGTCTGTAGCTCCCTAACTGTACATCGTAATGATACCAAATTTTACATGAGGAAAGAAGAAAGTTGAAATTTTACTGTGGTGTTTTCAATTCCAAAATATCTCTTATAGTTTCTGAGTAATTGACTCGTAAAAACAGCCAATTTTCCCCCCCTTGCAGTTTTTTTAGGCAAAAAAGTGAGTTTTTGATTTTTGAATGTTTCTTTAGCTTATTAGAAGCAGAATTAAATTTGGAGTCGATCAGTGCTAATGAAATTTCAAAATTTTAAATATTTTTTTCATTTTTATCTATTTTTTTGTCAAAATTTCAACATTTAACTATACCAATAATATGCACATCAATAGATGCAGAATTGAAAGGGGAGTAAACCCTGAAAAAGACACTTTAAAATCTAAAAGGGTTTACGAGTAATTGCAGTTTAAAAGTTTTTCAAAAAAGATGAAAATTGTTTTAAACCAATGATATGGGTATCAAAAGATGCAGAATTGAAAGGAGAATAAACCCTGAAAAAATCACTTTGACATCTCAATTGGTTTAAGAGTTATTGAAATTTATATGTCAATAAAAATAGCAGTTTTTAACATTTCACGTTTCGCCACTTGCAATACCTTTTTAAAACGTCTGTAGCTCCCTAACTGTACATCGTAATGATACCAAATTTTACATAAGGAAAGAAGAAAGTTGAAATTTTACTGTGGTGTTTTCAATTCCAAAATATCTCTTATAGTTTCTGAGTAATTGACTCGTAAAAACAGCCAATTTTCCAACTTTGCAAAATGCCAAGGTCCCCCTTGGAGTTTTTTTAGGCAAAAAAGTGAGTTTTTGATTTTTGAATGTTTCTTTAGCTTATTAGAAGCAAAATTCAATTTGGAGTCGATCAGTGCTAATGAAATTTCAAAATTTTAAATATTTTTTTCATTTTTATCTATTTTTTTGTCAAAATTTCAACATTTAACTATACCAATGATATGCACATCAATAGATGCAGAATTGAAAGGGGAGTAAACCCTGAAAAAGACACTTTAAAATCTAAAAGGGTTTACGAGTAATTGCAGTTTAAAAGTTTTTCAAAAAAGATGAAAATTGTTTTAAACCAATGATATGGGTATCAAAAGATGCAGAATTGAAAGGAGAATAAACCCTGAAAAAATCACTTTGACATCTCAATTGGTTTAAGAGTTATTGAAATTTATATGTCAATAAAAATAGCAGTTTTTAACATTTCACGTTTCGCCACTTGCAATACCTTTTTAAAACGTCTGTAGCTCCCTAACTGTACATCGTAATGATACCAAATTTTACATGAGGAAAGAAGAAAGTTGAAATTTTACTGTGGTGTTTTCAATTCCAAAATATCTCTTATAGTTTCTGAGTAATTGACTCGTAAAAACAGCCAATTTTCCAACTTTGCAAAATGCCAAGGTACCCCCCCTTGCAGTTTTTTTAGGCAAAAAAGTAAGTTTTTGATTTTTGAATGTTTCTTTAGCTTATTAGAAGCAGAATTCAATTTGGAGTCGATCAGTGCTAATGAAATTTCAAAATTTTAAATATTTTTTTCATTTTTATCTATTTTTTTGTCAAAATTTCAACATTTAACTATACCAATGATATACACATCAATAGATGCAGAATTGAAAAGGGAGTAAACCCTGAAAAAGACACTTTAAAATCTAAAAGGGTTTACGAGTAATTGTAGTTTAAAAGTTTTTCAAAAAAGATGAAAATTGTTTTAAACCAATGATATGGGTATCAAAAGATGCAGAATTGAAAGGAGAATAAACCCTGAAAAAATCACTTTGACATCTCAATTGGTTTAAGAGTTATTGAAATTTATATGTCAATAAAAATAGCAGTTTTTAACATTTCACGTTTCGCCACTTGCAATACCTTTTTAAAACGTCTGTAGCTCCCTAACTGTACATCGTAATGATACCAAATTTTACATGAGGAAAGAAGAAAGTTGAAATTTTACTGTGGTGTTTTCAATTCCAAAATATCTCTTATAGTTTCTGAGTAATTGACTCGTAAAAACAGCCAATTTTCCAACTTTGCAAAATGCCAAGGTACCCCCCCTTGCAGTTTTTTTAGGCAAAAAAGTAAGTTTTTGATTTTTGAATGTTTCTTTAGCTTATTAGAAGCAGAATTAAATTTGGAGTCGATCAGTGCTAATGAAATTTCAAAATTTTAAATATTTTTTTCATTTTTATCTATTTTTTTGTCAAAATTTCAACATTTAACTATACCAATGATATGCACATCAATAGATGCAGAATTGAAAGGGGAGTAAACCCTGAAAAAGACACTTTAAAATCTAAAAGGGTTTACGAGTAATTGCAGTTTAAAAGTTTTTCAAAAAAGATGAAAATTGTTTTAAACCAATGATATGGGTATCAAAAGATGCAGAATTGAAAGGAGAATAAACCCTGAAAAAATCACTTTGACATCTCAATTGGTTTAAGAGTTATTAAAATTTATGTCAATAAAAATAGCAGTTTTTAACATTTCACGTTTCGCCACTTGCAATACCTTTTTAAAACGTCTGTAGCTCCCTAACTGTACATCGTAATGATATGAAATTTTACATAAGGAAAGAAGAAAGTTGAAATTTTACTGTGGTGTTTTCAATTCGAAAATATCTCTTATAGTTTCTGAGTAATTGACTCGTAAAAACAGCCAATTTTCCAACTTTGCAAAATGCCAAGGTCCCTTGCAGTTTTTTTAGGCAAAAAAGTGAGTTTTTGATTTTTGAATGTTTCTTTAGCTTATTAGAAGCAGAATTAAATTTGGAGTCGAACAGTGCTAATGAAATTTCAAAATTTTAAATATTTTTTTCATTTTTATTTATTTTTTTGTCAAAATTTCAACATATAACTATACCAATGATATGCACATCAATAGATGCAGAATTGAAAGGGGAGTAAACCCTGAAAAAGACACTTTAAAATCTAAAAGGGTTTACGAGTAATTGCAGTTTAAAAGTTTTTCAAAAAAGATGAAAATTGTTTTAAACCAATGATATGGGTATCAAAAGATGCAGAATTGAAAGGAGAATAAACCCTGAAAAAATCACTTTGACATCTCAATTGGTTTAAGAGTTATTGAAATTTATATGTCAATAAAAATAGCAGTTTTTAACATTTCACGTTTCGCCACTTGCAATACCTTTTTAAAACGTCTGTAGCTCCCTAACTGTACATCGTAATGATACCAAATTTTACATAAGGAAAGAAGAAAGTTGAAATTTTACTGTGGTGTTTTCAATTCGAAAATATCTCTTATAGTTTCTGAGTAATTGACTCGTAAAAACAGCCAATTTTCCAACTTTGCAAAATGCCAAGGTACCCCCCTTGCAGTTTTTTTAGGCAAAAAAGTGAGTTTTTGATTTGTGAATGTTTCTTAAGCTTATTAGAAGCAGAATTCAATTTGGAGTCGATCAGTGCTAATGAAATTTCAAAATTTTAAATATTTTTTTCATTTTTATCTATTTTTTTGTCAAAATTTCAACATTTAACTATACCAATGATATACACATCAATAGATGCAGAATTGAAAAGGGAGTAAACCCTGAAAAAGACACTTTAAAATCTAAAAGGGTTTACGAGTAATTGTAGTTTAAAAGTTTTTCAAAAAAGATGAAAATTGTTTTAAACCAATGATATGGGTATCAAAAGATGCAGAATTGAAAGGAGAATAAACCCTGAAAAAATCACTTTGACATCTCAATTGGTTTAAGAGTTATTGAAATTTATATGTCAATAAAAATAGCAGTTTTTAACATTTCACGTTTCGCCACTTGCAATACCTTTTTAAAACGTCTGTAGCTCCCTAACTGTACATCGTAATGATATGAAATTTTACATAACGAAAGAAGAACGTTGAAATTTTACTGTGGTGTTTTCAATTCGAAAATATCTCTTATAGTTTCTGAGTAATTGACTCGTAAAAACAGCCAATTTTCCAACTTTGCAAAATGCCAAGGTCCCTTGCAGTTTTTTTAGGCAAAAAAGTGAGTTTTTGATTTTTGAATGTTTCTTTAGCTTATTAGAAGCAGAATTCAATTTGGAGTCGATCAGTGCTAATGAAATTTCAAAATTTTAAATATTTTTTTCATTTTTATCTATTTTTTTGTCAAAATTTCAACATTTAACTATACCAATAATATGCACATCAATAGATGCAGAATTGAAAGGGGAGTAAAGCCTGAAAAAGACACTTTAAAATCTAAAAGGGTTTACGAGTAATTGCAGTTTAAAAGTTTTTCAAAAAAGATGAAAATTGTTTTAAACCAATGATATGGGTATCAAAAGATGCAGAATTGAAAGGAGAATAAACCCTGAAAAAATCACTTTGACATCTCAATTGGTTTAAGAGTTATTGAAATTTATATGTCAATAAAAATAGCAGTTTTTAACATTTCACGTTTCGCCACTTGCAATACCTTTTTAAAACGTCTGTAGCTCCCTAACTGTACATCGTAATGATACCAAATTTTACATAAGGAAAGAAGAAAGTTGAAATTTTACTGTGGTGTTTTCAATTCCAAAATATCTCTTATAGTTTCTGAGTAATTGACTCGTAAAAACAGCCAATTTTCCAACTTTGCAAAATGCCAAGGTACCCCCCTTGCAGTTTTTTTAGGCAAAAAAGTGAGTTTTTGATTTTTGAATGTTTCTTTAGCTTATTAGAAGCAGAATTAAATTTGGAGTCGATCAGTGCTAATGAAATTTCAAAATTTTAAATATTTTTTTCATTTTTATCTATTTTTTTGTCAAAATTTCAACATTTAACTATACCAATGATATACACATCAATAGATGCAGAATTGAAAAGGGAGTAAACCCTGAAAAAGACACTTTAAAATCTAAAAGGGTTTACGAGTAATTGTAGTTTAAAAGTTTTTCAAAAAAGATGAAAATTGTTTTAAACCAATGATATGGGTATCAAAAGATGCAGAATTGAAAGGAGAATAAACCCTGAAAAAATCACTTTGACATCTCAATTGGTTTAAGAGTTATTGAAATTTATATGTCAATAAAAATAGCAGTTTTTAACATTTCACGTTTCGCCACTTGCAATACCTTTTTAAAACGTCTGTAGCTCCCTAACTGTACATCGTAATGATACCAAATTTTACATGAGGAAAGAAGAAAGTTGAAATTTTACTGTGGTGTTTTCAATTCCAAAATATCTCTTATAGTTTCTGAGTAATTGACTCGTAAAAACAGCCAATTTTCCAACTTTGCAAAATGCCAAGGTACCCCCCCTTGCAGTTTTTTTAGGCAAAAAAGTGAGTTTTTGATTTTTGAATGTTTCTTTAGCTTATTAGAAGCAGAATTAAATTTGGAGTCGATCAGTGCTAATGAAATTTCAAAATTTTAAATATTTTTTTCATTTTTATCTATTTTTTTGTCAAAATTTCAACATTTAACTATACCAATAATATGCACATCAATAGATGCAGAATTGAAAGGGGAGTAAACCCTGAAAAAGACACTTTAAAATCTAAAAGGGTTTACGAGTAATTGCAGTTTAAAAGTTTTTCAAAAAAGATGAAAATTGTTTTAAACCAATGATATGGGTATCAAAAGATGCAGAATTGAAAGGAGAATAAACCCTGAAAAAATCACTTTGACATCTCAATTGGTTTAAGAGTTATTGAAATTTATATGTCAATAAAAATAGCAGTTTTTAACATTTCACGTTTCGCCACTTGCAATACCTTTTTAAAACGTCTGTAGCTCCCTAACTGTACATCGTAATGATACCAAATTTTACATGAGGAAAGAAGAAAGTTGAAATTTTACTGTGGTGTTTTCAATTCCAAAATATCTCTTATAGTTTCTGAGTAATTGACTCGTAAAAACAGCCAATTTTCCAACTTTGCAAAATGCCAAGGTACCCCCCCTTGCAGTTTTTTTAGGCAAAAAAGTAAGTTTTTGATTTTTGAATGTTTCTTTAGCTTATTAGAAGCAGAATTCAATTTGGAGTCGATCAGTGCTAATGAAATTTCAAAATTTTAAATATTTTTTTCATTTTTATCTATTTTTTTGTCAAAATTTCAACATTTAACTATACCAATGATATACACATCAATAGATGCAGAATTGAAAAGGGAGTAAACCCTGAAAAAGACACTTTAAAATCTAAAAGGGTTTACGAGTAATTGTAGTTTAAAAGTTTTTCAAAAAAGATGAAAATTGTTTTAAACCAATGATATGGGTATCAAAAGATGCAGAATTGAAAGGAGAATAAACCCTGAAAAAATCACTTTGACATCTCAATTGGTTTAAGAGTTATTGAAATTTATATGTCAATAAAAATAGCAGTTTTTAACATTTCACGTTTCGCCACTTGCAATACCTTTTTAAAACGTCTGTAGCTCCCTAACTGTACATCGTAATGATACCAAATTTTACATGAGGAAAGAAGAAAGTTGAAATTTTACTGTGGTGTTTTCAATTCCAAAATATCTCTTATAGTTTCTGAGTAATTGACTCGTAAAAACAGCCAATTTTCCAACTTTGCAAAATGCCAAGGTACCCCCCCTTGCAGTTTTTTTAGGCAAAAAAGTAAGTTTTTGATTTTTGAATGTTTCTTTAGCTTATTAGAAGCAGAATTAAATTTGGAGTCGATCAGTGCTAATGAAATTTCAAAATTTTAAATATTTTTTTCATTTTTATCTATTTTTTTGTCAAAATTTCAACATTTAACTATACCAATGATATGCACATCAATAGATGCAGAATTGAAAGGGGAGTAAACCCTGAAAAAGACACTTTAAAATCTAAAAGGGTTTACGAGTAATTGCAGTTTAAAAGTTTTTCAAAAAAGATGAAAATTGTTTTAAACCAATGATATGGGTATCAAAAGATGCAGAATTGAAAGGAGAATAAACCCTGAAAAAATCACTTTGACATCTCAATTGGTTTAAGAGTTATTAAAATTTATATGTCAATAAAAATAGCAGTTTTTAACATTTCACGTTTCGCCACTTGCAATACCTTTTTAAAACGTCTGTAGCTCCCTAACTGTACATCGTAATGATATGAAATTTTACATAAGGAAAGAAGAAAGTTGAAATTTTACTGTGGTGTTTTCAATTCGAAAATATCTCTTATAGTTTCTGAGTAATTGACTCGTAAAAACAGCCAATTTTCCAACTTTGCAAAATGCCAAGGTCCCTTGCAGTTTTTTTAGGCAAAAAAGTGAGTTTTTGATTTTTGAATGTTTCTTTAGCTTATTAGAAGCAGAATTAAATTTGGAGTCGAACAGTGCTAATGAAATTTCAAAATTTTAAATATTTTTTTCATTTTTATTTATTTTTTTGTCAAAATTTCAACATATAACTATACCAATGATATGCACATCAATAGATGCAGAATTGAAAGGGGAGTAAACCCTGAAAAAGACACTTTAAAATCTAAAAGGGTTTACGAGTAATTGCAGTTTAAAAGTTTTTCAAAAAAGATGAAAATTGTTTTAAACCAATGATATGGGTATCAAAAGATGCAGAATTGAAAGGAGAATAAACCCTGAAAAAATCACTTTGACATCTCAATTGGTTTAAGAGTTATTGAAATTTATATGTCAATAAAAATAGCAGTTTTTAACATTTCACGTTTCGCCACTTGCAATACCTTTTTAAAACGTCTGTAGCTCCCTAACTGTACATCGTAATGATACCAAATTTTACATAAGGAAAGAAGAAAGTTGAAATTTTACTGTGGTGTTTTCAATTCGAAAATATCTCTTATAGTTTCTGAGTAATTGACTCGTAAAAACAGCCAATTTTCCAACTTTGCAAAATGCCAAGGTCCCTTGCAGTTTTTTTAGGCAAAAAAGTGAGTTTTTGATTTTTGAATGTTTCTTTAGCTTATTAGAAGCAGAATTAAATTTGGAGTCGAACAGTGCTAATGAAATTTCAAAATTTTAAATATTTTTTTCATTTTTATTTATTTTTTTGTCAAAATTTCAACATATAACTATACCAATGATATGCACATCAATAGATGCAGAATTGAAAGGGGAGTAAACCCTGAAAAAGACACTTTAAAATCTAAAAGGGTTTACGAGTAATTGCAGTTTAAAAGTTTTTCAAAAAAGATGAAAATTGTTTTAAACCAATGATATGGGTATCAAAAGATGCAGAATTGAAAGGAGAATAAACCCTGAAAAAATCACTTTGACATCTCAATTGGTTTAAGAGTTATTGAAATTTATATGTCAATAAAAATAGCAGTTTTTAACATTTCACGTTTCGCCACTTGCAATACCTTTTTAAAACGTCTGTAGCTCCCTAACTGTACATCGTAATGATACCAAATTTTACATGAGGAAAGAAGAAAGTTGCAATTTTACTGTGGTGTTTTCAATTCGAAAATATCTCTTATAGTTTCTGAGTAATTGACTCGTAAAAACAGCCAATTTTCCAACTTTGCAAAATGCCAAGGTACCCCCCTTGCAGTTTTTTTAGGCAAAAAAGTGAGTTTTTGATTTTTGAATGTTTCTTTAGCTTATTAGAAGCAGAATTAAATTTGGAGTCGATCAGTGCTAATGAAATTTCAAAATTTTAAATATTTTTTCATTTTTATCTATTTTTTTGTCAAAATTTCAACATTTACCTATACCAATGATATGCACATCAATAGATGCAGAATTGAAAGGGGAGTAAACCCTGAAAAAGACACTTTAAAATCTAAAAGGGTTTACGAGTAATTGCAGTTTAAAAGTTTTTCAAAAAAGATGAAAATTGTTTTAAACCAATGATATGGGTATCAAAAGATGCAGAATTGAAAGGAGAATAAACCCTGAAAAAAATCACTTTGACATCTCAATTGGTTTAAGAGTTATTGAAATTTATATGTCAATAAAAATAGCAGTTTTTAACATTTCACGTTTCGCCACTTGCAATACCTTTTTAAAACGTCTGTAGCTCCCTAACTGTACATCGTAATGATACCAAATTTTACATGAGGAAAGAAGAAAGTTGCAATTTTACTGTGGTGTTTTCAATTCGAAAATATCTCTTATAGTTTCTGAGTAATTGACTCGTAAAAACAGCCAATTTTCCAACTTTGCAAAATGCCAAGGTACCCCCCTTGCAGTTTTTTTAGGCAAAAAAGTGAGTTTTTGATTTTTGAATGTTTCTTTAGCTTATTAGAAGCAGAATTAAATTTGGAGTCGATCAGTGCTAATGAAATTTCAAAATTTTAAATATTTTTTTCATTTTTATCTATTTTTTTGTCAAAATTTCAACATTTAACTATACCAATGATATGCACATCAATAGATGCAGAATTGAAAGGGGAGTAAACCCTGAAAAAGACACTTTAAAATCTAAAAGGGTTTACGAGTAATTGCAGTTTAAAAGTTTTTCAAAAAAGATGAAAATTGTTTTAAACCAATGATATGGGTATCAAAAGATGCAGAATTGAAAGGAGAATAAACCCTGAAAAAATCACTTTGACATCTCAATTGGTTTAAGAGTTATTGAAATTTATATGTCAATAAAAATAGCAGTTTTTAACATTTCACGTTTCGCCACTTGCAATACCTTTTTAAAACGTCTGTAGCTCCCTAACTGTACATCGTAATGATACCAAATTTTACATGAGGAAAGAAGAAAGTTGCAATTTTACTGTGGTGTTTTCAATTCGAAAATATCTCTTATAGTTTCTGAGTAATTGACTCGTAAAAACAGCCAATTTTCCAACTTTGCAAAATGCCAAGGTACCCCCCTTGCAGTTTTTTTAGGCAAAAAAGTGAGTTTTTGATTTTTGAATGTTTCTTTAGCTTATTAGAAGCAGAATTAAATTTGGAGTCGATCAGTGCTAATGAAATTTCAAAATTTTAAATATTTTTTTCATTTTTATCTATTTTTTTGTCAAAATTTCAACATTTAACTATACCAATAATATGCACATCAATAGATGCAGAATTGAAAGGGGAGTAAACCCTGAAAAAGACACTTTAAAATCTAAAAGGGTTTACGAGTAATTGCAGTTTAAAAGTTTTTCAAAAAAGATGAAAATTGTTTTAAACCAATGATATGGGTATCAAAAGATGCAGAATTGAAAGGAGAATAAACCCTGAAAAATCACTTTGACATCTCAATTGGTTTAAGAGTTATTGAAATTTATATGTCAATAAAAATAGCAGTTTTTAACATTTCACGTTTCGCCACTTGCAATACCTTTTTAAAACGTCTGTAGCTCCCTAACTGTACATCGTAATGATATGAAATTTTACATAAGGAAAGAAGAAAGTTGAAATTTTACTGTGGTGTTTTCAATTCGAAAATATCTCTTATAGTTTCTGAGTAATTGACTCGTAAAAACAGCCAATTTTCCAACTTTGCAAAATGCCAAGGTCCCTTGCAGTTTTTTTAGGCAAAAAAGTGAGTTTTTGATTTTTGAATGTTTCTTTAGCTTATTAGAAGCAGAATTAAATTTGGAGTCGAACAGTGCTAATGAAATTTCAAAATTTTAAATATTTTTTTCATTTTTATTTATTTTTTTGTCAAAATTTCAACATATAACTATACCAATGATATGCACATCAATAGATGCAGAATTGAAAGGGGAGTAAACCCTGAAAAAGACACTTTAAAATCTAAAAGGGTTTACGAGTAATTGCAGTTTAAAAGTTTTTCAAAAAAGATGAAAATTGTTTTAAACCAATGATATGGGTATCAAAAGATGCAGAATTGAAAGGAGAATAAACCCTGAAAAAATCACTTTGACATCTCAATTGGTTTAAGAGTTATTGAAATTTATATGTCAATAAAAATAGCAGTTTTTAACATTTCACGTTTCGCCACTTGCAATACCTTTTTAAAACGTCTGTAGCTCCCTAACTGTACATCGTAATGATACCAAATTTTACATAAGGAAAGAAGAAAGTTGAAATTTTACTGTGGTGTTTTCAATTCCAAAATATCTCTTATAGTTTCTGAGTAATTGACTCGTAAAAACAGCCAATTTTCCAACTTTGCAAAATGCCAAGGTACCCCCCTTGCAGTTTTTTTAGGCAAAAAAGTGAGTTTTTGATTTTTGAATGTTTCTTTAGCTTATTAGAAGCAGAATTAAATTTGGAGTCGATCAGTGCTAATGAAATTTCAAAATTTTAAATATTTTTTTCATTTTTATCTATTTTTTTGTCAAAATTTCAACATTTAACTATACCAATAATATGCACATCAATAGATGCAGAATTGAAAGGGGAGTAAACCCTGAAAAAGACACTTTAAAATCTAAAAGGGTTTACGAGTAATTGCAGTTTAAAAGTTTTTCAAAAAAGATGAAAATTGTTTTAAACCAATGATATGGGTATCAAAAGATGCAGAATTGAAAGGAGAATAAACCCTGAAAAAATCACTTTGACATCTCAATTGGTTTAAGAGTTATTGAAATTTATATGTCAATAAAAATAGCAGTTTTTAACATTTCACGTTTCGCCACTTGCAATACCTTTTTAAAACGTCTGTAGCTCCCTAACTGTACATCGTAATGATACCAAATTTTACATAAGGAAAGAAGAAAGTTGAAATTTTACTGTGGTGTTTTCAATTCGAAAATATCTCTTATAGTTTCTGAGTAATTGACTCGTAAAAACAGCCAATTTTCCAACTTTGCAAAATGCCAAGGTCCCTTGCAGTTTTTTTAGGCAAAAAAGTGAGTTTTTGATTTTTGAATGTTTCTTTAGCTTATTAGAAGCAGAATTAAATTTGGAGTCGAACAGTGCTAATGAAATTTCAAAATTTTAAATATTTTTTTCATTTTTATTTATTTTTTTGTCAAAATTTCAACATATAACTATACCAATGATATGCACATCAATAGATGCAGAATTGAA
Source organism: Aphrophora alni (assembly GCA_963513935.1). Lineage (NCBI taxonomy): Eukaryota > Metazoa > Arthropoda > Insecta > Hemiptera > Aphrophoridae > Aphrophora > Aphrophora alni. The sequence goes on from OY740768.1 coordinate 6,577,225, forward strand.
AGGGGAGTAAACCCTGAAAAAGACACTTTAAAATCTAAAAGGGTTTACGAGTAATTGCAGTTTAAAAGTTTTTCAAAAAAGATGAAAATTGTTTTAAACCAATGATATGGGTATCAAAAGATGCAGAATTGAAAGGAGAATAAACCCTGAAAAAATCACTTTGACATCTCAATTGGTTTAAGAGTTATTGAAATTTATATGTCAATAAAAATAGCAGTTTTTAACATTTCACGTTTCGCCACTTGCAATACCTTTTTAAAACGTCTGTAGCTCCCTAACTGTACATCGTAATGATACCAAATTTTACATGAGGAAAGAAGAAAGTTGCAATTTTACTGTGGTGTTTTCAATTCGAAAATATCTCTTATAGTTTCTGAGTAATTGACTCGTAAAAACAGCCAATTTTCCAACTTTGCAAAATGCCAAGGTACCCCCCTTGCAGTTTTTTTAGGCAAAAAAGTGAGTTTTTGATTTTTGAATGTTTCTTTAGCTTATTAGAAGCAGAATTAAATTTGGAGTCGATCAGTGCTAATGAAATTTCAAAATTTTAAATATTTTTTTCATTTTTATCTATTTTTTTGTCAAAATTTCAACATTTACCTATACCAATGATATGCACATCAATAGATGCAGAATTGAAAGGGGAGTAAACCCTGAAAAAGACACTTTAAAATCTAAAAGGGTTTACGAGTAATTGCAGTTTAAAAGTTTTTCAAAAAAGATGAAAATTGTTTTAAACCAATGATATGGGTATCAAAAGATGCAGAATTGAAAGGAGAATAAACCCTGAAAAAATCACTTTGACATCTCAATTGGTTTAAGAGTTATTGAAATTTATATGTCAATAAAAATAGCAGTTTTTAACATTTCACGTTTCGCCACTTGCAATACCTTTTTAAAACGTCTGTAGCTCCCTAACTGTACATCGTAATGATACCAAATTTTACATGAGGAAAGAAGAAAGTTGCAATTTTACTGTGGTGTTTTCAATTCGAAAATATCTCTTATAGTTTCTGAGTAATTGACTCGTAAAAACAGCCAATTTTCCAACTTTGCAAAATGCCAAGGTACCCCCCTTGCAGTTTTTTTAGGCAAAAAAGTGAGTTTTTGATTTTTGAATGTTTCTTTAGCTTATTAGAAGCAGAATTAAATTTGGAGTCGATCAGTGCTAATGAAATTTCAAAATTTTAAATATTTTTTTCATTTTTATCTATTTTTTTGTCAAAATTTCAACATTTAACTATACCAATAATATGCACATCAATAGATGCAGAATTGAAAGGGGAGTAAACCCTGAAAAAGACACTTTAAAATCTAAAAGGGTTTACGAGTAATTGCAGTTTAAAAGTTTTTCAAAAAAGATGAAAATTGTTTTAAACCAATGATATGGGTATCAAAAGATGCAGAATTGAAAGGAGAATAAACCCTGAAAAAATCACTTTGACATCTCAATTGGTTTAAGAGTTATTGAAATTTATATGTCAATAAAAATAGCAGTTTTTAACATTTCACGTTTCGCCACTTGCAATACCTTTTTAAAACGTCTGTAGCTCCCTAACTGTACATCGTAATGATATGAAATTTTACATAAGGAAAGAAGAAAGTTGAAATTTTACTGTGGTGTTTTCAATTCGAAAATATCTCTTATAGTTTCTGAGTAATTGACTCGTAAAAACAGCCAATTTTCCAACTTTGCAAAATGCCAAGGTCCCTTGCAGTTTTTTTAGGCAAAAAAGTGAGTTTTTGATTTTTGAATGTTTCTTTAGCTTATTAGAAGCAGAATTAAATTTGGAGTCGAACAGTGCTAATGAAATTTCAAAATTTTAAATATTTTTTTCATTTTTATTTATTTTTTTGTCAAAATTTCAACATATAACTATACCAATGATATGCACATCAATAGATGCAGAATTGAAAGGGGAGTAAACCCTGAAAAAGACACTTTAAAATCTAAAAGGGTTTACGAGTAATTGCAGTTTAAAAGTTTTTCAAAAAAGATGAAAATTGTTTTAAACCAATGATATGGGTATCAAAAGATGCAGAATTGAAAGGAGAATAAACCCTGAAAAAATCACTTTGACATCTCAATTGGTTTAAGAGTTATTGAAATTTATATGTCAATAAAAATAGCAGTTTTTAACATTTCACGTTTCGCCACTTGCAATACCTTTTTAAAACGTCTGTAGCTCCCTAACTGTACATCGTAATGATACCAAATTTTACATAAGGAAAGAAGAAAGTTGAAATTTTACTGTGGTGTTTTCAATTCGAAAATATCTCTTATAGTTTCTGAGTAATTGACTCGTAAAAACAGCCAATTTTCCAACTTTGCAAAATGCCAAGGTACCCCCCTTGCAGTTTTTTTAGGCAAAAAAGTGAGTTTTTGATTTTTGAATGTTTCTTTAGCTTATTAGAAGCAGAATTAAATTTGGAGTCGATCAGTGCTAATGAAATTTCAAAATTTTAAATATTTTTTTCATTTTTATCTATTTTTTTGTCAAAATTTCAACATTTAACTATACCAATGATATGCACATCAATAGATGCAGAATTGAAAGGGGAGTAAACCCTGAAAAAGACACTTTAAAATCTAAAAGGGTTTACGAGTAATTGCAGTTTAAAAGTTTTTCAAAAAAGATGAAAATTGTTTTAAACCAATGATATGGGTATCAAAAGATGCAGAATTGAAAGGAGAATAAACCCTGAAAAAATCACTTTGACATCTCAATTGGTTTAAGAGTTATTGAAATTTATATGTCAATAAAAATAGCAGTTTTTAACATTTCACGTTTCGCCACTTGCAATACCTTTTTAAAACGTCTGTAGCTCCCTAACTGTACATCGTAATGATACCAAATTTTACATGAGGAAAGAAGAAAGTTGCAATTTTACTGTGGTGTTTTCAATTCGAAAATATCTCTTATAGTTTCTGAGTAATTGACTCGTAAAAACAGCCAATTTTCCAACTTTGCAAAATGCCAAGGTACCCCCCTTGCAGTTTTTTTAGGCAAAAAAGTGAGTTTTTGATTTTTGAATGTTTCTTTAGCTTATTAGAAGCAGAATTAAATTTGGAGTCGATCAGTGCTAATGAAATTTCAAAATTTTAAATATTTTTTTCATTTTTATCTATTTTTTTGTCAAAATTTCAACATTTAACTATACCAATAATATGCACATCAATAGATGCAGAATTGAAAGGGGAGTAAACCCTGAAAAAGACACTTTAAAATCTAAAAGGGTTTACGAGTAATTGCAGTTTAAAAGTTTTTCAAAAAAGATGAAAATTGTTTTAAACCAATGATATGGGTATCAAAAGATGCAGAATTGAAAGGAGAATAAACCCTGAAAAAATCACTTTGACATCTCAATTGGTTTAAGAGTTATTGAAATTTATATGTCAATAAAAATAGCAGTTTTTAACATTTCACGTTTCGCCACTTGCAATACCTTTTTAAAACGTCTGTAGCTCCCTAACTGTACATCGTAATGATACCAAATTTTACATAAGGAAAGAAGAAAGTTGAAATTTTACTGTGGTGTTTTCAATTCCAAAATATCTCTTATAGTTTCTGAGTAATTGACTCGTAAAAACAGCCAATTTTCCAACTTTGCAAAATGCCAAGGTCCCCCTTGGAGTTTTTTTAGGCAAAAAAGTGAGTTTTTGATTTTTGAATGTTTCTTTAGCTTATTAGAAGCAAAATTCAATTTGGAGTCGATCAGTGCTAATGAAATTTCAAAATTTTAAATATTTTTTTCATTTTTATCTATTTTTTTGTCAAAATTTCAACATTTAACTATACCAATGATATACACATCAATAGATGCAGAATTGAAAGGGGAGTAAACCCTGAAAAAGACACTTTAAAATCTAAAAGGGTTTACGAGTAATTGCAGTTTAAAAGTTTTTCAAAAAAGATGAAAATTGTTTTAAACCAATGATATGGGTATCAAAAGATGCAGAATTGAAAGGAGAATAAACCCTGAAAAAATCACTTTGACATCTCAATTGGTTTAAGAGTTATTGAAATTTATATGTCAATAAAAATAGCAGTTTTTAACATTTCACGTTTCGCCACTTGCAATACCTTTTTAAAACGTCTGTAGCTCCCTAACTGTACATCGTAATGATACCAAATTTTACATGAGGAAAGAAGAAAGTTGCAATTTTACTGTGGTGTTTTCAATTCGAAAATATCTCTTATAGTTTCTGAGTAATTGACTCGTAAAAACAGCCAATTTTCCAACTTTGCAAAATGCCAAGGTACCCCCCTTGCAGTTTTTTTAGGCAAAAAAGTGAGTTTTTGATTTTTGAATGTTTCTTTAGCTTATTAGAAGCAGAATTAAATTTGGAGTCGATCAGTGCTAATGAAATTTCAAAATTTTAAATATTTTTTTCATTTTTATCTATTTTTTTGTCAAAATTTCAACATTTACCTATACCAATGATATGCACATCAATAGATGCAGAATTGAAAGGGGAGTAAACCCTGAAAAAGACACTTTAAAATCTAAAAGGGTTTACGAGTAATTGCAGTTTAAAAGTTTTTCAAAAAAGATGAAAATTGTTTTAAACCAATGATATGGGTATCAAAAGATGCAGAATTGAAAGGAGAATAAACCCTGAAAAAATCACTTTGACATCTCAATTGGTTTAAGAGTTATTGAAATTTATATGTCAATAAAAATAGCAGTTTTTAACATTTCACGTTTCGCCACTTGCAATACCTTTTTAAAACGTCTGTAGCTCCCTAACTGTACATCGTAATGATACCAAATTTTACATAAGGAAAGAAGAAAGTTGAAATTTTACTGTGGTGTTTTCAATTCGAAAATATCTCTTATAGTTTCTGAGTAATTGACTCGTAAAAACAGCCAATTTTCCAACTTTGCAAAATGCCAAGGTCCCTTGCAGTTTTTTTAGGCAAAAAAGTGAGTTTTTGATTTTTGAATGTTTCTTTAGCTTATTAGAAGCAGAATTAAATTTGGAGTCGAACAGTGCTAATGAAATTTCAAAATTTTAAATATTTTTTTCATTTTTATTTATTTTTTTGTCAAAATTTCAACATATAACTATACCAATGATATGCACATCAATAGATGCAGAATTGAAAGGGGAGTAAACCCTGAAAAAGACACTTTAAAATCTAAAAGGGTTTACGAGTAATTGCAGTTTAAAAGTTTTTCAAAAAAGATGAAAATTGTTTTAAACCAATGATATGGGTATCAAAAGATGCAGAATTGAAAGGAGAATAAACCCTGAAAAAATCACTTTGACATCTCAATTGGTTTAAGAGTTATTGAAATTTATATGTCAATAAAAATAGCAGTTTTTAACATTTCACGTTTCGCCACTTGCAATACCTTTTTAAAACGTCTGTAGCTCCCTAACTGTACATCGTAATGATACCAAATTTTACATGAGGAAAGAAGAAAGTTGCAATTTTACTGTGGTGTTTTCAATTCGAAAATATCTCTTATAGTTTCTGAGTAATTGACTCGTAAAAACAGCCAATTTTCCAACTTTGCAAAATGCCAAGGTACCCCCCTTGCAGTTTTTTTAGGCAAAAAAGTGAGTTTTTGATTTTTGAATGTTTCTTTAGCTTATTAGAAGCAGAATTAAATTTGGAGTCGATCAGTGCTAATGAAATTTCAAAATTTTAAATATTTTTTTCATTTTTATCTATTTTTTTGTCAAAATTTCAACATTTACCTATACCAATGATATGCACATCAATAGATGCAGAATTGAAAGGGGAGTAAACCCTGAAAAAGACACTTTAAAATCTAAAAGGGTTTACGAGTAATTGCAGTTTAAAAGTTTTTCAAAAAAGATGAAAATTGTTTTAAACCAATGATATGGGTATCAAAAGATGCAGAATTGAAAGGAGAATAAACCCTGAAAAAAATCACTTTGACATCTCAATTGGTTTAAGAGTTATTGAAATTTATATGTCAATAAAAATAGCAGTTTTTAACATTTCACGTTTCGCCACTTGCAATACCTTTTTAAAACGTCTGTAGCTCCCTAACTGTACATCGTAATGATACCAAATTTTACATGAGGAAAGAAGAAAGTTGCAATTTTACTGTGGTGTTTTCAATTCGAAAATATCTCTTATAGTTTCTGAGTAATTGACTCGTAAAAACAGCCAATTTTCCAACTTTGCAAAATGCCAAGGTACCCCCCTTGCAGTTTTTTTAGGCAAAAAAGTGAGTTTTTGATTTTTGAATGTTTCTTTAGCTTATTAGAAGCAGAATTAAATTTGGAGTCGATCAGTGCTAATGAAATTTCAAAATTTTAAATATTTTTTTCATTTTTATCTATTTTTTTGTCAAAATTTCAACATTTACCTATACCAATGATATGCACATCAATAGATGCAGAATTGAAAGGGGAGTAAACCCTGAAAAAGACACTTTAAAATCTAAAAGGGTTTACGAGTAATTGCAGTTTAAAAGTTTTTCAAAAAAGATGAAAATTGTTTTAAACCAATGATATGGGTATCAAAAGATGCAGAATTGAAAGGAGAATAAACCCTGAAAAAAATCACTTTGACATCTCAATTGGTTTAAGAGTTATTGAAATTTATATGTCAATAAAAATAGCAGTTTTTAACATTTCACGTTTCGCCACTTGCAATACCTTTTTAAAACGTCTGTAGCTCCCTAACTGTACATCGTAATGATATGAAATTTTACATAAGGAAAGAAGAAAGTTGAAATTTTACTGTGGTGTTTTCAATTCGAAAATATCTCTTATAGTTTCTGAGTAATTGACTCGTAAAAACAGCCAATTTTCCAACTTTGCAAAATGCCAAGGTCCCTTGCAGTTTTTTTAGGCAAAAAAGTGAGTTTTTGATTTTTGAATGTTTCTTTAGCTTATTAGAAGCAGAATTAAATTTGGAGTCGAACAGTGCTGATGAAATTTCAAAATTTTAAATATTTTTTTCATTTTTATTTATTTTTTTGTCAAAATTTCAACATTTAACTATACCAATGATATGCACATCAATAGATGCAGAATTGAAAGGGGAGTAAACCCTGAAAAAGACACTTTAAAATCTAAAAGGGTTTACGAGTAATTGCAGTTTAAAAGTTTTTCAAAAAAGATGAAAATTGATTTAAACCAATGATATGGGTACCAAAAGATGCAGAATTGAAAGGAGAATAAACCCTGAAAAAATCACTTTGACATCTCAATTGGTTTAAGAGTTATTGAAATTTATATGTCAATAAAAATAGCAGTTTTTAACATTTCACGTTTCGCCACTTGCAATACCTTTTTAAAACGTCTGTAGCTCCCTAACTGTACATCGTAATGATACCAAATTTTACATGAGGAAAGAAGAAAGTTGAAATTTTACTGTGGTGTTTTCAATTCCAAAATATCTCTTATAGTTTCTGAGTAATTGACTCGTAAAACAGCCAATTTTCCAACTTTGCAAAATGCCAAGGTACCCCCCTTGCAGTTTTTTTAGGCAAAAAAGTGAGTTTTTGATTTTTGAATGTTTCTTTAGCTTATTAGAAGCAGAATTCAATTTGGAGTCGATCAGTGCTAATGAAATTTCAAAATTTTAAATATTTTTTTCATTTTTATCTATTTTTTTGTCAAAATTTCAACATTTAACTATACCAATGATATGCACATCAATAGATGCAGAATTGAAAGGGGAGTAAACCCTGAAAAAGACACTTTAAAATCTAAAAGGGTTTACGAGTAATTGCAGTTTAAAAGTTTTTCAAAAAAGATGAAAATTGTTTTAAACCAATGATATGGGTATCAAAAGATGCAGAATTGAAAGGAGAATAAACCCTGAAAAAATCACTTTGACGTCTCAATTGGTTTAAGAGTTATTGAAATTTATATGTCAATAAAAATAGCAGTTTTTAACATTTCATGTTTCGCCACTTGCAATACCTTTTTAAAACGTCTGTAGCTCCCTAACTGTACATCGTAATGATACCAAATTTTACATGAGGAAAGAAGAAAGTTGAAATTTTACTGTGGTGTTTTCAATTCGAAAATATCTCTTATAGTTTCTGAGTAATTGACTCGTAAAAACAGCCAATTTTCCAACTTTGCAAAATGCCAAGGTACCCCCCCCCCATTGCAGTTTTGTTAGGCAAAAAAGTGAGTTTTTGATTTTTGAATGTTTCTTTAGCTTATTAGAAGCAGAATTCAATTTGGAGTCGATCAGTGCTAATGAAATTTCAAAATTTTAAATATTTTTTTCATTTTTATCTATTTTTTTGTCAAAATTTCAACATTTAACTATACCAATGATATGCACATCAATAGATGCAGAATTGAAAGGGGAGTAAACCCTGAAAAAGACACTTTAAAATCTCAAAGGGTTTACGAGTAATTGCAGTTTAAAAGTTTTTCAAAAAAGATGAAAATTGTTTTAAACCAATGATATGGGTTTCAAAAGATGCAGAATTGAAAGGAGAATAAACCCTGAAAAAATCACTTTGACATCTCAATTGGTTTAAGAGTTATTGAAATTTATATGTCAATAAAAATAGCAGTTTTTAACATTTCACGTTTCGCCACTTGCAATACCTTTTTAAAACGTCTGTAGCTCCCTAACTGTACATCGTAATGATACCAAATTTTACATGAGGAAAGAAGAAAATTGAAATTTTACTGTGGTGTTTTCAATTCGAAAATATCTCTTATAATTTCTGAGTAATTGACTCGTAAAAACAGCCAATTTTCCAACTTTGCAAAATGCCAAGGTACCCCCTTGCAGTTTTTTTAGGCAAAAAAGTGAGTTTTTGATTTTTGAATGTTTCTTTAGCTTATTAGAAGCAGAATTAAATTTGGAGTCGATCAGTGCTAATGAAATTTCAAAATTTTAAATTTTTTTTTTCATTTTTATTTATTTTTTTGTCAAAATTTCAACATTTAACTATACCAATGATATGCACATCAATAGATGCAGAATTGAAAGGGGAGTAAACCCTGAAAAAGACACTTTAAAATCTCAAAGGGTTTACGAGTAAGGGTTGCGAAAAAGTGAGTTTTTGATTTTTGATTGTTTTTAAAGCTTAACAGAATCTGAATTAAATTTGGCGTCGAGGGGTGCTATAATTTAAAAATTTTAAATATTATTTCATTTTTAAAAAATGTCGACTGTAAACAACAACAAAAACAAAAGGGATAACTGTAAACAACAACAAAAACAAACCGACGTAAAGTAAACAAAAACAAACCGTCAAAATGTAAACAACAACAAAAACAAACCGATAAAAAAAAAAAAAAAAAAAAAAAAAAAAAAACAGACAAAATGTAAACATCAACAAAAGCAAACCGACTAATGTAAACAACACAAAAACAAAACATCATAATCTAAACAACTACAAAAACTAACCGGCAAACTGTAAACAACGAAAAAAACAAACCGACAATTTGTAAACAACAACACGATATCAGGAGAATATAATGTTAAAGTTGGTAGATGTCAACTGCGATTGCTTTTTCAATTCAGATAGACCACCTATCAAATCATATTCACCTGATAACAGGATTTTGTCTTTTTACCGCAGTATCAGTAGAATATTATCTAAAAGGAGGTGAATGTTACTAGTAACTGTAAACAACATCAAAAACAAACTTTCAAAATGTAAACAACAACAATAACAAACCGACGACTGTAAACAACAACAAAAACATAAGGAATTTCTGTAAACAACTAGAAAATCAAAACGACAAAATGAAAACAACAACAATAACAAACCGTCAAAATGTAAACAACAACAAAAACAAATCGACAAAATGCAAAAAAATACAAACTGACAAAATGTAAACAAGAACAAAAGTAAACCGACTAACTGTAAACAACAACAATAACAAACCGTCAAATTGTAAACAACAACAAAAACAAACCGACAAACTTTTAACAACAACAAAAAACAAAAGGAATAACTGTAAACAAAAACAAAAACAAACCGTCGACTGTAAACGTCAACAAAAACAAAAGGAATAACTGTAAACAACAACAAAACCAAACCGACAAAAAGTAAACAACAACAAAAACATACCGCCAAATCTAAACAACAACAAAAACAAACCGACTAAATGAAAACAAAAACAAACAGACAAAATGTAAACAACAACAAAAACAAACCGTCGACTGTAAACGTGAACAAAAACAAAAGGAATAACTGTAAACAACAACAAAACCAAACCGACAAAAAGTAAACAACAACAAAAACATACCGCCAAATCTAAACAACAACAAAAACAAACAGACAAAATGTAAACAAAAACAAACAGACAAAATGTAAACAACAACAAAAACAAACCGCCGACTGTAAACAACAACAAAAACAAAAGGAATAACTGTAAACAACAACAAAACCAAACCGACAAAAAGTAAACAACAACAAAAACATACCGTCAAATCTAAACAACAACAAAAACAAACAGACAAAATGTAAACAACAACAAAAACAAACCGTCGACTGTAAACGTCAACAAAAACAAAAGGAATAACTGTATACAACCACAAAACCAAACCGACAAAAAGTAAACAACAACAAAAACATACCGACAAAATCTAAACAACAACAAAAACAAACCGACTAAATGAAAACAAAAACAAACAGACAAAATGGAAACAACAACAAAAACAAACCGACGACTGTAATTAACAACAAGAACATAAGGAATATCTGTAAACAACAACAAAAACAAAACGTCAAAAAGTAAAAAACAACAAAAACAAACCGGTAAAATATAAACAACAACAAAAGCAAACCGACTAACTGTAAACAACAACAATAACAAACCAACAAAATCCAAAACAACAACAAAAACAAACCGACTAACTGTAAATAACAACACAGTCGCAGGAGAATATAATGTTTAAGGAGGTAGATGTCAACTGCGATTCCGTTTTCAATTCACATAGACCTCCTATCAAATCATATTAACCTGATAACTGGATTTTGACCTTTTACTACAGTATCAGGAGAATATAATCATAAAGGAGGTTAATGTCACTAGTAACTGTAAATAACAACAAAAACAAACTCACAAAATGTAAACAACGACAAAACCAAAACCGTCGACTGTAAACGACAACAAAAACCAAAGGAATAACAGTAAACAACAACAAAAACAAACCGACAAAAAGTAAACAACAACAAAAACAAACCGTCAAAATGTAAACAATAACAAAACAAACCGACAAAATCTAAACAACAACAAAAACAAACTGACAAATTGTAAACAACAACAAAACAAACCGGCAAACTGTAAACAACAACACAGTATCAGGAGAATATAATGTTAAATGTGGTAGATGTCAACTGCGATTGCTTTTTCAATTCAGATAGACTTCCTATCAACTCATATTTACCTGATAACAGGATTTTGTCTTTTTACCGCAGTATCAGGAGAATATAATTTTAAAGGAGGTGAATTTTACCTTGCAGTTTTCTTAGGCGAAAAAGTGAGTTTTTGATTTTTGATTTTTTTTAAAGCTTAATAGAAGCAGAATTAAATTTGGAGTCGAGGGGTGCTATTGAAATTTCAAAATTGAAAATATTTTTTTTTCATTTTTATCTATTTTTTGTAAAAATTTCAACATTTAACAATACCAATGATATGCACACCATAAGATGCAGAATTGAATAGAGAGTTAACCCTGAAAAAAAACACTTTAAAATCTCAAAAGGTTTACGAGTAATTGCAGTTTAAAGTTTTTTTCAAAAAAGATAAAAATATTAATTTCCTTTCAAATTTAATTTATTTATGTATTAGGTCACTAGTTAACTAATAACTATAAACTAATTTTTATTCTTTTCCACCAATATTTGTACCTTTAAATTGCAATTTCAAACTGTCAACAATTTGTCATTGATTTTGAACATTTTCATTTTTGTAATGGAACAGACTGTACAGATTTATTATCTATTACCTAGATCGTATAAATCACAGAATCACTTTTTTTTTGCAGGATAGGTGGAAAATCTTCAAAAGACAAAGGGAGAAATCCGCTCTTCCCAATAGTGTGAGATTCTTACTCACTAAAAACCACCTTCCTTCCTGTTAGTACCCCTATCGCGTGGGACAAGGAAACAGGAAAGGTTTTCCATGTACCAAGCTGAGAAGCTCTTTCCATGGGCATATCGAGATTGTAAATGTGGAAGAAAGCAGAACGTTATGTATCCGCGCGAAGGGCGAGGTAAAGACTTGACTTGACAGAGTCCAGTCAAGTAAAACCGAGTGGATCATGCAGGAGTAAAAAGCGACAGATCATGGAGGAGCCCAGGTTTGGTAGATGTGGCATGCAAGGTGAAGGATGGGAGTTACCTTACAAATTACCTTGTTAGTGAATTTATTGGAGGAGCTACAAGCTACATCTTCTTCTGCTGCCAACTCGATAAAAATAAGCTGCAAGATTAGACTGCATCCTGGTGGCGACAGCTAGGCTCATGTCGCTATGGTGCACCCTTTGGTCTGAAACAGAGCTAGAAAGCAAAGAGGTGAAATTTAGGTATGTAGTAAGCTATGCATGGTTTTATAGAACCAAACGAGAGATCAAGGTCGGTCGTTCGAATAAGGACAGCGGCCGTCTGTGTTTGTCAAATGGTACCTATTGAAGAGATTAGCGTTGATGTTGGGTGTGTATGTGCCCCCTTGTAGAGTAGAGATTAGCTGATAATCGTTGAATATGTGCTGTTTGATAAACGGCACATTTAAGTCTTTATGTAAGGTCCTAACTCTGGTGCACATTGGTGCTTTAGTGATTATTCTCAAAACCTTGTTTTGGAATATGTGTGTGTCGCCACAGTGTGTACAGAAATACCAACCACAAGTTTAACATCTATTACCTAGATCGTTTTTGAAAACAATAATTATATAATCGATAGTCGAAGTCGATAACTAATGACAAAACAAAACATCAGTTGTTGTCTGTGAAATTTTGCAGTATTGAGTAGTTTTAATCATTTTATACTGTTCCTATTGTGTACAAAGGAATTGCATTCAATTACGTTGAAATTGTATTTATATAACAATAATTAGGTAAATGGTATATATTAAATTGCTTTACCAATGTATTAACAGTATCTAGGTTATGTAGGTTAGAACACATTATTGTTTGAAAAAGATTATTTATATTTGAGTTTATTGCTATAAAGACAAACTAGTTTATCATTGATAGTATTGTCTACAAAATATTACTGATATTATATTGTAACCAATTGTAAGTTCGGTAAATATGTAATGTTGCTGTCTAAAAGTGATTATAGTGCAAAATATTTGCAATTTGTCTTCCAAATACCCTTTTCTCATTATTTCTGTCTGAAAACAGCGATTCAAAATTATGATTTTATGGTATTTTGAGGTTATTTACACTGTTTGTTTAAGTACCTATTTCATCAATTTTAAGTAAAATCTATCAATATTTTTGTGTTTTTGTTCATCTGCGAAAATAGTTCTGTTTTTAGAACTGTCAAACTACATAGATCTAGTTAAAAAAAGAGTTTTAAAATAGATTTTTATAATTTTCATAATGGAAGATAATTATTGTACTTATAACAAAACCAAATAACTAATAACATACCCGAAATTTTATAGATGAGACAATAACCCGATCGGAGATCGGCTTTCCTGGTACTATGTATATATATTGGTAAATGTTCAGTTGATACCACTTTGCGATTTAATTTAGAAATTTTATGAAATCATGTTTTACATACCTCATTATGAAACAATTGAATCATCCTTAAACTCGGAAGACCATTTTCATGTATTAAAATTCATTATTTCTGTCTAAAATAAGTATAGGTAAGGTACATATATATATATATATATATATGCGCCCCATGAGTAATTTTAATATGCATATTAATAAAACAGATGCAAGAGCGTTTGCATAGTTGAAAATATTACAAATTGGTCTATTTTGATGATTTTAAAGTCAAATAAAGTATTGTGAAAAATAAAAAGTGACCTGCCTTGTAAAGGAGTATCGAAATGATGGAAAAAACGGTATTTGGAAGACGAATTGCCGATATTTTGCACTAAAATCACTTTGACAGCAACAATACATATTTACTGTAAGTTCTTTTAAATGATCACATTTCTATGAGCCATTCACAGTTTTTAGAATTATTTTTTGGGTAAATATCTATTGTATGTTATCATTGTTTTTTATTATTAAAAATTATGAAATCGTTAACTATTTACCTTGTATCAGTTCATATTTTTTGTCGGAAGACACTTTTCAAGTCCCAAAATGAATTTCTTTACTGTCAATGTTTTTGGAATTATATTGTTGTTGACATCATTTAGTGGGATTTTGTTTAAATCGTAAGGTTATTATTAAGTATGGGACGACAACCTCGGTACTTTTCAGAGTAGCCTACCGGTAGTTTTTTTTCTTTTCAAAGATGTCAATCGATTAGCCTATATTTTTATGGATGTATATTTATGGAAATTACTTTTAGTATTATTATTATATGTAAGTATATGTATGTGAGTATATGTATGTATGTATATGACATGGAGGAGAGAGTATATGTGCATATGAATAACGTTGAATATATTTTATATATATTTTTATATTGTTTTTTTATATGTATGTGTTTTTGAATTATAAATATATGGGTATACACATTAGATAAAACAGGTGTTTTTATATCTAAGAAATAGTTTTTTAATTTACATTAGTTATTGTGTTGTGGGGTATGTTATTTCATATAGCCTACTAGGTTAAAATATGAAAATCTGAAAAATATAATCTCTTAAAAAATATAAAAGCCGAAAATCTATATGAACCGCATCAACAGTCAAATCCAGTTCACCCTTGAATTGGAATCGGAGAGAATGCTAAATTTTCTAGACCTTACAAGTAATAAGAGCAGACGTACTTCAAGTCAAGATTTTTAGAAAACCCACAACCACTGTTTCTACTATTCATGCGGAATTCCATCATCCAATTGCACAAAAAATGGCTGCGTACAATAGTTTTGTATACAGATTAACAACAATACCACTCAGTAAGGAAGATTTTAATATTGAACACCATAGAATACATAGCCGTGGCCAACGGATACGGGAGTTCCATGATTGATGAAATCCTTAAAAAGTACATGAGGAACAAGGAAAAACTACCGAAAAAACAAAGTAAAAAAACCTTCAGATCCACAGAATATGGGGTTATCCTACCTAGCATCGTTACCAACACGTTGAGGAAGATAGATGTAACCATGTCGTCCCGCACCTCTAACAACATTAAGAATATAATTAAGCCCAAAAAACAACACCATTGGAACAAAAGTCAGGGATATATAGAATCAATTGTGATGAATGCGAGTGTTTCTATATAGGGCAAACTGGGAAGCAATTTAAAAAACGATATAAAGAACATCTTCCAAGTAACAGAGTAGCGTATGCAAAATCTAACTACGCACGCCACATTATAGAAGAAAACCACTCGTATTCTAATTTTGAAAGCAACTTCCATCCAATTCACATATACAAGAAGAGCAAACAAATGGACGTGCTAGAGGAATATGAAATATATAAAGCGCAGTTAAAAAGTCCAGAACATATGTTGAATGACCAATTGAATTTTAAGTCCAACTTGATGTACGACTTTGCTAGAGGAATAGATAAGAAACACAAACACTATGCGGTACTGCAGGTTAGGGATATTAAACGTATTCGATGGTGTACACAAGCGTTGATATTGTCTGTGTTAATGTGCTCGTGTATGTGTATAAGTGTTGCGATATGTTGTGTAATAATTTATTTTAATGTTTTAACGACCTCAGCAGAGCGATTTTCTGAAGATGGAACGAGTTCCGAAACGTGTCATATGATTATAAAGTAAGTAACTACTTTATTATTAAAAAAGTCACATAGACGGACATTATTGTTCTTTTATTATATATACTAGGTTAGTTTTTATAAAATATATATTTAACAATATATTTATATGCATATATATTCATATGTGTATATCCTATATTTATATCATCGTTTATATTGTAAATAATATATTTATATATTGTAAATAATTAATGCCGTATGCATAAATTGTATAATTTATTTTTTGTTGAAATTATGTTTTGCTTTGTTTCATTTTTAGAATAATTTAAATATTTTTATATGTGTTATAACTTTAAAAAACCCAAGTTATTATTATTATGTACACCTTTTATAGTCTTAAATTACTAAAACGTAAGAGGATATGTTTTCGAAACTTAAATCGTTATTATTATCATACTATAATATTTTGTTAAACAGGATGTCAGATGATGAGGAACTAATATATATAAAAAAACAGAAAACTATTCATTATGGATCTCTGGAAGAACAAGAGAGGCAGCGTCAGGCCTCAGCACCATTGGTTCCTCCAGGAGAAGAAGTTGCCGAAGATGTCACACCTGTACCAGATGAACAGGCTGCACCTCCGGCTGTTGGCAATATACATGTTTCAGATGGTATGTACGAGATTTAATAATAGATATTTGTCAGCGCAATAATAGCCTATACATTTATAAATCTTAGATTATGATTTGCTATTAGATTTATCTTATACAATGGACTGTGGGACTCTTTTTGCTATTTATATTGTAAGTTGATATATACATATAGAAATTTTTTCAAATTATAGGAAAATTAACAAATAGATCATTGATATATTGGTGTTTATAAAAGTTCCTATAATGAAATAGGTAAACGCATATTTTATTTTTATCTGTTTTCTATTATCTAAAAAAACTCTGTCTAGTCTACTTTAAAAGATTTACTGTATGTGATTGTGTTGTATATTTAAACATCGGTTTTCTGGAGTATGTAACCTCAATTTTACTCCAATTGACATTGATGTTAAATAAATATATTAGGCCTATTAGCTTCTTAGTGATTATCACCTATACAGAGTGGAAGAAAAGAATATAAACACCTCAACCCCTTGAATAATTTAATAGCATCAAGAGTTTTGCCAAGAGAGTCCTGATAGGAATCTAATACAAGATTACATGAAAAAAGGTATAGATTATTTCCTAGGGATTGTCAGGCCCCCTAAGTGTGAATAATATAATAAATGATGTTTACGACATTTAAAACAGGAATTGATGACTCAATGCATAACTGATAACCAACTTACTCAAGCAGTCACTTTTAAATCTATTTGAAAATGAAACTTGTTGATGTTTAAATTTATAGCGAGTACGGGCATGGCAATCCCCAGCGTACCCTAGCTGGATCTCCACTTTTTTCATGTAGTCTTGGATTAGATCTCTCTCGTTCATCTTTTCTATCGACTCTTTATTGACCAACACTACTTCTTTTCTGACTGTGATGTTAATAGAGTATTAGAGTTCTAGGGGTCTTTATTTATGTTCTTTTCTTCCTATTTGTATAAGGCGATGATCACCAAGAGGTTTTCGTCTTTAAAGAACAAGGAAAAACAATTTATAATCAATTTTTTACATTTAATGTATTACTTTTTCCTACCATCACTTCAATTTTCTCGGTTTATTGTTTCTAAAAAATGGGATCCTTAAGTTTACTAATTAATATCAATTCGCAGAAAAAAAAGTGATTTCCTCCCCTCTCGGGGATGATCTTAAAATATAAAATATGTCTTAAAATTGTTTTCCAAGTTTATTCAATTTTAACTGATCACCTAGAAAGGTGGCGTTAAAGGCGTCAGTTTCCTTTGAGCAAAGGATGTTTTCATTATACATTTACCATACTTCTATATCTATTTACAATTTACTTAGCATTATAAAGCAACCAAATCTGTTGTGTGTCTATATTATAGAAAATGAAAAACGATGATTGTCTTTCATTGTTTTGTTCCTGTAGAGTACATGGATTTGGAAGATGAAATGTCTAAAGACAAGCAGGCATTATTGGAAGAATTTGAGCGGCGGAAAAAAGCTCGGCAGGTAAATGTGTCAACGGATGATTCTGAAGTGAAGCGTAATCTTCGACAGCTTGGAGAACCAGTTTGTCTCTTTGGGGAAGGTCCAGCAGAAAGGCGAAGTCGATTAAGGGATTTATTATCTAGGTAAGTTTATATCTTTGAGGGGAAAAAATTATACATGTGTCCAAAAAAATGTTATACAAATTTTTTTTATGGGCATCCGTAGTGATTTCTCAGAACCTTTTTGAATGGTTTTGTTCAGTTGGAATACCAAACAAATCTTCACTACTATGCAAGCTGTTGAACTTGCCAAAAATGTTACTAACTGTGATTTTGAAATCTTTTGATTTGATATCTTTTTTCTTTATTGTTGGATAATATCTGTTTATGAAGAGTGCAAAATCTTTTACAGCTAGTCAGTTATTTTTTACAGTTACATAATTAAATAAGTAAGTACATAATTAAAAATGAATAATAAAAACAATACAATACACAACACTTAACATTTAAAAATGGATTTTTCACCTGTACAAGATCACAAATATCCATCTACCAATTTCTGTAATAATATTATTTTTTATTTAGTTCTAAACATAATTTCATCCCCTAATAAATTATAATACTATATATATATATATATATATATATATATATATATATAATGACCTGTAAAGAGAATTGGTACTTACGTATTAACGCCACCGCAGCAGAAGTTGCTAATGCGCATGCGCCAATATTTGCTTACTTTGCGATATAATTATATATCACGACAGGTTTGGCCAGGTAGCTATATATATAGCTACCTGGCCAAACCTGTAATTGATTCATAGACAAATCATAAAATGAAAGTATATGAATCTCAAAGCTGAAAAAAATGGAATTCTGCTTCCCTTAAACCAGTTTGCTCTTTATTGGCGCATGCGCATTAGCGCAACTTCTGCTGCGGTGGCGTTAATACATAAGTACCAGAGAATTTTTTCAATAAAGCTTGACTGTGGATTGGGAACAACCTTTTCTCTCTATTCTTGTATTATAATTAATTATGCTGCACATAGTTACTTTTAAGTAGAAAGCCATATGTACTCGTATGTACAAAACATAGCTCAAAGTAATATTTAGGTTATAAAATTGTGTTTTATTTGAATAAGACTTTGGTTTAATTGTATTACCATCAATTCTTTTTTTACATAAAAATCTGTTTCGCTTCTTCGGTTAACATTATAGCAAATTTCATTTAGAAATAAAAATAGTTTTAATAAACCATGTTCTCTCACCCAAGTAAAACCGAAATCGACCTAGATTATTACAATTTATTCATAGAATAGCCTTTTTTTTCAATTAAGATTTAATGATGAACGCAGTAAAAAGTGTTTAATTTATTTACATGAAAAATTAACAGAAGAAACCTATTGGATTCTGAGAACATAATCAGAAACAGGTTGCTGTTCAACATTACTGTGAACTTTTCCTACAGTTATGTTTTCAGAAATATACCATTTTACCAATTTCCTCTCAGAAAGCTGAAACAAATATTGTCAGGATTTTTAAAAGAGGGAACATAATACAATATCTTTATTTTTAAATACCATATCAGCATATTTCATAGAACTTTTAATAATGACACATTTTAAGTTAGAAGTATTAGGTTAGAGTTTAATAGATCACATAGCCTATTGATCCATCTACAGTCTCATGTAAAGAACTCCCCTAATCTTAATTTTAGATAAATCATCCTTTATCCTTTTTCCTCTCCCAACAGGCTTACTTAAAATTGATATAATAAGTTTAAAAAATGGAATAATAACAAAACAAACAAAAAATAATAAAATATTTGTCTATGGTTCAAACTTAACACAGAGATCCATTCTTTACAACCAAATTACAACAATTTAATCTTCTTTTTATAATCTCTACTGATTGAGAAAGTGAACAGTTTTAACGAAATATTTCAGAACTTTAGTGTTTTATTGTGCGTTTTCCTATTTGTGTACTACTAGATAATGGACCACTTTCCAAGGTAAGCCTGTGTCTTCTTCTGTCCATACAAAATGTAAGTTAAAATTTTATTTTTGGGTTTGGGATTTTCAAGTACGTCAAATTTGTTTTTTCTAGTCTATTGGTTTCTTCTAAAGCAAAGTTCAATTCAGTTTGAATTTGGTTTTAAAAATTATGGTTTGGTTCGAAGTGAAAATGTCAAGTTCATTAACCCCTAATTCTTATTCAAATTCTTCCTTTTTAAATTTACCGTTATTTTAAATCAATCTTGTTAAAACTAGTTAATTATTAAGCATTATTTATCAAAGGATAATAATTGAATCTCGTTTTAATATTGTACACAGGTTAGGAGAAGATGCAATTCAGAGAAAACAGGAAGAAGAAGAAGAAAGATTACAACAAGAAAAAGACCAAGAAACGACATGGTACCACGAAGGCTCAGAGTCACTTAGGCTATCTAGGTTATGGATTGCAAGTAAGATACATTCATTTATTTGACTCTAGAACTCATAATAAAAATAATTAGTATATCATTTAAATATTATTAACAACTATAAAAGCTGTCACGATTCAACATCCTGACCTTGAAGAAACTAGTAGGGACTCAGTGGATTTTTCAACTCCTTTACCCTCTGTCACATTGCTTGGGGTTGTGATTCTTCTGCAGTTACATTCATTTAATACACTCGGAAAAATCACAGATACCGATTTTATTTTACATCAAGTTGGAAAGAACATAATTTTAACATAGGTACTATCCTTCTTTGTAAAAAAAATCATCAGAAATTTCTCAACAAAAACAATATTTTTCCGACTAAATAAATGTAACAGAAATCTTCCCTCTTAAATGCCAAGAAACTTCAATTAAAAATTAATATTTATTTTTGTTTTGGGTTATTACTATTATTTCAGGGGAAATTGTTTAAAAATAAATATCTCTGTGCCGCTGTTATGATGTTAATGTATAAATTAGACTAAACATGTTTAAATTATTAAAACAAAAACTATAGTTTAACTTAAAAAATATGCAAACATAATAAAACTAGCCTATTTGGAAAATAAGAGTACATAGTAAAGTTTGAGATAAAAACATCTTAGAAAGTTGGACTTGAAATGGGTGGTGGAAAGCTCATTTTAAAAGTTAACTTGTATGATGCTACATATAATTTCATAAAAAATGGACTAATTAAATTCATTAGTAATGAACAATCTTGTTTTTATTTTTTTTATTGTAATGTTTTATTTTAAGTTATAAGTTTTGTTATTGTGTTTTCCTTTTTGTAAAATATTAAATAAATTGTTTTATGGAAATTAGAGGGTAAAAGAACGTGTGCGAATATTTGTGAGATAACCATATAAATTCTCCGGTATAAAATACCTGATGGAAGGACGAACTACACTGACCCTTTTTATGTTCTAAAAAGTTAAATTGTAGGAATGATCCGATGGATAATTGAGTGAAAATAACAAAATATCTTAAGTAACATCGTGTTACAACATGGAACACAAATAGTTTTTGCCCCTCATCGATGGCTTAAAATTTCTGCCTTAGCTGTAAAAGTTCATTTTGATTTTATATCAATATTTTCCTGTAAATAATGTCTATTAAGAGATTTGAGTAGCTGATAGTATTGTGATTGTCTTGTTAGCAATAAACAGGATCACCGGGTTCCTAGGTTCTTTAGATTGTAGATTGCAAGAAAGATATATTCATTTGTTGGCTTCTGTAACTCGTAGATTTACATTGATAATATAAAATTAACCTTATCGGTATCAAGTTATTAAATGTTATATTCAATGTATGTGCATGTCTACTGTTAATTAAAAATATTTCACAAGGAAAGGAAAGGTTGGAAGGAATTCTAGATCCCTTAATAAGATAAGTTCCTTAATAAGTTTGTGTTGAGGTGGTATGCCTAGTATGACATCACAGTTGGAATGAGTTTTGCAAGTGATATACAAGCCGTATCAACAAATCTTCCATGTTGAAATTGTTTCTTTCTAATTTCATTGTGTACGAAAATGTTCCAATTAAATTTTGGCATATGGAGAAGGGGGAGGGAAGTGTTCTGGAAAATTTCAATTTTAAATCAGAATCAAAAGCTGTTGACTAATGCAATCAGGCGAAATTGAATTCTTTCTACAATAATGTCTCTCTTCGTGTCCTTTCATTCGATTTTTTGTTTTGTTTTAAGTCGAAAAACTTCTTGGTCATCATCACATTTATAAAAAAAAAGGAAGAAAAGAACATAAAATAAAGTTCTCGAATATTCTAATAATGTCAGGACCAGAAAAGAACAACAGTTGGACAAAAGAGACCTGAGAGGAAAGATGAAAGACATGACTCAAGAAAGAAAGGGATCTCACTCAAGATTAGATTTAAAAATGTGTAGATCCAGCCAGGTTCTCTCGGGATTGCCAAGCCCATACTCACTAAAATGAATACTTGAGGGTACTTTCATTCGATATTCTTGTACGCAGTTTTACTAGTCTATTTAATTAGTTATTTTGGCAAAAGTGACTTTAGATGCTAATCACCATGTAATGGAGATATAGTAATATATCAAGAGAGAGATAGAGATATGTATGATTTTTACCATAAGAACACATACTTATATTTTTTCTAACTAGGAGAGATAATTTCAATTTTAATAACTGTTTTATTGTAAACAATTATTTTTGTTACAGAATATTCTTTACCTAGAGCTAAGGAAAGATTACGTCTAGCTCAAGAAGAAGTTACAATTTCAGAAGCTACTGTAACTGCCAGGAAACAAGAGTTACAAAAACATTTAACTTCATTGTCTATACATTGCAGTCAGATTGGTGATACACGCCCTTTGTCTTTCTGTAGCTTTAGTCCAAATGGCAGTATGCTGGCAACGGCATCATGGTGAGTTAGTAACGAACATGTAGATCTTTTAGACTACAAAATATTTTTAAGTCAAAAGTTAATTTTAGTAGGGTTTTATTAAAATAATCATAGTGTTTTATTAAATAAATATTTGAACTAAATGAAATTTACCATTTTGTTTGTAAAAAACTATATTCTTTGAAAGAAATGCATATCTTTGTGTAACTTCTTTTTTTTAAAAAAAACAACAATTTTACCGTTTGAAGTAAGTAATTTTCATTCAAAAACACTAGTTTTAGGTTTGTTAGATTTATAAATAAAAATTTTATATTATGTGAAATGTGTAGATGTAGGCTCATCTACCAGTGATTTCATATTGTTTAAATTTTTGTTGCTTGATCTAGGTGTCTGAAACTTTAGGCCTAGGCTCATCTTTTACAGATTACATCAATAAATTACATATAAATATCAATAAATTCTGAAGTTTCCTCTAAACCTTTGTCATTTTTTCAGATAAATTAAATCAATTGAAGTATGACTTGCTCATTGAAATGATGTCTTGTCGAAAATAAAGTGTTTATTATAGAAATTTATGTTTTTCTTCCATTTAGTGTTGTAAATTTATTTGATAAAGATTATTTATTTACAGGAGTGGTCTCTGTAAATTATGGTCAGTGCCTAGTTGTGAACAAATTCGTACATATAAAGGACATGTGTGTAATGTTGGAGCCATCGTATTCCATCCTCACGTTGAGGAAGAAGGTTCCGTCTGTGGTCTTGCATCATGTTCAGTGGATGGTGCCGTCAAACTTTGGTCTTTAGAGAGGTGGGGTAGCTTATTAGAATCTTCTATTGAATACTAAAGGGGAGGGGGAAATATTAATTTGAAATTATGGTAATTATTGCTAAATAATGTGTACAACATACTTCCAAACTAAGACATGACTTAGATATAAAGAAACATATAGCATAGGTTTGTAGACAAAGTAAAATAAAATTTTATTATTAATACAATATTAATTGGTTTATTTGATAGTCTAAGATGGTTGAAAACTTAATGAAAACTCTGAATACAAAATGAAAACGATAGTGGTTTCTAAACATTTTGGTTGCCATGGGATTTTTGCATTGTACATAGTGTATCTTAATTTAACAATTTTCAAGAATTTGCAGTCAAACATTAGAGATATCATTTTTTTTTCCTTTTCTATTTTATAGTTTGTACTTTTCTCGCTGCTATTTAACCATATTTTGTTGTAAATATCTTGAAAATTGCTCAAAAATTGGTTTTGGGTTTTGAAAAAAAAATTGATTTATATTATATATTCATATTTAATATGGTTTTGTTATGGAAATTGTAAAAAATATGGAAAACTTATTACAATAATAATTCGAATTTGCCCCTAACCACAATCACTAGAAACTTAATAAAACACAATTATTTGATTAATTGTTCTTTATTAATTATTTCCACTTAATGCCCTGATGTACATTTCGATATCATGGTTATCATCATCGGAGGGTCTTGTTTATAAACTAAATCTAACCTTACATATCTACTAATGAAATAAAATTAAACCTAAAACTATGATAACCTGAGTGCAAGCTAAAATCCCTCCCACTCCGCAGATCAGTTGACCAGTAAGGTAGAGGCTTGGGCTGGCCCTTTGTCTTAAGTGGAAATAATTAATAAAGAACAATTAATCAAATAATTGTGTTTTATTAAGTTTCTAGTGATTGTGGTTAGGGGCAAATTCGAATTATTATTGTGAATTTCACCACAGTGCTCAACAAGATCGTATCTTATTACAGTAGTTTCAAAATAAAATAATATAAGAAATGTAACTAAAAATAAGGAAAAAATTGAACATTACATGTGAAAATTGTTTTTAGTGTGATACGTCTTGCAACACACTCCAGGCCGTACATTACATGCTTTATATTGTAATACAGTCAGTTACCTGTTAGATTTCCCTATTTGTGATTTTTTTTTCACATTATGATAACAAACGGCATAGTTCCCATCGCCTATGGTGAATCCTATCTGGCTTCGAAATTTCTTGTGGAAAATATTTTTTTGATAATTTTTACAGGAGCTATGTCATTTTCTAAAACTACTAATTCGTGACAAATTGTTGCTAAAACTAACACTGATTTTTTTTATTTATCCGATATAAGATGACTGCATTTGTCACACTCATAAAAAGCATATGGAATGCCACCATTCCGTCCAGCCATTATGCACAATTTGTGACATAGCTAGTCATGTGACAAGCTACTAAAGCAGTCCTACCAGATGAAATACAACACTAGAATATAACTCTAAAACCATTCTAGATCAATTTGAAAATATAATTATAGAAATTGTATTGGCAAAACAAAACAAATAGTACTCAGTACAACTTCGGAAACATTTCAATAACTGGCACGTTCGTACTAGGTTTGACATTGGCAACCAAAGTTAAATACAGCAAAATCTAAATTTATTAATTTTGTAATTTGCAGAGGCCTGATGTCCTACTTTCATATAAAATATAAATGCATTGAATGTACTGTATGTGTAATCAAGTGACCTGTGGCAGAGCATGTATTGAACAAGTTGATTCGATAAATATTTATCTATATTAATCGACTCTGGCTCAACCTGGAAACCCACATTAATCCCTTCCTCAGAAGTGTCAGGGCCTTGGAAAACAACCCCTATGATAGTATTGTATTTGTATAATTTATATGTACAACTTTGACTTACTATTCACAGTGAGGATCCACTTGCAGATATAGAAGGCCATGCTCCTAACCGTGTATCAAGGATAGCTTTCCACCCTTCAGGACGTTTCTTAGGAACATGTTGTTTTGATAATTCCTGGAGACTGTGGGATTTACAGGAAGGACAAGAAGTGCTTCACCAAGAAGGTCATTGTAAACCAGTTTATTGCATAGCCTTTCAAAATGATGGTTCTGTTGCGGCTACAGGGTGAGTAAAATTCATATGCTATTATTTATTTTAACAAATATGTAAGATGGTAAATGTTATCTTGTAAGAGTTTTGAATGTTGGGGGTTCACGAGATTTGATTTCCAGATCACTACAGCTTGGCTGTGATAGGATTTATCCGACTCAGTGTTTTAAACAAGTATAGAGACTAGATTAACTTGTGTATTATTATTTTGATTGTATAAATTCTAATTTTGTTTTAATTTACAAATATTTCAAGATATTGCTAAATTTTATTATCCTTAAACTCACTCCGTTCATCATCCTCCATGTTTTCTACCCTTTATTAAACTCTCTAACCCATTCTCTCACCATTCCATTACTCATTTTATTTAAATCATAAACATCACTAACCTGATAATGAATGAACGGAGTCTATGTGTCTTTTAATTGTTTCAAACACTTTAATCAAATAAAACAAAATGTAAATAACTACTGCTTCTACTGTAATCAACTAATAAATGAAGAAGCTCGGCATTCACACACTGAGACGACAAAAGCACTCTTTTGACAATTTTTGGAAACAATATTTACTTTCCGAACATGCCTCATATTATTGCATTTATCAAATTACACAATTAAAACACCAAAGGAAGAGATTAGGATAAATAGCATGAAAATGAGTCCAGCCAGTTGGAGATTCTCAGATTTTTTTTATGTATTTGGTCTGAAAATAAAAGTTATTCAGATTTCCTCCTCTTTATAAAAAGAATTAAACCTTAGAGCTTAGAATTCAGTAATTTCAACTTGCAAATAATATTTCACTCCTCCAAAACCTTAGTATTAGTTTCGTATCAAATATCCTTTACAAATATAATCTTCATTTCTACATTAACAATGTATTACTAATATTACTGTTACAGAGGTTTAGATTCTTTTGGTAGAGTATGGGACCTTCGTACTGGGAGATGTGTGATGTTTATGGAAGGTCATTTGAAATCTATTTATGGGATTGACTTCTCTCCTAATGGGTAAGTTATCACAACTGTATTATAAGTTGTACACTTTCTTAACATAATTGCTGTAAACATATTGTGTACATTTTCTTGCACTACTATACTAAAATCAATACTGAGAAATAGTACATAAATTGTTTTTGAAAATGGAGTTCATCCGATAAAACATCAGTAGAAGTTAAGACAGTGCCAGGCATGGCAGACGAATGTACTTTAACCAATTATGTATTAGTTTATTAGTATCTTTTACTTAGTCAGTGTACGAAGTATAGGGTTAGTGTGGTAGGCTTCAATAATACCAGCTTTTGCTTTCTGACTAATCTTTATGTTTCATGGCGCCAGGATACCGAAAAAGTGATTTTTGACTATATATTGTGTACTTGTGTACTATACGAACTCCCCCCCCCCCTCGTTTTTGTAAGTTCAAACCTCGAAACATACTTTTGCGAATATTTTTAGGTTTTGTCATCTGTCTACTCCCATAACAAACCGAAGTGTCATAATTGCGACTTTCGTTCCCCCCACTGCAATTATTTCAAGGTCATCCATTTATCTGGTCTAGACTGCTCTACTACAAGGTGAGTGCTACTGCAACACTCTTACGAGAAACATTGTTTGTATTTAATAGAGGTTTGTGTTGTTATTTTGCTGATTTATTAACTTAGATATAATAAATGTTGATTTAAACTGAATATTATAATATAAACTGAGGTTTTTTATAGTTACATAATTATAATACAACCTGACCTAACCTAAACTATTCAAGCTTGTGGTAAATTAAAATGTAGATTAGATCTGTCGTAGCAAGAACCACCACAAATGGGTTAGGTCAGATTATAATACTAAAATTACAGTAATATTTTAATTAGTTCCTGTTTGATGTAAAAAAGAGGGGCTATATAATACACAAGTTCCCTCCCCCCTTTTTTTAAAGAAATTGTTTCTCAATTTAGGTCTTACATATCAGGAAACAGAAATTACTAAATAAACAACACTAAATACTGTTTCTGTAGTACACAATTAAATATTTATTCATACATTTTAAATATACAATGTTTATTTACAAAAATGTTTATACTTAATCAGGTAAACATAATCTGTATTTTAAAATAACCAATAATTTCTTAACTGTTGATAAAGTGTTAAAATAAAAGATGCACAAAAGTAACTTCTCACATACAAAACCAAAACTTAAAGAAACAAACTTACTTCTTTGAACAAAAATTGGCATACAAAATTAAACTTGATAAACTTTATTTTTCACCATTAAAAGAGGAAGATGGAAATGCTGTTTCGTATGTAGGCTTAATTTCATTAAAACTTACTTAAAGTACTAATATTGATTCTTCCACAAATGTTTTTCGTCAGTTTGTTTACCATTTTACAGTTTCTTTTTAAATATCTACAGGTAAAAGTCACATGAAGTCTCCAATCTTTGTTTACTGTTTGTTCCTCTGAAAATACTGCTTTAACATAGATCAGTTAGTAATTAGAATTGTATCGCTCATTTTCATTTAATTAGAAGACAAAATTTAAAAAAATTAGAAATATATCGTCTAACCAAGCTCATTATTCACAAAATCACTCACAATCCTTCTTCTTTAAGTAGAATAAAGACCTAGTAGTAACATTTATGTTTCAGGTTTTTGAGTGCACATTGATATTTAGTTAATTTCTAGGTTTTTATAGTGGTTATGGGTGCAACAGCTTTTAAGGGTTAAATCACAACTTTTATTCTAAGTGGTCTAATATTTCTGGTATTATGTGTGCGTAGTTACCATATAGCAACAGGAAGTGAAGACAATAGCTGTCGAGTGTGGGATTTACGAAGAGGTGGATGTGTTTATACAATACCAGCTCACATGAATCTTCTGTCTCATGTAAAGTATCAACAAAATGGCGGCCATTTTCTTCTCACTTCCTCTTATGATAATACTGCCAAGGTAAATATTTTAATAAATCCAATTTTCTATACTCTTACCAGAAATCTAAAATTTGACAAGCCTTATTTTTTACAGGCAAGAATTTGTATGTGGAAAAATATTGAAAATATGTAAAATTGTCAAAAAGATCATTTTTTGTATACAAGAAAATATTAAAATAAAAACTCAATCCTATATATCATTTTACAAAATAATAAAGTGATAGATATCAAACTTAATTAGAATTTTTTCTTTCTAAATACAGTCATTAAAATTTGCATCATAATCCAGCACAAACAACAGCTGACTTTTTAAGCAGAATAATCCAGTGCTAACAAATATCATTTTCTAGAACGTACACAGTTTTCTTAAAAATTTTCTCTGTTAAATGGTACAGGGATTGACGGAAATTACCCATGATAACGAAAAAGATGAGATTATAAACAACAAATTTTGTTGATTGTCAGTTGAACAATCATTTATGATTTTTTTTTTTTTTGCTTAAATTTTGTATGAATGCCACAGGTTTACCTTCGAAAGTGGTCGTTGGTATTACATAATAGTACACAATGGGAAAACATTACACACACAAAAACACTAAAGTTCTGAAATATTTCATAAACACTGTTCACTTTCTCAATCAGTAGATAGTATAAAAAGAAGAGAAAGTGAACAGTTTTTACGAAATATTTCAGAACTTTAGTGTTTTTGTGTGTGTAATGTTTTCCCATTGTGTACTATTATGTAATACCAACAACTACTTTCCAAGGTAAGAAACACATCTCTTATTTATACAAAATCTAAATTATATAATATGCCTTATTAAACTCTAATCAGAATTTTATTATTTGTCAGTTCTAAAATTAAATACTAAATACTCTTTAACCTAAATCATTTTCTATTGTTTGTAGGTTTGGTCCAACAAAACATGGCAGCCATTAAAAACACTCTCGGGTCATGATGGGAAAGTAACATGCTTGGATATCTCACCAGACACTAAGTTTATTGCGACGTGTTCATATGACAGGACATTCAAACTTTGGGCTCCGGAGTAGTGCTGTATTTATACTTATAAGTATTTTTTTTTTTTGTAATTAAAGTATTTTTTATTAAAGTACATGGACTTGTTTCTTTCAAAATAAAAAACATAACAAAAGTTGGTGTTTGGAACGTAAGACAAAAGTCACTTTAAGCCACATTTCTTTAGTGTTCACATTTTTTGACACCCTTGTACATTCTTGTGTGCAAACTATATTATGTACATGTATGTTCAAATACACAATGTATTATAAAATGGTAATCAAAAATATAATATTGATTTATGTTGTAGTATTAAAAAATTTGGACTTTTTCATAAAGTATTTGGATCTGCACTTGTTGAGATAACAAAGCCAGTTTATTAGTTTTTCATTTCTGCATATTTTGATAAGGTAAACAAAACTCAAATTATATCAGACCTTAAAAAGACCAACTTTCTTCTGTGGAGACATGGGCCCTTTGTGCATCCACTGACAACCTATTAAATGTTGAAAGGAAGATATTAAGGAGTAGGGGCCTATATTTGTGAAATGTCAATGATGAATACCTATGGAATCAGCAATATTGTGGAGTTTTATTAAAGCGTGAAGAATAGAGTGGTTGCTCCATATAGTAAGAATGACAGACTGTAGATTGCCCAAAAACATTTTCCTTGCTACAATGTTTGGCACAAGAAGATGACCAAGAAGGCACTGGCTTCAGTATTTCACGTAACTCTCGGCACCAGCATCCCACATTTGATTCTACTCCTATTAAGATATAAAAACTAATTTTTCAACCTTAAACATTTTCAAAAGGTAGCACGTTCGAACTTGTTTTTTGAAATTGATCAAAAAATAATGCTTTCCAAAGGCTTGCTGGCGGTAGTTAAGAAATTTCTAAACTTGCTTCGTTAAGGAAAATTTTGTTTATGATAAAAAAATACATTGAATACGGAGTCGTGTTAAACCTCTACTGGACAGTAAGTCAAGTATTCTTTGATATTGGATTCAACAGATGTAAAAGTGATGGAAATAAAAACAAACCAACAAATTTGTCTACAAACAATAACAATTGAATCAATGTGTTTCTTGCCTACAATAAATTTCTATAAATATAAACGAGACATTATTGTTTATGGCAAGTATCAGTTTTAAAAATAAATAATATACAGTGTATTTTTAAATATAATTAACAGTTTTTTGTTAGTAATATTGAAATTAGTTTTAACCAATGACAGCTCTTATTTAGGCTGTAACTGCTTTCAAAATTTAACATCCTTCAGAACAGATTCTGTATCATTGGTAGCATATTCTAGTTGTGAAAGATAGAATTATGGGTAGGGAAACTTGATGAGTTGACCACAGATAACCTAACTGTCTATCAGCTCTAGGATTTATTATAATGTAGAAGATTGAAAGTCAGTCTTAAAATATTAAGAAACTTTTTTTTTTAATGACATCTTCAGTTGTTAACGGACAAATTATAAAAAAACAGATTACCAGAATAATTTATAAATTTTGTGATGTCGAAACTGGATGGTTGTGTTTTGGAAT
Source organism: Aphrophora alni (assembly GCA_963513935.1). Taxonomy (NCBI): domain Eukaryota; kingdom Metazoa; phylum Arthropoda; class Insecta; order Hemiptera; family Aphrophoridae; genus Aphrophora; species Aphrophora alni. Next base: position 6,608,416 of record OY740768.1, read on the forward strand.
CTAGAATTACAGTATCATCTGCTTATGTTACCAAACTATCAAGTAAGATCTTTAGGACCTCAATGTGACAAAGAATCCTATTTATTTAATCGGCAAATAAAATAAAAGACGAATAAAAAAATATATAAATCCGGTACTTTAAATTAACAAACAGAATTTTAGGCCTACATATGATAATTTTTACTATAATTCAATACAGTAGCATAAACGGATTTACAAAAATAGGCTGTATAAAAGCATGGGGGCCAGATGTACAATATTTATATGGGCCGATATAATTAATATGTATAATATGGGCCGATGTATAATTATATGGGCTCAATATTTTCCCGACACCTGATAGTTTTAATAACCTCAAAGTTGAACTCTAGTTATAAATTGCATTTGATATCCATAATGCCTTGCGACTTTACTTTAATATAATGAATACTATTCAACTACGTCAAGCAGTAGTTGTTTAGGAGGTTCTTCTATTCTGTCATTACAGCTATTTCGGTATTAATTATTATACCCAGCATCAAACACAATTACACACACTGAACACTAATATACATTGCAAAAAAACAACAATTGTTACTACAGTACATGTCAAAATATGTAGTACAAAATTGTTTGTGTTGTGGCCGGATGAAACACTGTAGCCAACACTACAATCAATTAAGTTGACTACAGTCATACTGTTGGTCATTGTTCATTCTGCTAGTTGGAATCACAGAGAGCATTTTTCTTTATATTTAATAATGTTAAAAATAAGGGTTGGTAATAAAAGGAGCAATCTTTTGAATGTATCAAAACCAGCCAATAGGCTGCCTCTAAAACAAATCACATGATGCTTCAATTTGGTTAATTAAATAGCAACAAGAACACTCTCCAGTGTTGGTAACAAAAAAAAAGTAAATTTCAAATGTGTTTGTATCATAAACGACAATATCCGGTTGTTAGTAGCAAATGGATCTATGTCCAACCTAAATATTAAATAATATGATTAAGGTAATCGGTTTAACATACCAATTTAATTGGCTTTGCTAATTTTGTAAGCAAAATAATTATTTTAGAGTCAAAAAAACAGCACTAGTATAAAATGCAGTAATTGAGAAATTTTTTTTTTTTTTTTTTGATTCTAGAGACCTCATATATTAGGACAATTTTGTTTGTATAATCATTATCGTTTTGATTTATATTAAAATAAGAATTAAAATTTTCTTACTATAGGAGGAAAAAGAAAATCATTCATCTTTGTTTCACTTCTTAAATAAAATGTCTTTGATTCATCTTGATAATTATTGGAAATAACAGCAACACACAAAAATTGTTATACCTTCATATGACAATGGTCGTTCTTCAAGGTGCTATTTTCCAAGTTTATATGCAGTGACAAGAATTTACAGGCAAGATAATGATCAATTACACAACATCCTAATTTGACGCTGAAAACTAGGATTTAGATATGCATGTGCATTGTTGGAACAAATTTTAAAATGTATTTACGAGCAAGTTTCCTTCCGACCTAAAGTCTCTATCTGAATATACTTCTTAGCTGTGATTTATAAATAAAATAAACTTACAATTAAGTTGAAGTAATATTCCTCATCTGACGTACAGCTGTAACCAGTTTAGCAGAACAACCAGAACTATGAGTCTGATAAACATCTGGTGAAAGTCTAAGTAATGTTCCTACTTGTTGTAATGTTTCTGTGAGACCAAAGCCCAAATCTTCTAGTACATTCCCTAGATAACCTACACAAAGAATAATTTAAAGTTACAAGGTTTGTATATAAGAAGACAGTCCATGAGGTGAAAGAATCTACTTTCAAAAATTTACCAAAAAAGAAACTTGTCCTTTGCTATTAAAAATGCTCATACTATTAATATGGTTAAATCGGACATTTACCATAATTTGTGTACATAAAAACTAATCTAGGCAACATCTTGTCAAAACCAAACCTAAAAATGACACGATAATAAAAACTGTATTTACAGTATTAAATGTGACGAGTATTGTGTGTAACATCATTTCCCTCTAGACAGCATTATGACATTACAAACAAATTCATAGTCTCATTTTATTTTATGACCAAGACACACTTTTCTTATATTAATTAGCATCAATTAATTCGGGTGTATTTAGGCTACTTCTTTGGTACATAAACTAAATTACAATATTATGTAGCCGATGGAGTTTTTTTAATTTACACAATCATAAGTACCAATACACACATATACAAACTTATTTCAAATTTTCATTCTTTACAAATTAACCAAGATTCAAATAGTTTATATATTACAATTAAACAGTTCCAATTAATTATGTAATAATTATCTGTCCCAACATAAATTCATTGTCCATTTTAGAAGATCGATCACACACTTTCGATAAATTTCAAACTATTTTTTTTGCTCACTACAGATAATGATAAGAAATATTTTTGAACTCAATCAGACGATAATTAAAATAAATTTTAACATGATGACGACATAGAGTCTTAGTTTCTCCCTTATAAGTCCCCAGATCCTCCGTCAAATGACAAGTTCCGAATGAAATAACCTAAGCTTCACAGAAATCAATGATGGTGTGTCAACGATCTTTAAGAATATTTTTCGCAGACAAGAGCAATGTTTTTATGATCTATTCCTGTTTTTATGATCTATTCCATATTTTATATGGCTGTCCTGAATGTTTGTGAACTGATCTTCTGCCCTCTTTGAACCATCTGAACCATTCGTAGGTTTGTGTTTTACCCATTGCATCTTCTGCCCTCTTTGAACCATTCGTAGGTTTGTGTTTTACCCATTGCATCTTCTGCTCTCTTTGAACCATTTGTAGGTTTGTGTTTTACCCATTGCATCTTCTGCTCTCTTTGTACCATTCGTAGGTTTGTGTTTTATCCATTGCATCTTCTGCCCTCTTTGAACCATTCGTAGGTTTGTGTTTTACCCATTGCATCTTCTCCAAAAGCTTGTTTCAACATTTCGTTAGTTTTTTTTCCATTTTTCCGAGTTTAAAACAAACTCATCACTCATTTTCATGAACGACCAATTGCAGAAACAGAGTTTAAATAAGCACTGGGAATATCAGTGAAAAATAACAATATTATTGGACGTTTTTATAACGTATGATGCAGTTCCCAAGGCCAATTAGAGGAGCTATTGTCTGGGTGATCATGTAACTAACTCTGATTCTTGTCTACAGAGACGCCCATTCCAGTAACTTTTGGACCTCGTAAACGAAATATAGTTTAAGATGGCTGAGTTACTATGATTTTTAAACCAAGGGAAGCACACTATTTTAACTAAGTAAAAAAAATTAACGATAATTACTTTAAACTTAATGTTTTATGGTATCCGAGTTGCTTTCATTAGATGTGAAAGTTCAAAGGTAAAAAAATATTAAATTACCTGGATATATCGTTGACTGACTTTTTGTTTAATCGACGACTTCAGGCGAGCAAGCATTTAATCTGTAACTAAAGATGAGACTGCAGTCTTGAAACAATTTTATCACACAGCGGAATATCCAGGTAGTTTTAATATTTTTTTACCTCAGAATTTGTCACAACAAATTTAATTGTTTTGCACCCATATTATAGTTAGGGAAACAATAAAAATAAAAAATAAATTAGCAAATGTGATCTCAGATCTGGTGAATATGTTTTACCAATTAACAAATATTTCTGACTTACTGATATCTGTGGCCAGCTGTTTGCTTGTATTAGCTGTAAGTTCACAAATAGCAAGAATATGATCTGCATATGCCTGGCATGTCCCTTTTGCTACTTTCCCCAATAAAATGTATGCAAATCCACCTTCACCATCTCCTTTCTGTGCCCCTGTGTATTCTGTGTCAGCAACACGCAAAGCAGCTATCAGCGCAGGGTTCTCTCGAAGTAGGAATGGTTCAAGATGTTGCGGTAATGAAATCAGATATTCTCCAATCTAGGGGGAAAAGATATATCAGATAAAAAGATATTGTTTCCAAACTATGTGTCCCACATTCTTGATTTAATATCTTTTAACAAATCTAAACATTACGAAATTAACATTCGATTTGTCATAATTTTAATATTTTAGATCCCTAATTGGAACGAGTGTTTCTTCGCATTATTAAAAATTAGTATTCTTGTAGTGTCACGGAAGCTATCCGAATGTTATTGAATGAATGAATCTTGCAGCTCACGTCTGCATACCTTTAGGTATACTATAGGCGGTTTCTGGACAAAATTGAAGAGAAAAGTACTCTTATCATTTTCGCAAATATTTTGTTGAATGTATAAATATCTTTTCAGGGTTTGCATTTATTAAACAAGTTAACATAAAATCCGTTTAGTCATTATTCATTATATATCACCTCTTAATAGTTTTAAAAACTAAAGAACAATGAAAAACTTCTTTTTTTTTTTTTAAATATCAAACTTTTACGCTTTCTGTAACTATTCTACTAATAGATTCATTTTTAAGATAATTTAATGTGGATGTTTTTTTTTCCCTGTAGTGTCTCTAATGTAACTTGATGTATTTAGTACGACTGACATACTGGTAACTAGATTTAACAAGCAATAAATAAGATATTGTATTTCTCACATGGTTGCAATTAAATGAAGACTGGGAGGGAAGTGACATGCTAATCTAGGCTAGGCTTTCTTAGAGGGTAGGTAAACAACCAATTATTTATTAGTATTAATGCAAAAACAACTCGCACTACACTATTTTACTATAAGATTGCTACAAAAATATGTTTTTTTTCTTTCTAAATCTTACAATATTAACATAAATGAAGTAATTTAAATATATTATTTATAATTATATATTTAACACTAGTTATATTAAGATATTTCACAAAATTCTTAATGAAAGTATACTGTATTTGATTTTGTCTAGCCCTATTTAAAAACAAATAAAACTGAATTGCTGAACATTGTATATTTTTTTTATACTCTGAAGCTAAATTTTTGTTCAGATTATTCGAAATTTCTCAGAATTCATATTAATCAGTTTTTCCTGTACAAGATTTAACCCTTTGACGAGTGCGGCCGTTCCTGAACGTCCCAAATAGCCAACAGCTGGTTAGTAAGTATTTACAAGAAAATTGTTGTCAAGGAGTAAGAAAAAAAAATTTGAAAATAGTTGTTTTATTGGTTACAAATGTATAATAATATAATAATATTGTGTTAAAAACTTGTAAGAATAAAAATTTACACTGATAAATGTAGGCTTTAAAAAAAATTTGCACTGAAAAATCATTGTCACCCGTCGGTATAGCAAACATACACAGACAAAAACGTTTGATGGGCCGCTTTTTTTCAACGAATCAATTTAGTATAGCCTACATTATGGAAAATATAACATTTCTTTTCAGTTTTCTTGGAAGCGTGTGTTGGTTTCGTTTGCTGATAGCGGTATCCCATTGTCGGCGGCATAAAAACACCATGGCATTGTCACCCGTCGGTATAGCAGACATACACAGACAAAAACGTTTGATGGGCCGCTTTTTTTCCACGAATCAATTTAGTATAGCCTACATTATGGAAAATATAACATTTCTTTTCAATTTTCTTGGAATCGTGTGTTGGTTTCGTTTGAGACGCGGCTAAATGTGTCAAAAGACTAGACAGAGGGGAATCTGTAAAAAAGCTTTGTAGTGTTTAATTTTTCATGTTTGATGTATAATATACGTAACATAATAATATAATGATACAAATCACTTATACTAGACAAGGAACATAGGCACAGGTGTGTATAGGGGGGAAACAACCGCGGAGAAGACGATGTCATCGCCTACATTTACGCGCCAATCAATACGCATGGTGAATTCTCCTGAAACCACGCCCCCTGGAGTTGTCCTGCCTTACAATTGTGAAAAACCCGATTTCATGTGTTCTTAATACTATTTCTTGTTGAATTGTGACAACACAATAAGCCATGACTAATTTGTTTTATGATAAATACTTTTATTGCTCAGACGTTACCTAAAAAGTTCCGGAACGTCCATACTCATTTACGCAAACAGCACAGAGAACGTTCAAGAACGGCCGTACTCGTTAATCGGTATTTCCCTGTACTCTTCAAAGGGTTAAATATACTATAAAATTCAAACTACATTAATTCTACTCTCTGATGTCTATATCCCAGAACTCATGAGCTGTTTGTAAAATTGTTTAGACTAAAAAATTATTATTTTTTTGTAAAATGACAATAACATATCAGAGGAAGTTGGGGGCGACGCTGTTGGCAGCACATAAGGCACACTACAGGTTGCTAACAAACTTTAAAAGCAGGATTTTTATAATAAATAAAAACTGTTAACCTACAAGACCCATATTGATTTTCACTTCAGAGATCTGGGCATTCTCAGAAAAGGATGAGAACCTGTTAAACACATCCAAAAGAAAGATGTTAAGAAAAATTATATGGCCTGCCTGTGAGAATGATTCATGACATAGAGAGTCAATTATAACTGGAAAAAATAGCAACTGGCTTAAACGGACATGAAACCCACAGGCGAGAACAATTATGATGGGTCATCTTGATAGGCACAGAGGAAAAGTCAGATTAACTGAGATAGACAAACGGAGTTTAAGAGGATTTAAACAGTGTGGGCTTTAGAAATTAGATAACATTAATATAAAATAGAGACCAAAGGTGATGTTGTCATAGAGGAAGTGAAAACTCACGCAGGGCTAATGTCAGAGAGAAAGTGGAAAACGATTATGATTTTGGAACTAAAACTAACTTACCAAAAAATTGTTTGCAAGTCTGAAATTTTTTTCTTTTTATTTAATAGAAATATATAATTAAAAAAAAGGAATTTCATAAAGGGGCGTGTATTTTTTACTTTCTGTACTAAAATTTTAAAAAAATATTTTCTTTTCGACATAACGAAGGTGGTTTTAAAGAACACATTCCAAGCTGTTTAGTCTTATCAAAACCCTGATTCTGTTTTTCTAAGACAAATTAAAAAAATACTAAAAATGATAGGTACTGTACAGATAACGTGTTTAATAGCCAGTACTAGGGTGAATCCACAACTTGGAAAATTGGCGCTTGTAACTCTTACAAATAAGCACTAGCCTAACCTGCGTGATATACTCTTGCGGGGCAAAACTGTAATCCGGCATATCCCCAATTGACTGATCCACATTCTCCATAGTCCAACTCGACTGTGCATTATCCAGTTGTACTGAGATTGGTGCAAAGATAACTTGATACGTTGTGAAATGAACGTCCCGGCAGAGTTTATCCATTGTAGTTACAGCACTTTCGAGTAAGCTCGTTTGGGTGGCTACACAAACACACAAGATAATACAAAATATTATAAACACAGCAGCTGGGATATTAGCTTTACATTTGGTTGTAGCTAATGAGTTTTATCAGTAACCTACATTAAAAATCTGAACCCGAACTAAATTTCAACTCACCATTTTGCACAGCCTCTATAAGTTTATCCAATTCTTCTTTACCAGCGGAAGTGAGGAGTACTGGAGCATACTCAACAATAGTTGATTGTTTAGGCTTCCTACAAGCATCCAGAAGACTTTGGATTAATTCACGATCAAAACGTTTCACTTCACTTAGAAGTTCACCTACAAAATCGAAGCAAAAGCTTATTGTGAGATAAAAAACAAAATTATTATTCATTCAGTAAAGCACAGTTCAAAACTAAATTCAGCTTTTAATACTCTAAATGGTGAAAATATAACCATTTTTTTTTTTAGAAACAAATTCATTCCAGAGATATTTGTTTTCTGAAAAGACTGACTCAGTTGTGTCATTTGATAACTTGTTTTATATAAATTTAGAATTAAAAGATATTTATGGAAATTATTTATAAAATAGTATTTGTTATTTAGTATTGTTGTGAAAAGAATAGTTAGATTTAACATGGTCCAATTGGTTTAGACATCTATAGCAAGATCTTTAGGGGGAACCTTAAAATACCTATTTATAAAACAAAACAAAAATCCTGCTCCTTCCCATCATCTTCATCTCAAAAAATGTGTAATGGTTTGTGATCCTTCAAATTAAAACCTTTTAAAAACCATGAATTTCTGTCGTAAGAAAATAAAAATCAGCCACACATTCATTTGCTATGTGTTTCTACTATTTTTATAACAGTAAAATTGGAACAAAGAAAAATTTACATAAGTTTAGAATATTTTTGAGAATTTTTTTTTCCCATTTAGTTCAAAATTTCATTTCTAATAATTAACCTAAATATTATTTCTTGTACTACCCCAACAATATTTTATTACGGTTGTCAGAACTGAAATAAAAATTTATTTTTTTCAAGAAAGTTTCATAGCAATCAGTTAATTATAAGACGTCAGTTTTCCTTAGTGTTATCAACTGAGCTATTTTCATAGTGTGATAACCTATTTCTATAAAATAACTTACAAAATAGCATTGTTGAACCTTTTTTTCTTTTCTTTTTTTTGGGGGGCTGTGATAACCTCCGTCAGAGGCCTCACCGACGTCGACCTGAAGGTCTTTTGCTGCCCCAAGTTCCATCCTACACCCACTCAGTAATACCTGTCATCCTTATGAAGGAACAGATGCTACCTGTTGAAGATAGCGATTAAGGAATATAGCAAGTGTGTTTGTGAATATAATGGAAGTAAATATTCAGAAGAATTCCAGTATTCCAGTACACAAAACTAGAGAAACAAATAGTTTCTAACTACAATTCTACTAATAAAGAAAATTACAAAAATAACTTGACTACATAGGGTTGAAGATTAAATTACTGCTAATCATCAAAAAGGAACGTGACGTAATTAGTTTAAGTTTGAGGTTAAGACTTCTATAAAAACAGTTAATTAAATTTGATTATTTGGAGGACTTCTGTTGAATTTAAATTATTGTTTTGTATGTTGTATTGTGAAGCCTGTTCTTTCGCAAATCAAACACCTTGTACTGAATTGGTTAAATGAAAATGTAAGTAAATAAATATGTTAACTTCTATAAAGCTGGACCTATTTAATATTTTTGGAAAACCAATTTTGTACGATTCATTTGATGAATATTATTGAAATACTTTATACTATGGCTGGGTAATCAAAATTTAAAAACTTTACGTCAACATGAACAAGGAATTCCATAATCACAGTCCTACAACTAAGGTAATGAAATATATTAAAAATATAAATACTTACCTACAGTTTGCAACAGAGTAAGACACATTTGAAACATATTCCAATCTTCCTGTTCACCTTTACGCATATCCAACTGCCGGAGCACATAGCTGTACTGCTCTAAATAGCTATGGAAGTACACCTAAAATCAGCAGAAAAATTATATTTTGTAGATAAGTTTCATAATTTCTTAATAGAGATACACAAAAATTATAATAGGCATACCAGGCATGGACGCAACCTAAGGTTTGGGGCATCTAAAACAGTATGTGTTTATTGTATTTTAATGATAGATTACATTGTGGCCCTGATATACAATACTATTAAAATTAAACTAAACTCCATCACTTAACAGCTCATGAAGGGCCTAGATGCCATTTTACATGGGTAATGTGTGGTGAGCACATGAAATTCCTGTCACTGTTATTTATTCAATATTATACATGTTGTTGCCTAATGGCTCAAATTCGCTCACGTCATCTACGATCTAGCTCCCCAGTATAGTGCAGGCAGGTCTTTTCTTCTCTGTTTCTGTTTGTCCACATTGATAGACTAAGAGATGATCTGTGTTCATCTTTAAATGGTTGTGTCCACATATTACAGACTTATATATAATTACAGATAGAGTTACTAAATGTGAGACAATTAGATTTCTGAATATTCAAGTAATCAGCGATTATTAGACTCATAAAGACAATAAGAGTATAATTTTGTCAATCCAAGCATTTTCTTACTATTTATATTTTTCGATGTGTTTTGTCTGTTAATGACACATCTATAAATATATATATATATATATATATATATATATATATAGCTTTGGCACATTCCCTACCACCAGGCTCGGGCTACCCCCAAACTCCACCTCTCATGTTATTTACTTTGATGGATTTACTAACATATTTTTTTTCTTTAACAGTTTTAAGTTTTGGAACATTACTTCTGATTAGTTATAAATTTGCTTGTTAATAATATATTCTCTGTTCATCTTTAGTTAAAATTTTTGCCATATATTCCTGTGACCGTCTCCACTTCTTTTTACCAGCTGGAAGCTCCGGCTGGCTGGAGACCGCGTACACTTAGCCGAATCTTGTCAGGATGGGCCAAGGAGTCGTGTTAGGACGCTAATGAACGCACGCAACGCAAGTGAAATTAAATATTATATTTATTTATATGGCCGAATTAAGAATACAGAATTTGATTATAATTTAAGAGAAAGACATAACGGTAAGACTAAGCCTTAAAAGTGGCCGAAAAGCATACCGATGAATTTAATAGCACGTGGCCGAAAAATGGACTGACCTCGTCCCGTGGCGGTCTTCCGTCAAGCGGCTCTCGGACAAGACTCGCACCAGACTCTCAGACAAGACTAACTGTAGGCTCGCTAGCTCAAGGCCTCCACTCCTCGTCTCTCCCCTCCCCTTCTTCTACGTCATATTGCACTGCTCATCAAAATCGCAAGTGCAATTCATATTTTAATAATTAAAATCCCTTTTCAATATATTCTAATTTATTATTATTAGGATTTTGGTTTGGTGGGCTCCTTGGCTGGGCCACATTCCATTATATTCAAACGACTTCCTACATTGCACTGGTAAACCTCATAGAATCCAGTATAGTTTTCAAATCGGTTAGTAATGAGTAATTTCATATCTTCATTTACCCTCGTTTTGTAAATGAGTAAATACTTTGAATCCCTCTTTTTGTATTTATATGATCTAAATCTTGTTTTCAACTTTCGTCTTGTTTGGCCTAGATATTTGTTTGTGTTACACTTACATTTTATTTTGTAGACTCCATTTTTATCACATATTTCACTTTCTTCTATATTCTTACTTAATCTTTTCTTTATAGTGTTATTCGTGATAAAAGCCACTTTCACATTGTAATTCCTAAAAAATTGTTTAATTTAGTATGTTTCTTTCCTGAATCAAAGTAAATGGAGCCCAGATGTTTTCTTGTTTTTTGGTGACTTTTGTTGTATTGTTTTATTTTTCGTATTAATTACCTTATTACTCTCTTTTCATATCCATTGTTTTCAGCTATCTTAAATATTGTGTTTAATTTTCCTTTTGTGCAGCCTTTCTTAGAAGTAAACTATATAATCTATTAATCATATATCGAAAATACTCCATTTTGTATTCTATTGGTGGGTTGAATCGGAATTAATTATATTATCGGTGTGTATCGGTATGTATCTTTCCTAAAAATTCCAAAATCAAGTAGATTGTACTCAAATTAACAAGGATTGTAGGTCCTAGCAGATATAATAATTATAATTTAATCAAATCAAGAATATGCAGAACTTAGCCCAGTTAATGACATTCCATTTTTACGTGTGTTACTTACTGATCCTGATTCCATTAGTCTAACAGGCATTAAATAACAAAAAACACTAATCTGTAAATAGTAACAGCGATTAGAAAAATTGGTAGTCAGCAATTATTTATTAGACTGGTAAATGGTAATTATTAAACTAATCAGTAATCAACAATTCATAATACTCCTCTCGATTAACCATGACTATTTGTGCTCAATGATTACAGTTTACCACAAAATTATTCATTTACAAATACTTTATTAATTAATTATTCAACACCCATCTCAATTGTAAATGTAAAGAAAATATTTGGAAATGGAATATTTGAAACATGATTTTCCTATGACTTAGATAGTATACAGTGTACCAACAATGCATCACTAACTTTCATAAAACTTAAGTATAAATAAATAAAAAGTATGTGCTGCCATAACTCAAAAATCGCATGTTTTGGAGTTATTATTAAATAGTGAAAATCAAGAAGTGTCTTATAGAAGAAAAATTAGCATTGAGGGTTATGGGAAGTTGAAGGGCAATGATGGCAAAAAATCCAGATTTCAAGGTTCGAGTGATCAAGGTTCCACTGTATATATTATAATAAAATAACATCTTCATAATAGTGTTTTTACGTTTAACTAAACCAACATTTTTGGAGATGACAATAAAAATGTTTGTTTAGGACTTTATTTACCCATACTTAAGGAAATTTTGATCAAATTATTTTTTGAGAAATTTTTTTTTCTAATGCAAATACCTAAAAATTTTCCAAAAACACCACCCTGCCCCCCCCCCAAAAAGTGCCCTTTTGGGTCATTGAGGAGCGTTGAAAATAATTTTCCTGAATTCTTTGAGGTCAAAAAAGGGGGGTTCTAATTGGAAGGAAATTTTTATCTGGTTTCGTTTTGGCACTACAGATAGTGTCCATGTGGTCTGAAACACCCCGCATATAGCAAAGCTCTTGAATCCATTTCCGAATGGTCAGAAATTAATACTTCATAGAAAGCTAATGCCCTAAAAAAGGCTCTCTGTGATGTGCATTTCATTACAACACTACTGTCTCTAATAGATGTACTGAAACAGACTTCCCTTTGAGTAAGATGGTTCAATCTCCTTTATTAGATTTCAAGAAAGCTTCTGATGTGATTCTTGATACCATTTCAGTTTTAGAATCAAAGTGAAAAGAATGTGATGTATTTGCAAAGATTTTTGTTGAAGTGAGAATTTATGTTAAGATTTAGACGTCGAAGTAAAAATGCCACGATTAGCTGGGGTCCAAAGAAATCGAGCAAACTATGCAACATCAGATCCGGAGGATTTCTTTAAAAAATCCATATACATTCCTCTCCTAGACACCATTTTTCTTGACCTTAAGTCTCGTTTTCCTAAGAACACAGTAGAATGTTTCGGACTTCAACTGCTTAATGCCAACAAGTATCATGAGAGAACCTGGGACACCTCACCAGTCTGAGCCGATACAAGAGAAACTATGTTCACTGACGGACAAATTTTCACCAAAACTCGGTCTAGAAAGCAGTCAAGTCCAAGATGAATTCGACTTATGGAAAGCTACATGGATTCGAGAAAAACTGTCTGGTGTAAAACTGCCAAATACAGCACTTTATGCATTAGAAGTTTGCGACGCAGATATTTTCCCAGCAACACATACTTTATTAAAGATATTGTCTACTTTCCCAATAAGTGTAGTGTTTACTGAAAGATCATTCTCCACACTGCGTCGGCTGTAGACGTGGTTAAGGTCGACGATGGGTGAAGAAAGACTAAGTACACAAAGAGATGTAGAGGTAGATGTTAACAAAGTTATTGATAAGTTTGCAAAGTCTGGTAGCAGAAGGTCGGATTTGGTTATTTAGTTTGGAAATCATTGCAATGAAATAACTTAACTTATTGTGATGTAAGAACACGTCAATTATTTAACTCTTAATTCTCTATTATCAATATCATTAATCATTTTCATATTTAATTTTCAATTCAACCAAATCAATAATTTTATTTATAAGCTTGGATATATAACTGAATCTTAGTTTTATTTAAGGTTAGTTTTTTATGTTTAATGATCTAATTTTATTTTTTTATGTTTATGAATCTAATTTTTTTATGCCTATGAATATATTTTTTTATGTTATTTTTTAGGCCTACACAGTTAGTTAAAATGTTTTAGTTTATTACTAAAATGTTGAAACTTATTTAGTTATTTGTGAAATAAATAAAACATTTAACGTTTATTCTGAAAGTGGTACTTATTTCCTGTTTGTGCGGATTGAAAAGGTTTTATAACTACCCAGACCATAGAGTAAGTAATTGATCTGTTAAAATACTTTCTGGCATTCAATACTTCGAACAATAACATATTAGGATGAACTAAAAGTACAATCATAACAAAGTTGAAGTACATTTATGTGACAGTAATATTTAAAAAAATACAGTAGAGTCTCGCAAACTCGGCACTCGATAACCCGGCAGTCCGGATTACTCGGCGACCCTGACGGGAAAAAATATATTTCTAAAAACAGCGATGTTCGTAAAAGTTCAGCAGATCCCAAAGCGGGCATTAACTTCGATCGCTCGAATCGTTGATGGTACTTTTCCCACGTTAAACTCGTCACAAAGCTTTTTTACAGATTCCCCTCTGTCAAGTCTTTTTAACACATTTAACCACGTCTCAAACGAAACCAACACACGCTTCCGTTTTCGTAACTCGCTCATTTTTATTTACTGTATATACTGTGCGTACCTGTCAAAGAAAACTGAAAAGAAATGTTACATTTTCCAAAATGTATACTAAATTGATTCGTGGAAAAAAAGCGGCCCATCAAACGTTTTTGCAGGTGTATGTCTGCTATATCGACGGGTGCCAATGCCGCGGTGTTATTATGCCGCCGAAAATGGGATAACGCTATCGAAAAAGTCGTTTAATATTGCCGCCGCTTTGGTGCCGTGGTGTTTTTACACTGCCGACAATTAGATACCGCTACCGATAAAGTCGTTTGATATCGCCGCCGCTTTGGGTTTAAATTACAATTTAATTTTGCCCTTATTCCCGATAACCCGGCATTTCACAAACTCAGCACTCTTCCGGTCCACATTACGCTGAGTTTGCGGGACTCTACTGTAATAAAATCATGAAATTATTAAAATCTATATATAACAAAGTGTTAATAAAAACGTATTGGGGGGGGGACCCATACTTTCCCGTACATGCCCCCCCTCCCATGAGAAACTGTCCTGGAGCCGCCCCTGGTGCTCAATCACCTGTTGTTTGAATATTTTTGTTCTAGTTGAGAGTAGATTGTGAATGTGTGATAAGCCGAGACATGTTTTCTGTTGAATATATATATTTAAATATAAATACTTTAAATATGGATGTACAAAAGTAAAGTGGAGTAAATAATCTTTAAAATCAATAAGTTCATCAACAGTGGAGAAGGTAGGAAGATTACACACTAAGGGGTGTTGCCTATCATTGTGTATTATGTTATTATATAAATATTCTATCTAATACATAATATCTTTTTAACCATTCATCATATCTCATTATTTAAATTAAATTTGTTACATAGAATATCTTTATATGATGAGAAAATGTGTTTGGTTGTGCTAGTAGAGTTATATTGAAAAGACAGCCATTTCAACATCTGTGACATACAATACCGATACAGATACATCATACGAATTGTAACAGTTTTGAACAAAATCAATCAAATAGTTTGGGAGAAATGAATGAGGGTAAAGACATTTTATATGTTAAAGAAAACACTTTTTAACCAAAAACAATAAATTCATAAAAATATCAACATCTATTTTCAGCACAATATTCTATATATTATATCGAAGGATTTACCTGCAAAGCCTTGATAAGTCCAGAGAATCCACAGCCTTCAGTAAACTGTAAACATCTTCTTAATGCTTCATTAGCAACGGACATGGCACTAGTGATAGACTGACTCAAACCTTGTACGGTATCCATCAAATCGTCTCTGGATACTTTCAATGTTGCCAACTGTTGCTGCATGTGAGATTCTTCCAGAGATGCATATTTAGTTACGTATGGAATGTAAGGAGCATAGATTGCTTTCATCAACTTTGCCCAACCTTCCTTGTTTTTTCCTGTCAATGAACAAATAATATACAATACAGAGTGTAACCAATAATACAGTCTTGGCTATACATATTTGGGTTCTAGTTATCAATTGTAACAGAAAATGTTCAGTAAACAACTTCCCAATTCTGCTTCATTTAGCGGCTGTAAAAAAAAAAAAAAAAAAAAAAAAAAAAAACATTTCTATCGAATGAAAGTAGGTATTTAATCAAAATTTTGTATACAGGTTTTAATCAAAGTTGCTAAAAAGTGCATGAAAAAATACAATTTTTCACAAACCTTTTCAACATCGACTATGAAAATAATGAGCATATATTATCTTGATTATCCAATAACTAGAAATAAATAAATATCAACTACTTTCTTGTTAAAAGGGTGAAAAATTAGGTCTTGTATTTTTTTTTTTTTTTTTTTTTTTTTTTGGAAAAATCAATAGTTTTCAAAATATTTAGTATCCAAAATTTTAAATAGACACCATTTTGAAACTGATTTGTGAAAAATTTTGTGGGTCATGTTAGCCACTTTAATTACAAAAATATTGACACAATATCTATATCCATTCCATAGAATACATTGTTTGTATTTTTTTAAATACAAACAGAGAGACAGACTATAATCAAAGTACAATTCGAAAATTTGTTATTGAAAATATTTTTGTTCTAGCTGAGAGTAGATTGTAAATGTGTGAAAAGCCGAGACATGTTTTCTGTTGATCCATCATTACATTAGGTTATAATACTAACATTTTAATATAAACCAGATTGTTCAACTTGCACACTATCATATATATATATATATATATATATATATATATATATATATATATATATATATATATATATATATATATACACACACAAACACACTTGGTACAATATTTAAAATATGAAATGTGCATAAACTGTTTCAAAAACCTACTCTAAACCAGAATCTAGGCAAACAAAAATTATTCAGCATTACCCGCCCAGAAATTTCAACTCTACTTTCGGTCAATGATCTAATAAATTAAAAAATACTCATTTCCCACAATTTTTATAAACTGGTCAATTTTGTGCAGTATATTTCATGTTTTTAAACTGAGAATAGTTTTTCTAGTGTGCGAGTAGATAAAGCTATTTTTTAATTAAAAACTATTTATTTATTTACCTATAGAATATAGTTCGGTATTGCAAATGATACAGCATCGAAATAGTTAACATTATATACCATCTAATCAACTTTAACAAGTACAACAAAACTACAAAGCAACAAATAAATTTTAATGTAATCAATTATTATGACTCATTCACCTCAAAATTCCATAACTCTTTCACTGAATAAAAACACTAATTACTCTGTTATTAATGTTTTTAATTTTCGTAAAACGGGTGACTGAGCTATTTATTAAACAGTATAAAATGTACCTGCCTCATAGACAGATGGGTTATTTTGATTTTTTTAAATAACAAATGATTAAAAGGTAAAAATCAAAATAACTTGGGACAATTATTAGGTAATTCCAAAGATAAAACAATGATGTTGGAGAAAGGTACAATCTTGTTGAGCACTGTGGTGAAATTCACAATAATGATTCGAATTTGCCAGGTTATTAAAAACTCAGGTTATTATAGTTTTAGGTTTAATTTTATTTCATTAGTAGATATGTAAGTTTAGATTTAGTTTAGAAGCAAGACCCTCCGATGATGATAACTATGTTATCGAAATGTACATCAGGGCATTTAGTGGAAAGAATTAATAAAGAACAATTAATCAGATAATTTTATTTTATTTTAAGTTTCCAGTGATTGTGGTTAGGGGCAAATTCGAATCATTATTAGGAGAAAGGGTATAACGAGATATAAAGAGCATTTGTCAAATATTAAATTTGACAGGCCTAAAACATGTAGTATTGCTGAGCATGTTCTTTCTACATTTCATAACGTAGGAATGAATAAAATTAGTTTGATTCAAGAAATTAAGGACAACAAATTGTTGGATAGTTTTGAAAGTATTTTCATTGTTAAAGGTGTACTTTGTTCTCCCACCATTTTTTTCCCTTTTTTTCCTGTCATATCTTCCTTACATATGTAGTTTAATTTGCCTATTAGCTTATTTGTTTGCCTATTTATTAGTCATTTCGTACTACAGTAATGAGTGCTGACTAATAAAGAAAGAATATTACTCTATATAATTGACAAATTTGTTTTATTGTGAGATTAAAACCATTATCCCTGTTTTACTATAAAAACTTTGATAGTACAGTAGACAGTCGTGAGACAATACCAATGTTTAATTTATTTCACTTTTACTGACCATATATGCATTAAAGTAATGTGCTTTATTATACAGTAGGTTAACTGGTAACTGTGATTTCTCAGTAACAACATAAATACAGTGCATGTACTGTACTATACATATAAAATATTGTAGTCTGATATTTTGTTAGTGAACATATGATTTAGGTTCACCATTTCAATATTCAATATCGTTACAAAGACGCTATTCAGGTGATTTACCATGCATTATCAGCTGGCCTATATAACTGCATCTCTCTCGATAGCGGATTTTTATGTGGTCCGAGCAGTGTCCGCTATTTGGAAGTTTCACTGTATTGGCCTAACCACAAACATCCACAGCACCAGGATGAATAGACAAAGACATGATGTGAAATCATGGATATAGAGTTGCTCAACATGCAAAAACTCACAACGTTCCTACTTTTGATGACTGCTTCATGACAAAAATTATAAAATCACTCCCTCCAGAATACAACCCCTCTGAACTAAGAACATCGGAACTATCTCATCATTGGGTTACAAAAATCTAGATAATTCTCTAATCTTAATTTTAGATAAACCATTCTTTATCCTTTTGGCTCTCCTTGCAAGATTCAACAAAGATCAATCCTTTGCAACCAAATTACAACAATCTTCTTTTTATACTCTCTACTGACTAGATGAACAGTGTTTACAAAATATTTCAGAACTTTAGTTTTTTATTCTGTGTGCTACTAGATGTGCGAACTATTTATGTACTACTAGGACCAGTTTCCAAGGTAAGCCTGTGTTTCCTATCCATAAAAATCTAAACATAATATATATTTTTCATTTCTGTTTTTGTTTTAATTTATTTCATAATAATATTTTGCAAGTTTATATTTAAAAAATATTTATCCAGCAATTGCATATTTTCTCTTGACAACTAGAATCTAAAACTTTTGTATATTGTGGATTTAAAGAAAAACACAATATTTTTATTATGTAGGCCTATTCAAGATTATATTATTAGCAACAAGTAAGATTGTTAGGAAAATATTTATTTATTGAAAACGGGATTAAAAAATGCACAAAAACAGCTTTGTACTAGAGAGTAAAGTGTAGGTAACGTTCTAGGATTTAATAATTTTGGTGGAAACGTAGTTGTATAAAGCTTACCTTGAGACAGTACAGCAGATTGAAGGTTATGGGCAAAGTGTTTGGTGCTCTCCTTAAGTTCTACCAAGAATAACAATGGTTGTTCTTGTTGTTTAAGAGCTGCATCTATACAGATATTAAGGCTAGGATCCAAGCTGACCAATACATCAGCATATACTTCACTTAAAGTTGCAGCAGAACCCACTACTTGATGTGACCATTTGACCTGTTGAAGATAATAATAACAGAACTGAACATGATGAGATTAAACACTACAGAATTTCATTATTAAACTGATCACCACAAGCAAGATCTTAGGCTACAAACAAAGATCTTAGTGACCGTTGTTGGTAAATTTTTAGTGTTGTTTTATTGTGTAAATTGACAAATTAGTCAAGAAGAACAGAACTTGTTTTTAATTATTCTAAAAGGTGGGTATAGCCATAAGACATTTATACAAATTAACGATCTGCAAAACTATATAACAATGGTTTAAGTGTTACACAATATTGTTGTATAAAACAAGTGAATCTACATCGGATTGTTGCAGAGAAAGAGCTTTAATGTTTTTCAAGACAATAAGGAATTACACAAATCCTTGTTATAATTATAATTTAAAACTATTTCAAAAAGCAATTAAATATTCATAACACCGGAAGTAACAAATATTTACCCCAATCTTCCAGGTCCCAACACATCTAAACAACCTAACCCTCCCCACAGTTATTTTCCATATAATAGACCAAGATGTATAATATGTAAAATACATTTTCCTTCCAACAACTTCAATAGTTCTTACAGTAAAAAATAATTAAAGGTCATCATACATATACCCCAAAAAATATTATCTACCAACTACAGTGCAGGTTTTATCCAGTTCAATATATTGGCCTAACCTTACCACCAGAATGAATACAGACATGATGTAAAAATTATGGATATAGAGAAACCAACAACATTACCACTTTTAATGACTGCTTCATGACAAAAATTATAAAATCATTATCTCCAGAATACCAATCCCTCAGAACTAAGAAGATGAGAACTGTCTAATCAATGGGACATAAAATCTAGAGAACCTTAATCTTAGATGAATAATCATCCTTTATCATTTTTCGTCTCTCAACAGGCTGTAATTTAAAAGGCAACCGAGTTGCCCGATGATGACGCAAGGCGAAACAATTGTAGCTCATTTATATTATTAAAATAATTTTGAAACTATTGCTTTATTTAATTCTTGAATATGGGAGTTTCAACAAGAAATATCTGCTGTTACATTAAAATTGTAATTTAAAAAATGGAATAATAACAATAACAAAAATAACAATAAAACATTCGTCTGTAGTTCAACACTCAACACAGATCCATTCTCTGCAACCAAATTACAACAACTTAGTCATCTTTTTATTGTCTCTACTGATTGATAAAGTGAACAGTGTTTATGAAATATTTCAGAACTTTAGTGTTTTATTGTGCTTTTTTCTATTTGTAACCAAGGTCATTTCTACTAGGTAATTACCAAGGACCACTTTCCAAGGTAAACCTTTATCTTTTGTCCATACAAAATCTAAACATAAATATTCACAAATAAATGTAACTTTCTCCAACAATACCTGCTGATGCCAGTTTGAAAGTAATGAATCATAGAACGTATTCATCCATTCAGCAACACTCTGGTCTTGTTCAACTTCCACAAGACATCTCCACTGTTGACACAAAGCACCTTTCTGACATTTGTGGTAATATTTGAGTAACTGTGGGAGACGTTCCATTGCAGAGAAGATAGAAACAAACCTGCGAGACTGTTCTGTAAATAAATATCAATTATATTATTATTTCATAACTGAACCTGTTTCAATGGA
Source organism: Aphrophora alni (assembly GCA_963513935.1). Taxonomy (NCBI): domain Eukaryota; kingdom Metazoa; phylum Arthropoda; class Insecta; order Hemiptera; family Aphrophoridae; genus Aphrophora; species Aphrophora alni. The sequence continues at coordinate 6,629,232 of OY740768.1, forward strand.
TCATTGCTAGTATATAATAAATTGACATCATCATATATTTGACTTAGTTCTTTCTTGATATTGACTTAGGATCTTTAATTCATTTGACATACATATTATTTAATAATTCGAATTTGCCCCTAACCACAATCACTAGAAACTTAATAAAACACAATTATTCTGGTTAATTGTTCTTTATTAATTATTTTCACTTGTGTTTTATTAAGTTTCTAGTGATTGTGGTTAGGGGCAAATTCGAATTATTATTGTGAATTTCACCACAGTGCTCAACAAGATTGTATCCTACATATTATTTGTTTATTTAAATTGTTTAGGAATAAACAAGTATTAGCTGATTTTGACACGCAGAAGTAAAACCAAAGGTTTGAGACAAATAAAAAGTTTGAATTATTGAAATAAAAGAAGTAATTTATTACATGTATAATTTTGTTGAAGGAACAGAAATAATAAGATCTGGATAAGTTGGTACTTGGAATGAAACATAATTTAGAGCAAACATTTTAAATGCCTACATTTATAACAACAAAGAACAATGTAAGATATGTGATGATTGGAACAAGGAAGACAGTTTCTTAGAGGTTAAAATAACTGGCCAAGGTTAACTGGTTATTAACAATTTTGTGATAATGTGTAATAATAATGTTCATAAGACTCTGATTTTAAAAGACAAACAATTTTTTATAAACTTGCATTCAGGATTTGTAAAGAAGTGTTAAAGACAAATCTGACAGCTAGAACATTCAGTATATTGACAGTTCTAAATATAAAATATTCTAAGTAAGATCTCTGTGTAAGAACCTTTATGTAAATTATCGGAATCTCTATGTTAAAGCAGATGAAATTGTACAAGACATTTGGGTTTCCGTAGTGCATTGGAACTTTTCATATCTACCAGTATGGAGAAGGGGAGAGGAGTCTTGCTGAGTTCTTAGATTATATTTAGATAAAAAAGAGAGATTAAGGAGTTAGACCAGTCCCAGGCACCACAACCATTGGCCTATTGTGCAGCTAAGCCTATTATTTATAGCCCAGTAAATTAGTGCCCTTTACAAGTTTTAGTAATCCACTCACTAGCTCTTTCAATGAAAGTTCACCAGGAGTTTGGAAGCCCAAAACTTCTTATTTGCAAGAGCCTCACAATCAAAGATTATGTGGCTTGCGATCTCCTAGGGCCTGCTGAGTTCTTGGTCGTGTGGGGAAGTAGTAGCAATGTGAGAGAAATTACATCATTGTAGTTATACAAGTAATGGTATGTCACAAAAGTCAGGTGAAATAAGTTAAGTACAAGTGAAAACACCTAACGTGATCAACACGTGAGGATCTTGATATGTAGAGCAACGTACATTGAATTATAAGTAAAATGTCGTAATAAAAAACAAACGTTGATTTCTTTTACATAACAAACAATAATAATGTAAAGATTGAACTTTCATTTAAATATAAATATCTTTTTTTAAATAGTTTAACATTTTTATAATCTGATGTATTTTGTATTAATAATAATGAAAGGAGAAAAATTGCTTCGTGGCAAATTATTTAAAATTTATAAAGTGGAATATTATTAGAAAACCTTTAATCTGGAGGGAAAAAATACCCACTGGGGAGAAGAACTTTTAGACGACTTAAATTAGAAAATTAGTAAATTTTGTTGAAAGATTCTCCAGAGAGAACTAGATATGGTCATTACAGAACATGATGACTAAAATCATTGCCAACATGTTACAAAAATATAGTAGCTAAACAGATAAAAGTGAAGAGTAAGTGATTATACATTAAAAAATATTCAGGAGAGCTGTAAAAGAGTACACAATTTTAGTGAGACAATAGATCAGAGGCATTGATCAACTAACAACGTCGAAGGAGAACCAAAATGAGAAGGATATATACATTAATAAATAAAGGTGAAGGCTAAGACAAAATTAGCATCTGGAGAATTTATACAGAGCCAGGAATAGTAGTGGAGATTAAAAAAATACATAATATGATGTGATACTCATTTGGGGGGGGATATTAGAGAAGAAAATATTACCGGGAAAGTCACGGAGAAGACCAAGGAAAGGGTGTTGTGATGACTTGGTGAATGGCCTTCGTAAAAAGGGAATCTGGAGATGGGTTAGGTTAAGTTCCTTTTACGTTCATACTTAAGAACAATTCAATAGTTAAAGAGTAGACAGTGAACAATTGTACTTCACATGGTAACGCATCTCTAAATGAAAAATATTAACTAAGGCTATAAATAAGAGTTTACAAGACTTCAGTGACATATGAATGAATAGGCATGGGTTCTAACCACACCAGAGGAAAACAAAAGAAGAATTCTGAGTAGTGAATGAAAATGAAGTATAAGATTTAATGAAGAACTGTAGAGTTTATACAGAGATTATCCAAGAATATCAGCGGAGATTAAAAATACAGAATAAGATATTTCTCACTTAACAAAGAATACTAGAGAAGATAATATTCCACAAAAAGCCATGAAGAAGAATTAAAAAAAGGTGTTGGATTATGGTATCTGAAGTTAGAGACAAGCAGTGAAGAACAGACAGATATAAGAGAAGTTTTCTGGGAGACCAAGGTCAATCATGGGGTGTATCCATTAAACACAATATCAAGCGATATTTTCAAACATGTAAGCATGGGACATTCTCCAACCAATAAATAATAAAAAATAAATGAATAAATGTATTAATGATAATTAGTCACATAAATAATTAATTAAGAAATTAGTAAATAAGTATCATTCAAAATCATAAATTGTAAAAACTTTGGACAAAACAAAGCAAATTTTAAAAAGAATTAATAAATAAATAAAATAAAACATAGAAAATTGAACAAACCAAAAATAGCGCGGGTTGTGCTTAAAAAAGTGTTACGATGCCAATTGAAACGGAATCAGATGCCAAGTGACGTCAGATGTGAGAAAGGCAAAATCTCATTGGTCCATAATATAAAAATGGTGGGAGTCGAAGTAAAAAATTCCGTTTGTTAAGTTGCATAGCGGCACTTGTGAGAGACGACGCCAAGGTTCATGATGTGGCGTGGGTGAAAAGAAAGAGTATCTGTCATAGTGAGAATTTTCTTTTTATTAAAAAATGTGTTTGAACAGAAAAGATTAAACTGAGTATGATATGTGAACCATCATGTTAAGGTAAAGAGTTGTTGTTTTGTTTAGAAATAAATAATGAAGGAACAATCTGATCATAAACACTTTCTTTAGACTCAAATTCATAATACAAAAATGGTTGTGTAGTAATATTTTTGTATAATTTAATATAAGTTAATATGTTTTCTTTAAAGTAAGAAAAACTCTCGGAAATTGTATATTATAAAATTTTAACGAAATTGATAATAATAGTAAAGGAAGATTTTTTAAAAACCTAACATGTGTGACTAAGTCTTAATTAGAGTACATCTTTCCATTTAACGTTGTAAGCATGGGACACTCTCCAACCAGTAATTAATAAAACATTATTTAATATCAATAATAAAAAATGAACTAATAATAGAAATAATAAGCATTGTATAATAATAAGTAATTATAAAGTGTATTTGAACAATCTTCGAATCAAAAATAATAGTAACCTAATGATTACAAACAAACAGTTTTAAAACAATACAAGTGAAAAAACATTTCAAAGTGTGCGCGTCAGATATCACAAACGTTGCAAAAGCCGTGCTAGCAGGAAATAAAACCCCGGCGAGATTTCCCATGAGCCTCAGCGAGAGCGTCTTGCCAAGCAACAAGAAAGCGTGCTTTAGTAAGTCTTGGTCAGGAGTCAGAGTAAGGAAGTCTTTGTCAGGAGTCAGAATGGAGCAGTCACGTTATAAGATGGCTAAACAGACTCAAATATCACGACAAAATGGTGGATGTTAAGTAATTGTGATTTGAAGGAAACTAACACAACATGGACTGGTATTTCGTGAGTAAAGTGAGAAATAAAGTTTGAGTAATCATTAGGAGACAGAACTTAGTGAGAAAGACATATAAACTTTTATTCAGATTTTAACATGTTAACAAGTATACTATCACAGGATAGAATTTAGATTGAATGTTCATTTAAATATATATTTAATAATGTTCCTGTTTGTCTATATAATAAAAGGGAGATTTATTGTTCTTCTAAAAATGTCTGGCTAAGTCATTGTATTTTCCATTGCCACGTTATAGAAATAACTGCTAAGTACGACTAAGAATAAAAACCCTGCCTTTAGGTAAAATAAAAATAGTTTTGTAAGAACGCAGACTTGCAACTTAAAGTAACTTGATTTTTAACTAATAGCTCTTAAAGCATAACTTTAACTTAACTCCACTTAACGTTGCATAAATTGCCGGCTTGTAAAGTACAGAGGTGAGTCAGAACCTTGTTTAAAATCAAAGATTTCACTTTCAAAAAGAAAGCATGTTAAAAAATAGCATAAACTAAGTTGACTTTGTGTTACAAACAACATAAAATTATGTATACACTTTTGATATGCACGGGACTGTATGGGTATAACGATCACATTACTTTGATATTTACCTACGGATCCAGATGTGAAAGCTTGGACCAGCTGTGGACTTGCAATGGCTTCCAACCTGTTTTTTAGTCCTTCCAGTTGTAACTTCCTATCTTCATAATCTGCCACGTTAGCTAGGATGTTTAGTGACTGCTGCATACTTACTATTTTTTTTGCTATTTGGTCTATATTGCGACTTTCAAATACCTAAACAAAAACATACAGGTTAATATAAACATCAAAACTTTTAGTTCAATTTGTTGTTGTTGTTTTAAGGCAAAAAAAGTTTCAGCCATAAAAAAAAAACAATATAAAATAAAGACCATTAGGCCCAATACTCTAATAGAATTGGGTCGGAAGAGAACAGAGTTCAAGAGACCTGATAGGAAATATCCAACTCAAGACTACATGAAAATAGGTGCGTAGCGAATTAAGGTTCTTCACAATTGCCACAACTATACTCACTATATATATGAACCCCTGAGGGTTCAAACTTGTATATAAAACACTTTTTAGATATTTTACTACTTGATACAGTGTGTATGATGTAGTGTTAACATCGGTGTAAGCATATCTAAAAGGATAGGTATTGCCTAGATTAAGAATAATTACAGTTGATTTTGTTGTAATGTTCGATACTAATATTTAATGTAAAATTGTTTTGAGACTGATTTTGTAGATACAAGATTATCTTAAAAAGAAAGACTTAGGTATAAATAATTTTTGCTAAAATTGGATTTATGTTGAATGAATCGAAAAAGACAATTTTGACAGCTAATATATTCAGAGTGTTAATAGTTAAACGGAACTTTTGAAGTACAATCTGTATGTCCAAGGCAATGATGTCATAAATTAATCGATTTCCATAGCTAGGACGACAGAGGCTTCATAAAATAATCAATTATCAAGCAGAAGTTCTATGTCGAGAGAGATGAGAACTATTGGTTGCCCATGGGATCTTGCAACCAATAGAAGCTGAGTAAAAGTATCTTGCTTCCTTCAGCACTGTTCTTCAGGCAGTTTTGAGTTGGTCAACAACAAAAGTGGTCTGATTTTTGAGGAGAGACAAGTGAAAGCAGTTGTAAGCATGGGACATCCTCCAACCAATAAAAAATATAAATAAATATAAATATTAAGGATATTTGGTCATGTAATTAATTAATTAAGAAATTGTATTGAACATAGAAATTAAGAATTATTCAAAATCAAAAATTACTAAAAACTTTGAACTAAAATAATGAAATCAAATAAAAATCAAACTAAGCGTGTTACCTTTTGAATAGTGTGATACCCCCTAGGTTGGAATTGAAAAAGGCGCGGAGTTGCGACAAGGTCTCTGTAGCCGAAACCATTTGAAACGGAAAAAGTAAAAAGATTGTTTGTGTTGCTATGCAAGTTGGGCGTCAGTCAGTCTCTCTCAGCGTTCCCTCTAGGTAAGAAGCAAGGACTGAACGCTGTGACTTCAGACAATAATGGAGTGTTTAAAAAAAGTATTTATCTCATAAAGTGAAGTTGTATTGGTAAGAGGAGAGGTTTTAAATGTTGAAATAGATTTGAAGAAATCATGTGAGTAACGATTGTAATAAATATAATTTCTAAGGTTTTATACAAAATTACTTTATTACAAAAAAAAAAAAAAAAATGAATTTAAGATTATTGTTTTTATTTTACTTATGATTTTAAAATCTTGCTCAGCTTATGGGCGCCAGGTAGCTTTCGTCTACCAATTTTGAAAAAGAAAAGAAGTTAAATATTATAATATCTCGGAATGGATTCTTTTAAAAGGGTACTCCACAGTGATTCTAGGTTTCAAATGAAGAACTCTTTTGTATGCTGAAATTTTACATAAGTATATTAAAGACAAGTTATTTTTTATACATAAACATATGATATAGAGACATATCATGAAAATAACTATAATTATCATCTTAGTTAAATTATATTTTATTTTCTCAGAAGGAGAACTGATCTATTATTCCTTGAATTTAAAACTGACTCTATATTGCAACAAAAAAATTGAATTGAATGAATTTATGAATAAAAACAAATTGAAAACATCTGCTTTTCTTTTAATATGAATTTTACGTTCCTTTAATAAGGATAAATACGTCATTAGACATTTATTATTCTTGTACATAAAAAGAAATTACTATCCTTTACACATCAAATTTATATTATAAAAATCAAAATACTAAACATTGTAAATTTCTATACAATAACAGAGTAAATATAATGTGTTATTTAACACCAGTTACCAGACTATAGTCACATTGTACATAATTCAAAATGTTCCCACAGCGTCCTAAAAATGCCGTCTTGTGTCCGTGGCGAAATTGTATGTGCACTTCACGAATGTTTATAAAAGAAAATCTTTTCATACACTAGTCCATTCTACAATTTATAATTGTTCATTATCCGACCACATTGTCAAAACACACGCTAATTGTCAATTGTCTATTCGCGTGAAAACGTCTAACCAATTTAACTGTTCAAACAGAGTTTTAACACACTCTCACCCTTAATCGAACGATGATTAAACTCTTTATACTTTCTATTGTTCTACATCAAATTATTACATCACATTATGTGCGTTCTTTCCACTAAAATCTTTGAACTACATTTTCAACTCGACAAAAATACATCATTACTCTCCAAGTTCTTTCTTAAGACTCTGAAATACAACTGTTCATTCTAACACTTCAAACTAGACTCAAAAAACACATTTTAATCTTCTCCACGTTTTTTACTCAGACTCTCAAAATACGACCATTCTGTTCGACACTCCCAACTGGACTGTCGCCTCATGGTGGAAATCTTCCTTCCGTAAGACATAAGTCTCGTTTTCGACTTACATTTTCTCCCCTCCCATTTAACTATCTCGATTCCCGGTTTTTCTCATTATTCAAATTGGATTAACTTTTTTAGGTATTACACGATAAGACTATGTGTTGTATTAATAAATAAGTAAATGAACTATAAACATTTTAAATCAGACTGTTTGCAAAGAACTCTTACATACACATTTTTTGGAAATTACCTAGGTTAAGTTGTTAACATGTTAGTAGTAGTTAATAAGTAGAATTTAATGATGAAATAAGATTCTCTGTTTTGTAAAATCTGTAGAACATGTGGTTATTAAAAGAGAGATTTCTTTAACAACCATAATGACCGACTAAGTCTTCATTGAGTACATCCACTATCCATGTTTCACATGTAGCCAACCAACCTGGTAAGTAGAGATCAGAGCCTGAACCTTGTTTCTTTTTCTTTTTTTATAGTAATAACGATTCAAAAGTAAGAAATCATCTTAGAAATAATATTCATACAGAAGTAGTTTAATAAAAAATAGAATCTCACATGCTTAAGTAGTGTAAGATGGCATCCAACTACAAAATGGACGCCTAATTTAGAAGGTCAAACTTGCTATTCTTTTTTTTTATATTTGATCATTGAAATTTCATAAACCAAATTAATAAAACTTGTAAGTTTAAAACAAAGCAACTTACACAGTGTTGGCATTAAATCTATCATCGAAATGTTGTCAGTGTTTGTGAGTGAATCTTGGTAAGAAGTTATAATACAGGACAACCATAGTATGTAGAACAGTTAAAAAAAAAAAATTAAATTGTTTAATAAAAGATAAACTTGATAGGTGTGGTAGAAAACATATTCTTAAAAGAATGAATATGTTTTGGAAATGACTTTTGAATAAATTGAACTAATTCAATTTATAGATAATGAACAATAAATTACAGAGATCAGAGTTTTTTACATTCTGTAATTATAAAGAAATAATCTAAACAATAAGTTTGTGATCTTTGTATAAAATAAATCTCATGTAGATTCTTGAGACAAAAGAGACAAAAGTGAGTATGATTATTAATATATAAATAAGGTATTGTGGTTACAAGTACCTGCTGGAAGGATAATGCACATTGATCCTTTTCATAAAAAGAAACTTGCGAATTGTGTGAAAAAACGGCTGATCGATAAAATTGGATGAATGACTTTTAACAAAACTTTTGTAAGCTTATTACAAGTGGAATGCTGCCAAAAAACATATTGAAATTGACTGTATTTCTTAGAAAGCATTAGGAGTAACTTCCATTTATTGCTTTTATCATTATACCCAACCTCACATATTGCACAGCTCGTTACAAAATTGCCTTTTGCTATTCTTAGTTTTGGCTTATAATGTATTTGACTTAATATTGTAACATAGAAGAACAAATTTAATTTAATTTAGTTCGCCCTCCGTATAATATATACTTTGACTGGTTTTACTCAAATGTGATGGGTGATAGAACAATTAATTGGTAAAGTTACTTTCTCGATTTATAAATAAAATACCTCTTCAATATCAGTAGCAAGTACTGTCCAGTTATCAGCTTCATGTAAAGCTTCCTTCGCAGCTTGTAACTCAGTTTTCATACAATCCAATCTTTCAAGACTTGCCATAGATTCACCTGTATCCTTTTCAACCTGAAAAACACGATGACTTATATATTCAAAATAATTTCATGTATTATAAAATTTCTAATCGATTCTCATCTTTGCTTCTTAGATATGTTGACTAAAGGTAAAAGAAAAGACAATATATGTTGAGCTGCAGAAATTATAGCTATGCAGTAACTCTGAGTATATTGGCTGGCAAACTGAGGATCCTGAAGGAACAGGAGCAAACAAACAAGTTGATATGGTCCACCATAGTACTTACCCAGCCCCATCCTACAATGTAATACAAGCAGATCCTTTAAATGTAACGTCCAAAAGTTGGTTTCTTGGGCCTTCTAGGAAATGTTAAATTGTATTTATAGATAAAGGGATCCTATGGAGTAAAAAAAAGTCATTAGACTGGTTTTCTGAACCTCGTAATTTTGTACTTCACTACTATGTTGGCTAGACCTTAATGAGACTCCTAAATCTGTATATTATGTAAAGCCCCCATTTTTGATGCTTATGTCAGTGACTTGGCCCTGCCGGATCTCTTAACTATAATAATACCATATTTTCTTAGGCATGTTGGAGTTCAAAATTACATTTTTGACAATAACTAAACTTTGTAATTTTTCATCTTAGAGAGTTGGTAACATTACATGCAAATTGAAATCTGTATTTTTTTACCAAATTGAATGTGTTATATGTTGAATAACACACGAAATATAATCAAAAAACTGTTTAAAATGGCAGCCAGTTTAAAATTTTTAATTTGATTTTTTTTGAAATTTTAATAGGATTCAATATGAGCACATTGTAGTCTCCTATACCAAATTTCATATTTCTATCTTAATTTTTGTGGCCACTATCGTTCTTACGTATAGACAACAGTTCGACTACTGACGAATGGCATGTCGAAAATAACTTTTTTGCTTTCCTAAAGCCATGAAATGTGAAGATAGTCAAAAATAGAGGTCGAAACAATTTCAATTTCCAACCTTACCCCTCCATATACTGGGTATTATACACTCCTAAATCAGTAGCTCTTCAGGAAATTGTAGCTATGTATTATTTTTAATTAATCTATTTATTAAATATATTACTACATATTATACTAAATGTTATTTTTTTGTTATATCTATATTAGTTTCTACTATTGTTACAGATATACTATTGTTATAGTTTTCTCGATATTTAAATACTACTGTAATGTGATTCTCATCTTGATGTGTTATATTTTTTATATACATTACAACAAATTTAAAGGATAGGTATCAATATGGATACCATAAACAATTATCAGATCGAGTTCTAGGCCTAACCGGTTAGAAAATTATTAATACAATTGAAATGTTAATAAAAGTAATAAAACATGTTTTAAAAAAACTATACTAATGTTATTATACAGTGGAATGTAGCTAATTCGAACTTCTATAATTCAAAATCATCTTTAATTTGAATTTTTCTCCTGATCCCTAGCATTTACAATCAATACTAAAAAATCGTGGTTAATTCGAATTATATTTTGGATAATTCGAAGTTTCTACACGGAAAAAGCTGATTGAAAGTCAAACGGTCGGTCCAGGAATTCCCGAAAAATGACGTTGTATCATTGGCATGCGGTCAAAATCCCTTGCCGATCCTTTAACACAGGCTGTATAGCTTCAAGGTTGACACACCCACCCCTTCCCCCCACCCTACTTGACTGTTTGGCCTACGTGACACGTCTGCGGGCGGCGCTTGTAAGTGACGTTGTTTTCCGTTCCTTAAATTTGTTAGATTCCTTTGTGATGGCCGAGAGACATAATTGTAGGAAACGAGTAAAGATCTCAACCTTTTTTGAAAAGCAGTAGATACAATTTCCCTGAGACTTAATAGATTGCTAGTTAAATATATGAATTGTACATGTTAGTTTTATTTTATAATTTTTAACTTTAGAGGTTATTCACGAGACAGTTACTCTACTATATTATGTCCGTTAAGGTGCTTTGTTACATGGATACTTTATGTAAAGGTTGTACATAATATAAGCAGTTAAGTTGTTAAAAATCTATATAAAATTATTTTTAATACAGGTGTTTTTGTGAAAACTTAAAGTTTGAGTATTTTCTTACCCTCTTGAAAGAACTTTATTATTTCGAATTTTTGGATAATTCAAATTTATTTTACTGATCCCTTGAGGTTCGAATTATCCAAGTTCCACTATATATATTTTGGCAGTTAAAGTAAAATTAATGTTGTATTATAGGATTTTAAATTATAGTTTACCTTTGAGATTAGATACAGAAATAAGTCAATTGACATTATAGAATATGAAATGACGAAAATTAGATAAATACAAAAACAACAATAATAATAGTAATAAGGCTAAATAAAATGAAATTATGTTTAAATAATAATAATAAAGTACAAACTTACATAAATATTCACTTTATGAATGATGAAATAGGCTAGAGAAAATTCGACGTATAAATGAAATGACAACAGCAAATGTAATATGATTTATATAAATAGTTATTAAGATACATATTTGCTAGTTGGTAAGTACAAATAATTTATATAATAATGGCTTTAAACCCCAATGAAATCCAAGTGAGTGTTGTGAAGTGATTTATATAAAGTGAGGTTAACTAAAGAGCCTGCGGCAGACCAAACATCAGACGATATTATAACTGTGATCCATGGCTACCAAGGCAGTCCATTATACAGGGGTGGTGAAAAGTCCCGGAACGGGTTAATATTTTTTTAACCGTTACAGATGGAACTATACACCTTGGTACACTGTTACTGGGCATAAAACACTATTTTACCACAATTTCAATGAGCCGCTACCACTTCGGGGGGACGGCCCACAAGGAGTCAGAAGAAAATCTTAAATGAGAGCGTGGGTTGAGTTGTACATCAAATTAAAGGTCTAATTTAGTAGAATACAATGCCGCAAATCAGATTTCAAAAGGTTCAACCTAAACAAAATGGCGGCGTTTTAAAGTTTATGAAAGTTACTATGGCGTTGAGTGTTAATGATAGCTGGAAAATGTTTACTCGGACAGGTTTCAAAACAAACGCCACGAAATCAGTGTTGGAGCTATAAAGCTAATAAAACTATCATTATTTAAAAGGAAAAAAAACCATTATTTAAAAGATAAGAACACTAATTAGAATTATACATAAGTCTATACTAAATTAGAACTGATATTTTTTTTTTTTAGATTGTTAAGATAGGGAAATTTTATAAAATTTAAACTCACAATTTGGCCAGAGAGAAAGAGTTCTCATAGATAGTACTAAAATAAAAATAAAAATATATATAGTCCCCTGAGAATTTGTCATATAATACTAACTTGAAATGATTTGTTATATATGAGATATTATTTTAATAATTAAAAGAAAATTGTTAAATTATTAATTTCATTGTCATTTATTATAAAACATTACAATATATTTAATTAATAAATCAGTTAGTTACCTTAGCAATCTCTTGTTTGATTGACTGCATCTTGTCTCGTAGCAGCAGAGCCTCATGATGTAACATTTCTGTATCACGCATTACACGGGGCAAACTCTGTAGGACCTGGAATTAAGAAAATGTTCACTAAATACTTATCTCTCAATTGACTTTTGCTGTAGTTCATACAATACTGCTCATGGCATACAATACAATAGTTGAACACAACTATTTTTTACCACAATTTAGAACATTTTTAATTTAGCGGGCTATTCTATATACCCGTCTGAAAACATACGGCAAACGTAAATGTCCTGAATATTAAGATTTTGGACAATGCCTTTTTATTAAATAAAATCATAACTCATAACATCAAAGTGAGGTCAACTCATAATCTGATCTCAAGACATTATATTCCAGCCATTACCGCAATTTAGAACATTTTAAATTTAATGGTCCATACCTTGGTCTATACCTTGGACGGGCCATTCTATACACCCGTGTCTGAAAACATATGTCAAACGTTGTTGTTGGTGTTGTCCAATGGCTTTCTCTGGCTCACGCCATCTTTGATCTTGCTTCCCAGTAGAGACCAGGGAGGTATTTTTCCCTCTGCTTCTCTTTATCCAGCTTTCTGCAGACCAAGAGATGGTCCTTGTTCATGACGGTGTCCGGGCTTTCACACAATGTGCAGTTGTCATAATCCAAAATCTTCATCCTCTTCAGGTGTTCATTCAGGCAGTCGTGTCCAGTTGTAAGTCGAAAAATTGCGACAGATGTCCTCCTCTGCAAGTCCTTGACTTTCTCATACAAGTCGAATACATCTTCATAGGACTTGTTCCTTATGTCCTCTTTGACCTTATTGGTGAACTCAAGATGAGATGCTCGTTTCAGTTCGTCAAACGTAAATGTCCTGAATATTAAGATTTTGCACAATGCTTTTTTATTAAATAAAAGCATAACTAATAACATCAAAGTGAAGTCAACTAATAATCTGAACTCAAGACATTATATTCCAGTCATTTCCAGGAATTCAGTCAGATGTAAAAAAATTTCATGTTTTCAGTTTTAACTATTAGCGACCTTGGAATGGTAGGGGATGATGACATGACACAGCTATGTTGCATGGACTGTACATGGGATGATAATTATTATAATTTTTTGTTTACTTTGTGACTTTAAAAAGAGGTGAAGGGTGTAGTTAAAAACATATTAATAATACCGGCAGAAAAAAAAAAAAAACACTTATTTAAAGTAAAATTTATTATTATAGGTTACAGTAAATTATATAGTAATTTTTGGGGTATATGGAAGCCAGGTACATACAAAAAAATATCAAATTCAAACTTACCGCATTGAAATATATAAGTATTATGAAATTTAATAAAATTGGATAACAATTAAACTTGTTAATTAATTATTAAGACAGATCACATTCAGATGGTATAATTGTGTTTTTATTTGCGGGAAAAAGTAAAGCTTGCAATTTAGTACTGCTTAAATGGTGTGAAAAGAGAAATTGTGTTCTAGTCGTTTTCTATTCAAGAGTAGCACAAAGCTCGTGGATTAGAATCCTTTTCTTCCAAATTTAATTCTTTCAAACCTGTAGAAAGATGGACAGAAGACCCACAATAAACGGTGGTCGGAATAAGTGGAAGGTGACAGAATTTTAATAATTGTGTTAAGAACGGCTAAATTTAGCATAAATAATCTTATTCAAATATTCCTGGAAATATATTTTTTTTATAATAGAAAGGGAACATAAAATAATTTACAATGCAATGGACCAAGAGAAATCTTAATTCACAGTGATGTATGCGTGTATAGCATAATATGACAAGTTGTACTCACAACAAAACAGGAAGACAAACAAAATACAACAATGGTTAAAACATAGCACGCTTAAGACACGCATCAATTTGTTTATAGATTTAATTTAGAAAGGTTTATAAAAGCAAAGGGATTTTGATATGTAGACCACAATACACATGACTGAAAGCCTCATAGCAGGCCTAAGCCGTTCAAAGGCTGCTGTGCCTGTATTAAAACAATGAAACACTTACTTATATCTACAAATTTTAAGTAAACCCAACAACTTCTTGAAAAGCGGGAACATAATGTGGTTGCACCTATGTGCTAATTTACTTATACTATTTAATGTGCTTCAGATGTATCTAAAAATGAATTTCGTTCAGCAGTTTCAATTTTTAGTTAAACTAATGTGATTCTAATCACAGCCAACATTAGTCTTTCACATAGCCAACATTGTCTCTATATTATTATTAAATTGTATTGGCCTACCTGTTGGCTGGTATCCTCCAAGGCGCTATTTACTTGCTGAACATAGAGTTGTAGCTTCTTCACCATAGAATTCACAAAAGCCTGTCCATAACAAATATCATTATTAACATGAATAAAAGATAATTAATTACGCTCTTTTATAATGCATGATGACAAATACACACAGTTAAAATTATATTTTCCCCAATCTTTTATTTTCAACTATGTTAAATATTATACAGTAATAAACCTTAATACTATAGATGAACCAAAAGTTGAATGTTCAGTTAGCACTAGTTTACATGTTTCATAAAGTTCTATCAATTTAATTTGTATTCTGTATATGAATAAATTAACCTAACCTAGGTATAAAAGAAGATCATTCAAATCTCATTATACATTTCTAAAAATATTATATATTGAAACAAAACATATTATAAGTCTTATAATATAGTAGAACAGTACATATTGAATATCTTAATTATAAGTCATTAATGAAATACATCTCCTTGATTGTGAATAATCATTTTTAGTATAGATGCAACCAAATATAAATAGCCTAAAATATTGGAAGTGGCAAGCAATTTTATAGTGTTGTATGTTCTTTTCTGACCTTGACGGCTAATTTATTTTATGACTTTTCTTCTAAAAAAAAGCAATGATGACCAAGAGGTTTTTCGCCTTCGAGGAAATTTTTGTTAAACATAAAGACCTAATAAAAAATTGTAGATTTATGTCACCAAAGTTTAATTTCCTATTGTCCTATATTATTTTGTTCATACAAGTCTGGAAAATAATACTAGTGGACTAAAAAAAGTGTGAAAAAAATGTAAACCATTTATTTTTAAAAACCAAAATTTAAAAAAACTGTTTCAAAATTTTATTTCAATTTCGGCTTGTAGGCCTATACCATAATCTTAAAGCATGTAATATCATCTCGCTTTGAGATAATTCCCAAAGAAAGGTTAAAGTTAAGAGTAATTCACTTACATTTTTATTTTCCTGAGCTTCAACTGATCGAAAAGTTTTGTTAATCCATTCTTTTACTTCAAAGTTGTCATCTGAGAATGCTGAAATATCCTGAAACAAAAGTATATATACATGATAATAGGCCTACTGCTAAAGTTTTGTAACTGCAAAAGAGCAAAATAAAAACAGCTTTCTATAATAAAAATTTCATTAAAATGCCTACCCAGTACCCCAATTAGAGAACCAATGAGTAATTGTGAAGAAAAGTCTTAGATTTTTTTTTTCTAAATTTTTATATATTATATATATCCTACTTTGATGAATGACCAAGAGAAATAAGATAAGGAGAAGTGTTACAAACAATAACTTATAACTTATATCTAGGAGAGATTAAGACGGGGTTTAATAAAGTCTGACCTCTAGTCTACTATAAATCCATGTATATCTCACTAGGTAATTATTTAGTAAGTCGATATACAGATTATTTTTAAAAATGTCTAATTCTTTTACTACAAATTCCCATTGTGATGTGTGCATAACCTATACATGAATTTGGTATTTTTCAATTTGTAAATTCACCTGCGTAAATTTATTTCTCAGGAAAAATATAGGCCTCTTTCTCTCTCTCTCTCTCTCAATATATATATATATATATATATATATATATATATATATATATATATGTCTAGCGATTAAATATAATGACCTAATGAAACAAGCAATCACAACATTCATTGACTTGATGAACCTAGTTATCAATATTAACGGACAACACTTAAGCTGGATATTGTACTTTTATATTTCTTATTTTCTACTAAAATAATGTATTTTGTGACTTGAAAAGTGTCTTCTGACAAAAAATATGAACTGATTGTTTGAATACATGGTAAATATAGTTAACAATTTCATAATTTTAATAATAAAATCCGATGATAATGTACAACAGATATTTACGGTACCTTAAATTCTTTAGGTTTTTAACTATAAAAAAAAGACAGACCTAAGTTAACAAAGAGAATAGCCTAAGAAACTCAACGCATATTTTTGGTTATGAATAATAGGTAAATATGTATTGCTCCTGTAGTTGCTATTTTAGCACAAAATTTTGACAATTTCCACTTTAAATACCTTTTGATGTAACAATTCCATCCCCTTTTATTACTTCATACACTTTTTATGTTTCACGATAATTTATTTCACTTTAAAATCATCAAAATTGAGCATTTTTTTATCATTTTCAACTACGCACTCGCTCTATTACTCTTGAAATCACTCGTGGGACGTATGCTCACTTAAATATCTTTCACAGGTTTATATTACTACCCTTCTATGATTTAAGATTCATGAAAAACAGGTCTCTGAAGGATTTACTTTACCAGACCTAGTAAAAGAACTATAGGTCTGGTTGGGTATATATATATATATATATATATATACATTGCTTGACCTGTAGTTCTTTAACTAGGTCTGATTAGCAAATGACATCTAGTTTGACAATTCTTAAAACAAACCTATTTTCGTGGATGAACAAAAACATCGATAGATTTGACATAAAATTCATGAAAGTGTTGTCGTACGTAGTGCATGTTGTGTTGTGTAGTTATGCAGAGTTTAAATATCTTTAAAATGCTATAAAATCATCATTTTTAATCACCGTTTTCCGACAGAAATAATGGATTTCAGTAATTCGATAAAGTGAATTGTGTTGTATAGGAGTATCAAATAAGTTGGAGAAAAGGTGTTTAGAAGACGAATTCCACATAATTTGCGAGAAAATTGCAACAGGAACAATACATATTTACTGAATAATTATTAATTAATTAATCTTATTGTCTTACTAATGACAATTGTATTGTGCATATTTCTTTATTTTTAAATTAATAGACTATAACTAAATTCCATTTTAAAAATATGATATCTAACATTGGTATCATAGTAGCCTGTTAATAGAATTTCTTTTAAAGTATATTTTGTATATTGCTTATAAAAGCCATTACATTTAATTCGGCTCGGGATCATAAATACAGTAATAAACATAAATGATTTATATTATTAAAGTTTAATTTGAACAAGAAAAAAATAATTTGAGGTTAGGGCTAACAACTAAAATGAAATAACTGTGTTCACAATTACAACTATATCTTACCATATTGAGGAGAAATAGGGTAACCGTAAACCAGGAATTTAATTAATATTTATAATTTCTTTCTAGGTGATTAAATTCATCCTTAGTTTCAACAAAAAGTTTAAAAGTCAACTAACTGATACAATAACAACACAACACGACATTCAATACATTACATAGAATAATATACATTGTAGCGCAGTGATAAAGTGGACTGAACCAGATGTAAAATTTTTCCTAACTTGAATGATGCAGTGCACATACAACAGCTGACAGCAAAAACGTCTATATAGGCCCTAATATTCTGAACTACAAGGTAATGGATTTCTGATCTTTTATTGATACAGTATTATTCACATCCGGTTCATTGTTCCATTAAACATCTAATGAAAAATCATATGATTTTAGACACGTAACAACACAGAGGTTTACCTATCGCGATATCTGATTTCTTCATTCGATATTACTGGCGTGAGATGCTAAATACAGTATGTTGTATAATATACAGTATTGGAAAGTATTTAATTATAACAATAAACACATTTCAAATTATTCTTAAACCAAATATTTCAGTTACCATTGATTTTGATAAAACTTACTTTATCCTTGTTTTGCCTACCTGATTCTGAATATTTTGTCTGTTTCTCCACTTTTTTGACAGTAGGTGAAAAAACAAAATAATCTTCATTACTTTTACAAATTATAAATTTGTTTAGATTTGGATGAAGTGAAAAAAAAAAAGAAAAGTATTTTCCTTACCTATTGTAATTCAGTGTCAAAAATGTTTGTATACTTGTAACAATGATCATAACTTGATCCATCATGCAACAACTTTCTTTGTACTAATTAAATTGTTAGAAAGGAAAATTATATAATTTGTTCTACTGACTTTTTACTACAAGTTTCCAGAGCCAAGTGCTCTGATATCTCTCATACTCTACATTATCTCAGCTGGTGTCCAAAATCTTTGGTTCATCAAAATGTCCATGAATTCTGTGCAAGTTGTATCAAATTTACCCTTCAAAGTATCCTGTGCAACATTTACAGACTCACAATACAGAAGGATGTGGTCAATTATTTCTACCTTCTTTTCAAAAGCCAAAGAGCGAGATAAGTCTGTAAGGTAAAATTTATTCAGACATGCCTGGGTGACAATATGCTCCATTCTCATTCAGGCAACAAATGTAGCGGTACACTGTGATACATGATCTCGATAATGATTTTTCTGCAGGGGTTTACTGAATGTTGAAGAGAAAACAATCTAATGTGCTGTTCAGTCCAGAGATCTTTAAACCTCCCAATTTATCTCAAACACCCTCCAAGGGATGACCATCTAGGAGGTACAGGTATCTTGCTAGGTTACCAAAGTGATCAGCTTTTTCATTATCTGGAACATCACAGCGTGTAGGTATCGATTGGATGTTAATATTTTTCATGAGTAATCTCCTCAAAATGTTGTGTATTCCTTCAATGCAATGTTGCAATTCAGTTAGTCGTTGCCTTTATATTAGTTCTACTATATTATAAGAAGTGTCGTAAAAAACACAATGAATAATTTTATTACGAACAAAGTAATAAGCTTACATTAAATATGAATTAATCTCGTTCAAAGTACTCTAATATGATTACATAACTGGAAGAATTTCTCAAAGGCTTCTTTCGGAAAGCCCTTCAGCGGCTCTGTGGACATCTCAATGTCAAGAATGATGTCAAAATTTTTTCCATTTAGAATGTTATTTATTTATGGGAATAGCCAAAGTTTGCATGGTGCTAAATCTGGAGAGTAAGGTGGATGTGGACAGGCAGGAATATTATGTTTTGCCAAAAACTCACAGATCAGAAGCTAGTTGTGATACATCGCATTGTCGTAATGGAGGAAGTCATTGGCCCTTTATTGTTTTCTTTCTCTATACATCATTTCACAAATGTTGCAATACACCCTATTAATATTTGGAGTTTACAGTTTTTCCCCTTGAAACTAACTCTGATCGCCCTCATTATCAAAAAAACAAAAAAATATGAGCATGACCTTAACCATATTAAGTGTGACTACAGTCGGTACTCGGTGAAATTCCATAATAAGGCAAAACAAAAATGATAAGGCACTTATAATTTCACAAACAACAATTTATTGCTACAGCTGTTTCACCGTTAGGCATCGTCAGACAACTAAGAACTAAAAACTAAAATACAGGTCAACTTAACACTAACATCTAGGAATGAAGTTGGGGGATGAAAGCAGAGGGATAAATTGTTGTTTGTTAAATTATAAGTGCCTTATCATTTTTGTTTTGCCTTATGACCTTAACGTTCGACTTTGACTAATGTGTCGTCATTAACTTCGACTTTTCTTAAGGGCAAAGAGAGCTACTAGTTTTTCACTGGGAACTCTGAATTTTTGCCTCAGGATCATATCCATACACCCAACTTTCATCCAGTTGTAATATTGGCCATGAAATCTGGATCTGTTTCACGACGATCCTTCAATTCCATGGAAAATGACAGAAACAGTAAACACAACCTCACTTTTCAGACTCTGGAAGCGGACTAACAAGTCATAACTTGTTATTGTTAACGTGTTAAGTCATAACACTGACTATATCAAAGGATTGGTTATTGAACTTATTACTAAAAATGAATGTAGCATCAGCAGTTGAAGCTATAAGAATTCACTCACCACATTTTTTGATCACACCTCATATGAAATCAATTCTTTAATAGAAAGTATTAATAATTTTAACATACCTTATTTCAAGTCAATAGTAGGTCTTTATATTAGAGTAATGGCTACATGTTTCGCAGCATCATCAGGCCAGCTAACAACATTAACACTTTTGTTCACATACATATCACTAACACGTATAAACCCTATATGTGTATGTGAACAAAAGTGTTAATGTTACCAGCTGGCCTGATGATGCTGCCTATGGCAGCGAAACATGTAGCCATTACTATAATATAAAGAAGTAGTATTGACTTGAAATAAGGTATGTAAATTAATTAAAGTAGTGCTAAGGCAAAACAATGAATACTAATAATTTTGACGAAACTCCTGAGACAGAAAAAGAATATCATTTTTGAGTTTGATAAACCTGTCTATAAGAGTTTAAATGGAGTAAAAAGGAAAGGTTCAATATATTTACACATTTTAACCTTTACCCTTTTTATTTTTTTTTCAGATACAAAAATTGATAATGTAAACGTACAAAGTAGTAAACATTCAAAATACAACAAAAGTGTTTTAAAATAAGATTATATATTGTATACATTATTTTACTTGCAAAAATACACAGACAAATTCACAGCCATTTAGACTACATACAAAATGTGGAGAAAATCCATTCTAAAACTGTGCTTCAATTGAAATAATGTGTTCAATACACGGTGGGTCTTGAAAGAGAGCCACAAAAACTTTAAGTAATAAGCTACATGAAGGTCATGTTTGTGGAAATCATTTTATTTCCATCTAAAGAAATGAAATGTTAAATAGTTGCCACCGACAATTACAATACAAACATTCATGACAGTTAATTGTTGACCATAAGTTAGATTGTGTAAACACCTAACCTGTTGTGTAAGCCTAACAATGAATCATATGACCTGTCATAGACTTTACATCAAACGTAACATAGCCTATTAGAGACACCAAAAATGATTTTCTATAAATTGTTGATATCATCAAAAGGTTAGGTTAAATTTGGATTATATATTTGATTAAGAATCAATATTCAAGAACAAATATAATCCTATATAACCGCCTCACAAAATTTCCAATATTTTTAAGCAACAAGCCGGACGATGGCATACATTTAACAAGTAATTTATTTACAATGTTTAATGAAAATATGTTAGTATTTGTATTATTTGAAAGTTAATTTTAAGTCTTTTTTTCTACCATACATGTACATTAATTTTATGTCTATGAAACTAATTTTACCTTTTAAATCTCAGACAAAAGTTCTGGCAGGATCGTTTGGATGGTATCCATTAGCCTTTTACAAATACTATGTGAGAAATGAATTAGTTTTAAATTATATAATTTATTATTAAATCTGTTTTACAATTAAAAACAGAAGATTTATTCTTTAGTTTATAATAACTCCAAGTAACAAAAGGATTGCAAAATTGGCATTGTACACATTTATTTTAAATATAAAAAAATATGATGAAATTTAACTAAACATATAATCCCAGATTATAGGCTAAATAAATTGATTGAGTAGTAAGGGGTCAGCACATTGAGTACCAATCCGAAAAAGAATTTATCTTTCCAATGCTGTCTCAACAATATAACTTTTCAGAAAGAAATGTCTCGGACACAAAGGGAGAGATCAACCTGGGTTTCAAAATTTAATCTTAAATTAGAGAAATATATTATGTTATCTGTATGATACAGTCTCGCAGGATGATTTTCACTTTCTTTTAGGATTCTCCCCTCAGGCACACTTAAAATGCATATAGGTGTAACTCTAGCGTACCTCAAGCTGGACTTAAACTTTTCATCATCTAAGTCTAGGTTAGAACCCTCATTTTCATCTTTTCTATTAAATCTCTCTAATTCTATTACACTATAATTCCTAAATGAGTAGGTTTATCAAAAAATTACAAAGAATAAAAAAGTTCTATAATTTTGTGTAGAATTAGAAAACAGTAGTAAATATAAGGAGTTCAACGTAAAATTTTAAAGTTGGATGCCATATTAGTTATTTGAAAACAATACTTTTGCAAAACAGATTTTTTGAGCCGATGTGTGAAAGCTCACATTGTCATGATCCAACACGAACAAATCTTTTTTACAGCTAAATGATCATGCAATATTTTATTGATGCTGGTCATACGAATGGCCAAAGATGCCTCAATCTCACAGTATTTCACATGACGATCTTGCTTTTTCAGTTTAAGCACAGAATCAATCTTTTTGGAACAACCGATTTTGGACGACCTCCATGGAATTCGTCCTGAAGCGAATGTCGGCCACGATTGAATTAGTTATACCAGTATTTTACAGTGCTGTAGGATGGTGCTTCATCACCGTATAAAGAATGAAGTTCATCGTTGCACTCTTGTCTTGACAATCCACGTCAAAAGTTATAGAAAAATAATCACACGGAAATGTTCACGAGTTAATTCCATTTTTCCCCCGAGATAAATTTTTCAAATTACTGTAAACAAAACAAATTGCACTCAAATGACAAAATGTTATGAATAAAGTTATGTTCAACAATGTCAAATTACCATGGAACATCAGCTGGCACCTGGCAATACTTAATGTTGCTAAGGCCAGAAATATAAATAGCAACCCTAGTAAAAGAAAACGGATGTCCCTACTTTTGTTCAGATTTGTTCTGGGATAATATACCATTTTTTCCTCATCTTACCTTCCTATCCTATATGATTTGGAGTTTTGAGCATTGTGGTTGAGTGTGACCTGGTATCTGGACCACATTCCCCCCTCTAAAAAAAAAAAAAAAAAAAAACAAATCCTTTTGTTATTGAAGTTAAATTATTTCCATTTCTCACCAACATGTTCAATTTATTTCAGTTATAATATCCTTAATACAACAACAATTTGCAACTACATTGTCTCTAAAATACACAAATAGTAAATAATAAAACCTGAATGGTAGCCTATAACAGAGGACTTTAAATGTTAGTTTAAAGATCACAAAGTAAGAATTTTGATGAAATTTTCATTTGGCAGTTAAATATTTGGCTTCAACCAGTATCTGAGACAATTATTTTCTATCTTAAAATTCGATTTACACAAGTCAGATTACATACACAATGTATGAAACATAATTAAATCAGTGGCAGCTTATGGTAGAAAAAGTAAGGTATTTTAAATTGATTTTAACAAATATAACAAGTCATTTTAAACATTTCAAAGCATAGATAATGCAGCAAAACACTAAAATCACATTTGGTTTTAAAGATTAAAAAAAAAAATTGTGATTTTTAATTTTTCCTATGATTGTTATGTTCTTACTTTAGAACTGGAAAGAACAAAATGGTTGCTCTGTTTACAGCTCTGTTACAACTACCAAATTTGGAAACAACTAATTATGTTTATATCCAAAGAAATTCTCTTAGTCACTGGGACTCTTATGCCATGATATTTCAAACAGATGTTTATGCTATCACACATCTACAAGAAAGATTTTGAATTCAGTAATATGAACACATATGTTGTTACATGTTCTGATACCCAGGCTGTCATTATGGGCATTCAAATAACATCTAGGCTAGTATGAGAGTAGCAGTTATTGCTGGGTTAGCTCTTGTTTCCGAAGCAAGTGAGAAATTCGTTTGTGTCATACGACTTGTAATGATAAAGGGGAATGAAACAGCTGTTAAACTGACAAGAAGAGGAGCTGGGAATCATCCTGTGAACTCTGAGCCAATTATTGAGGATGTGAAAAAGGTAAGGGAAGCTATTCAGTCTGAATACTCTGGTAGATGGAGGGAGATGACATGGGGTTGAAGACAATTTCTGATTGACGGCCTGGACAGACGTAATAGACCAGAAGTGAACTTGGTAGTTGACCATCTAACTCAACTTAACTCAACTGGAATAGTTGGATGACCTGAGCTGTCATAAGTGTGGGAAGAATGTAGTGTCATCATATCATAATATTCCTTTTTTTATGGTGGCTTAGCCACCAGGATTGTGAGTTTCAATGGATAAAATGAATCCTATGTAATAAACTGTAATCTTCAGATCCAGGACATTATCTGACCAGATTCAGACACTTAAAACATTAAATTAGTACACAATAAAAAATATCTGTTTACAGTAGCCTACTAACAGTGATAGATGCATGCCAAATACTTATGAGATGTTACTGATTTATAATTTAATATCTCCATTTAGTATTTGTTCATGTATTCTTTTTAAATGTACAAACTATCTCCGTATTTGTGAATGTTAACGTGTATTGTTGTGTACTAATTGAATGTGTTGATTTTTTTAATGTTATCAAAGTTTAATAAAAGGTGACACCCATGAAGGGCTAATATTTGACGTCCTGGATCTGATGTTGATGGTTTACTGTCAAAACTGGTAATCCGAAGTAGATTTACATAAGATTGTGATGGAAACAAGGTAAATTATCCTAAATTTTATCCATAATACTCTCTACGTAATAATCATTACGAAATTATGTAATTATGTAAAGGCACAGTGTTAGGTCACATTGGCTATACACACAAGGAAGTTTTCAAAACAATTTGTACTTTGCTAAATTTGTAGCAATAGTGAGTAGAAATTGGGAACCACATTCTAATTTAGTTGGTTGGAACAATAATTAAATTTATATGAAACACATTCCTGATACTAGAGCAAAGAAATACATTTGTAGCAATAGTGAGTAGAAATTGAGAACCACATTCTGATTTAGTTGGTTGGAACAATAATTAAATTTATATGAAACACATTCCTGATACTAGAGCATAGCAATACATTTGTAGCAATAGTGAGTAGAAATTGAGAACCACATTCTGATTTAGTTGGTTGGAACAATAATTAAATTTATATGAAACACATTCCTAATACTAGAGCATAGAAATACATTTGTAGCAATAGTGAGTAGAAATTGGGAACCACATTCTAATTTAGTTGGTTGGAACAATAATTAAATTTATATGAAACACATTCCTGATACTAGAGCATAGCAATACATTTGTAGCAATAGTGAGTAGAAATTGAGAACCACATTCTGATTTAGTTGGTTGGAACAATAATTAAATTTATATGAAACACATTCCTGATACTAGAGCATAGCAATACATTTGTAGCAATAGTGAGTAGAAATTGAGAACCACATTCTGATTTAGTTGGTTGGAACAATAATTAAATTTATATGAAACACATTCCTAATACTAGAGCATAGAAATACATTTGTAGCAATAGTGAGTAGAAATTGGGAACCACATTCTAATTTAGTTGGTTGGAACAATAATTAAATTTATATGAAACACATTCCTGATACTAGAGCATAGCAATACATTTGTAGCAATAGTGAGTAGAAATTGAGAACCACATTCTGATTTAGTTGGTTGGAACAATAATTAAATTTATATGAAACACATTCCTGATACTAGAGCATAGCAATACATTTGTAGCAATAGTGAGTAGAAATTGAGAACCACATTCTGATTTAGTTGGTTGGAACAATAATTAAATTTATATGAAACACATTCCTAATACTAGAGCATAGAAATACATTTGTAGCAATAGTGAGTAGAAATTGGGAACCACATTCTAATTTAGTTGGTTGGAACAATAATTAAATTTATATGAAACACATTCCTGATACTAGAGCATAGCAATACATTTGTAGCAATAGTGAGTAGAAATTGAGAACCACATTCTGATTTAGTTGGTTGGAACAATAATTAAATTTATATGAAACACATTCCTAATACTAGAGCATAGCAATACATTTGTAGCAATAGTGAGTAGAAATTGAGAACCACATTCTGATTTAGTTGGTTGGAACAATAATTAAATTTATATGAAACACATTCCTGATACTAGAGCATAGCAATACATTTGTAGCAATAGTGAGTAGAAATTGAGAACCACATTCTGATTTAGTTGGTTGGAACAATAATTAAATTTATATGAAACACATTCCTGATACTAGAGCATAGCAATACATTTGTAGCAATAGTGAGTAGATATATCGGTAACTAAATTCTAATTTAGTTGGTTGGAACATTTATCTAGTTTGTGCAGAATGGAATTTGTAATTGTCAAAAATTACTCAAGTTGTAGACCATTTACAGAAATTTTCCACTTATTATGCTAACCCACTTTTATTAGTCCAATGAGCATAACATATATTTAAAAGAAAACAAAGACAAATGTATAACATAGTTTAAGCTGGCTGTAACTAAATAACCACCACTGAATTAATTTAATATTTCATCTTATAATTATGAGCAAAATGATAATTTTTTTTAAATTGTAACAATTATAAGTTATGCTTTCATTCAAAAACAGTCAACCATTCTAAATCCATCCATTAAAATAAATGCATAAATGACTAGATTCAAAATGCACAAATTATTTTTTTTTTACATTTCATTCTTTAAAAGTAAACACAAATTAAAAATTCCTGACCAAATATCACACTAACTTGATGACGATACAATTTTTATTACACTTTACAAATTATATTATAAGTATTTATGTCAAAATTACCAGTAACTATATACAGAATAATTTAACATAAACATTTTTTTATTGAAAGATTGTAAATACTTGCGCTAGTAAAACTGTATTGCATTTTTGTTGTTGTCTAGTCTAAAGCAGCAATTTAAAAAGGCACACAATTTGACCAAGTTAATCCAGAATATTGCTAAGGCAGTAAATACTAGGCCTAACCTAAGGACGTGTTAAAACTGCTATTTGAAACAGTAATAATAAGCAAATTGTAGAGATTACTGTATATTTGAGTCTGATAATATGTTTAGAAGCATAATATGAAGTTTACAACGGTTTATATTATAAGTATAGTGTATTTATTTATATTTATAAAATGTGAATATATTGAAGGCTTTGAGGTAAGAAGCTATTTTCCTATTTAGGGACAGATGCCACCTTGAGAATGATTGAAGTTAAGAGATTGTTATTTCTTTCCTTTGTGTGACATAAGTTTAATGTTGGGCCAATAAATACCAACATAGCATAACATTACATTGCCTAGTTGTAGATCCAGTTCAGTTCTATTGGCAATCCTGAGGCAACCTACATGGATCTGCGCTTTTTTTTATGTAGTCATGGTTGGATCCCTCCTTTTCCATCTTTCTTTTACTTTTTGACCCTGACGCTATTAGAGTACTCAAGGGATAGAGATAATTATCCAATGCTCTTTTCTTCCTTTTTTTTTATAATGAGATATTGACAGATTTTATTATTATACATTTTTCGGACATTTGCCATCATTTGTGTGTTAAAAATCAAAACACGACGTTTCACGGTGTCACTTGTTGCTGTATCTTTTATACAACAACACGTATTTGACGTTAGTTGTGTGTTACAGTGATTGTGTTTTTTTGACTTCTCAGTTTTAACTCTGAGATGCATACTTAGATATTAAGGTTGGTGGTATTCTTATTTAATTTTACTTCTTACATAGGCCTAGTTTCTAGTTTCATGTTTCTTTAGTTTTTAGTCACTTGATAACGGGAATTGATTCTTATTTCTGAAACGTCGTGTTTTGATTTTTAACACACAAATGATGGCAAATGTCCGAAAAATGTAAAATAATAAAATTGAACTTCCCTCATTAACAAATAACTTCAAACAGAGAATATTGACAGAGTGGTTTTTTACCTTTAAACACGAAAGAAACAATTAAATTACTGAACTGTTAATGACCTTGTTTTTGGTAATATATCCTGGGTGTGTAATAACAACTATTAGAAACTCGCAGCATACTACCAACATCAGGATGTCAGGATTAACTGGTACTAGAAGTCTGCCACATGAAGAAGTATGTAACTTTACATTGCGAGTATTTAAAAATATATTATATTAATTTTAGGAAGCTGGTTTTTCCCCTTAGACACAAGACTTTTTATGTAGTTCCATGTTCTAATCCAGCCAGCTTTATATCCTTCATAAGGTATACAACTTGCTTCATTAGATGATCTGTATTTCCATAAATAAGAGACGGGACAAAAATCAGTAATCTCTTACATTGGGAGTGTACCACAGACTTTGAATCAGAAGTGTATTTAATCTTACAGAATTCACGGTTAAATGAACTTAAGTCAAATGGAGTTAATGAGATGATGAATTGCTTTGATAGTCAGACGGTCTTGAAAGCTCTAGAGTTGGATCTTGCTTGTGGATAAGTGCAAATGAGCACTCAATATATTGGTAAGAAGTAAAGTTAATCTGATTTGGATTGTGAACCACTCAATGTGGAAGGGAACAAAAAAGCAGTGAGTTCATATAGATTATGAATGAAGACGATTATATTAGAGGGAATGTGAAGTTTTTTAACATGGGATTATAAGAACAAGGTATGTGGAATACACGGATTTATTATAGATATGCTAGGATACTAGTCAGAGAGCCTGGTAAGATTAGAGGAAAGCCACACATCAGGTCAAAAGGATAAATCTTAGAATGGTGATTGGTTTGTGTGTAGACCAATCAAAAAGGAACAAAATAGACAAAAAGAATGAACATTTGCAACATTTTGGAAGAGAGATTCAGGGAGAAAGAAAGTTTGAAGAAGTGTTCCTATGAAGATATTTTGGTGGAATGTGTTTGGAACTATGGAGATAAAAATGATTTTCAGTATGGTTATCCTAAACTTGGTAAGATTCCCGAGGGTCACAGGTAACTATGAGTGGATGTAGACGATCTTTACTTCATAGACAAAGAGGACGGATGGTATAGTATCTTTACTATGCTTTACCTGATGCAACCCTCAAGGGTTCACTTTAGTGAATTATGGTTTGACAATCCTAAGGGAACCTAACTGGAGCTACATCTTTTTTTCCTTAGGTTAGATTCCACTCTTACCAGGCCTCTCTTGACAACTTTTATCTTTTCTAACACTGGCACTATTAGAGTATTCGAGAGCTAAGGTTCTTTATTTTACGCTCTTTTTTTTTTTTATAAATCGATGATGACCGAGAGGTTTTTCCCTTTAAACAACAAAAAAAATTATGATGAAAAGTACACAACAATAAATATCGCCAGTTCAGTTTTATCTGAATTAACCGATTTAAATTGAAAGAATATTTTCAAATGTTATAGTACCAAAACGGCAGCTAAGTGGTGTGAATTGACCTTAGAAAATTTAAGTTTATTTAATTATTCAGTTTCTTTCATGAAAATGATTTAAAATTAGTTGATCAGTTCAACTGTATTACTTTGAAATATAATTTGAACTTTTTCTCTATCTTAGGAAAAGGAAAAATTGAGCTTTATGATGTTTTATGCTGTTAAAGTTGGTTGCACTGTTTAACATCTACGACAAAGCAATAGGTGTGATAGCATCGTACCTACAAAGCGTAATTCAGTTGTTGATACAAGTTAACGTATATGTTAAAAAAATAAATGAAACAATAATGTTTTGCAAAATTTCAACTAATTCTAACCAAAATGGAAAGAATTAGTAAACAATGAGAGTTTTACAATATTCTATAGAAATTATTTATATATATGTACAGAGCTACAAATTAAATTTCATGTACAGTAGAACATCAATCATCCAAGCTTGGATCAAACTACTCCTAGTATTAACAGCCCATATTATTAGTTAACTTGACCATCAGTAAATGGTCCGATATGTAATGTTCCCAACCATCATTCTTTTGTTTATTTTTTGTAGGAGGGAAGCGGAAAAATGTTTGCTTATCTCTTCGTAATTCATAGAAATGAACTGTCACAGTTTACACAGGTTGAAACCCATTATTTCTCCTCTTTTCATTTTCATGGGTTTATCATCTAGTTTTGTTAACCTAGGGTATAAAATTCAGATATTAAACAACAGCTGCTTGCCGATTATTGAATCAAAGATGACTTGGCGGAAGGTTGAAATCAAAACATAACAAACTGTCTATCACAAAAAAATATTCGACCAATCACTATTTTTACACATAATTAGAACTCATCAATGGTCAGTTGTTACACAATCGGATTTTAAATTTCCTAACCCCCTCTTCCCTAAATCAAAAGTTCTTATTGAGCAAAACTTTCAAATATATTAAACCTATAGTAATTTTTAAATCTGTTAATTGTTTCTTGAAAGTTTAAATCATTTTAACAGTCATTACCATAACAACAAACTTTAAAAATTGTATAACCGATTCAATTTGAAGTTAGATTAAACAAGAAGATTCACGAAAGATCACAAGTAGGCCTATTGGTATTTTTTCCTCATAGATGATAAAACAATTGTCTCACGCAATGAACAAAAAAGAAATAGAGAGATTATATAAAGAGATTTTGTACAACACCGAGTAATTAATAATGATTCAAAGGTTACAATATTATTCTGTACTTATCCTGTTTCAAACTATCTCATTTGGATGGTTAATAGTAAAAATTCCTACGATTAATTGACTTTAACTCCATTCCAACCTATTTCTCAGTTCCACTGAATGGATAATTGAGGTTCTACAGTATAGCTACGTTATAAACTTATTTAATATTTCCAACTATTATTACATGAACATGTTTAAAATATGACCAAGACATATTTAACTATTTATGACTGTATTATATTGTATTGTATGATATTTAAGATATTCACAATATTGGCAATGTAAATCTATTTAATAATCTTATATCTTCTATTAATAAGATGTAATGTATAATTAAAAAATTACTAATGTACGGTAGCTATTTTAAAATTTTTATTTTGACTCAAGCTAGAGAAATAATCATGTCTAGCATTCTACAACAAATTGAGTTTTATTAAAATAGGTGTATAATTAAAAAAGTTAAAGATTTTGATTTTTAATTAATATAGGCTAAATTGAAAGTTTTGTAATTCTGAACTATTTTTTTTTTTTTTTAGCTATTACATTAAAATTGAATAGTTATTACTTGTAACGCTTGTTAACTATGATAAACGATGATTATAATTGGTAATTAATGGAAAAACTGTATATACAAATGTTAATACCTCAATACAAAAAAGTCAAAAAAAACCATTGTGTATAACTAAATTACTTAAATAAAAGAAATTAAAATTGGTTTAGTTGTCTAGGTTGTGAAGATAGATAACCTGATTTTTAACAAAAAATCATTCTTAAAAAAAAAAAATTAGGTTTAGTAGTGAACAATTAGGTCATTAGAGAAAAGTTAAGTATATAAAAAAATTAAAAAAACTGGTTCAGTTGGTTGGGTTGTAGAGACCAATAAAGATTTCTATAGTATACATTATTGTTCAAACGCCCATAATTTTCTTTTAAATATTTCTTCTTAAATTGGTTTAAAACTAAAATAAATTAACTTACAAAATTGAAACTTAACCACAACCTAACCAGAGAGCAGGGACTTAAATGTCGTCTCTTTCATTTGACATAAAACGATAAAGAAAATTTAGTTTGATATCGTTTCAAGTTCCTGAGAACAAATGAATGTAAATTATGTTAGATAGGAAGCCTTTGTCTCTGCAACCCCTTCTACTGACACTGGAAGCTTTGATTTGATTTTAATTAATTACAATACTACACTGCGTTCATAAAGTCTTTCTAAAGTGAATGTGCGCTAACAAATAACTTAAATTTTTGTTTTTAAAAACTCAACTTGAAAAAGAATTTAATACCTTTATATATAAAATTTGATTTAAATTCGTCAAATTCATAAGTTGATGTTTTAACAGACACATTTAACTAATTTTTTTAATAAATAACTACAATGGTGGCAGAGGCATAGTTTTCTCTCGTATATTTACTATTTCTTTTATTAAAGAAGAGAATCTGGTACGGAATTCCTTAGCGATGTAATTTATTATCCTTCCTTTACTTTACGGTTGGTCAAGAGCTACTTCAAAAATCCCTTAGCCATATTGTTAATTGTTGAACAATAGACCTAGTTTGTTATTAACTATTGTGAAAACGATGCAATATCAAAATGATTTTCTAAAATTCCTTACATATGTAAATGAAGTGCCACCATGAACACCGAGATGATCCTGAGGGATACTCAAAATACATTTGATTTTTATGATGAAGATGTGTAAAATGTTATAGCTTAATACATTTTTCGACATATAATTTTTCCGTTGTTCCCGTTATTTTTGAATAAATGCGAGAAATAAAATAAATGAATTGACTATAGCAGAAATAGAAATATTGTAGACAATATTATAAATGAAATTATTGAAATTGGAATATTCTTGGTATACAGTTACATCTAAATGGTCAATTAGGTTTCAACCATCCATAATTTTTGTCCGTTCAGCATTTTACTGTCTCTCTTTTTTTCTCAATCCAAGTTATATATTTTTAAACCACATATTTTAATTAATCTTTTTTCTAAATTAAAAAATATTAGCATCCTCTTCTTCGCCAATATTTCTCCTTGTGAATGTATTGTCAAACGAATTAAAATAAACAAAAACTGGTAAATTAGGCAGATGACAGCTGTTTAACAATTATTAATGAACAAACAGCTGTAGTGATTTCTAAACTCTCATGGATTCTTATTATCGATATAATTGATATGTAGTTCTTTTAATCTCTCCGTTATAAAAGATAACTTCGAAAGAAAATGTTAAGAAGTGCTCATAAATGTGATTTCGGTTAAGGAATGCCTTTAGTGTAAAGTTCCTTAATTAAGTATTTCCTTGGGTCTCTAACAGAAGTCTTAAGGAATGTTCATAAATACAGCCCTTGAGGTATTGCTTTTAATATTAGACACAAGTATGTAATGG
The DNA here is from genome assembly GCA_963513935.1 of Aphrophora alni. Classification (NCBI taxonomy): domain Eukaryota; kingdom Metazoa; phylum Arthropoda; class Insecta; order Hemiptera; family Aphrophoridae; genus Aphrophora; species Aphrophora alni. The sequence goes on from OY740768.1 coordinate 6,662,395, forward strand.
CAAATTTTAATGAAAACTTTAATAAAGCGCAGCATGTATCACTTTCATCCTTGTAATGCGCAACTGTAAACTAAGCTTCCTACCCATAACCAAAATTAAAATACAATATAAGCAATAATTAGTTTACAGATATAAATAAAAACAAATATAAAATGTAAACATACTTTTTCCGGAAAGTATTTAACAACATATTTACAAACAATAAATAAAATAAATAATTAACTTAAATATATATTTTAGCGACTAAAATAATAAATACTAAACAATAATTGTAATAATGTTTAGTAATTGTACACATAGTCACGAACTGAAATAGTAGAAAAATGATAATGAATATATCATAAAAGCTGACTAAAAAAAGAGTTAACTTTAGAAAGTGTTATAAAAATACAAACAGAATTGTGTGCTTAAATCTGCTCAGAGGTTCACTTATTGTGAGTACTGGTGTGATATTCCCAAGGTACTTCGGCTGGATCTACACCTCTCTTGACCAACTCTTGTTCTCTTACAACTCTGATGCTATTAGAGTATTCAAGATCTAGGGGTCCTTTCTATTTCTATTTTATGCTCTTTTTTTCTTTTTTTTACACTTCTACAAAAGTAAATTTAGAAAGAGCTCTGGTAATGAATCCATACAAACTGGTTGATGTTATTTTCTTGCAAGAATTTTTCAAACTAGTTGATAAGCTCTGTTAGATGTTCTTCAAAAAAAGATTTTATGTTCCGAGAGAAATCAAATTAATTGGTAATGAACAAACTGTTTCAACAAGGGTACACATTCAACAAGGCACATTCAACAAGCCCTTTATTTATTTTTCATCTCCATAGGTGTCTTTATCTGAAGCTGAGTCTTCTTGACGAATTTCAAATGTGCATGTTGCCTCTTTTTTATGAAGAGCTTCAACGCATGGAATCTAACCTAACCTATGTATCTATCGATACTAACATTGTTATTTCCTTCCTTCTGAACATCTTAATTAGAATGAATTATCAGTCTTATTTTTGTTTGTTTTATAAATACATATCATCTTTCTACTATTAATAAACATTTGCAAATAAAAATAAAATAAACCTTTTACCATTAACTGTTTAATAAAATTTAAAAAATACAATTATACTAAGTATAAAAAAAAAAAAAAAAATTATTGTTGCTGATAAATCAGCTGTGAATAATAATGGCTGCCATTAATAAATGTCTTCCACTTAACGGAAATGCAAAAATAAAATGAGGAACTGGTTAAGCAGTTTGGTTTGATTAAAACAAATTATTTTCAGATCTAACCTAAAAATACAAAGTCATTTAAATCACCAACGAGCTACTCATGTTTAAAATACTAACATATGTTGTTTTACTATAAAAAAGTCAAACATTATAAATTGTCTTGGTAACTTTAAATATCACACAGTGATAAGGTTACTTAGTATAAAAAAATTAAGGTCCGATTTTTCTAAAAACTAAAAACAGAATGTAACATTAAGATGAAAAGAGTGTAACTTATAATTTATCTTAGAATGTAACCAGAAACAGTTCATGAATTTTAAAGAGGGTATAGCCTCCATGGAGGCTCTTAAGTAGAGTCTATTTAGGGTGGAATGGGACTTTTGTGACTACGTAACAAGTGAACAGAGTAAAGGTTGTCGATACTCAGTCAGGAATGTTGAGTTCACCAAACAGAGATTTTCCCTATTACAGTTCTGCTTTATTCTGAGATAAGACCACTTATCCCATCTTTCTATCCCTTCTTCCCCGATTGTCCCAATGATTTCATAATATTGACTGAGGTTGAGGTGTTACTGAACCTTCCGTCCCTTTCTAAACAAACAGGAAAAGTGAGTTATTTTTTTATTATTCTCTGAAAGAATGTAATGAAATCTTATTGCCTTAACAGACATAATCGTGGCTCCTGCAATTGATTTTTCTTCTAAATTCAGAGAGAAATGAAATAGACTTTAGGACTGTAGTGTGTTTTATGGTCAAAAGACTGTGGAAAAAGATATTAATCTTTTTATATCCTTCGTCAAAAGAAGTTCTATTGTGTAACTGCTACATGAGGCATCTTCAGACTTAGCACGGGAATACTTTATACACTCACACTACAATTTACATACGTCTACAATTTTAAAATATTATATTGTACGAAAATTATAGTACACATCAAACGAATTTAAAACTTTAGATATGGGTTGTGGCCATAACATTTCGCTTCTGTTACTACTAGTTGATTTGAGTGAAACAGCTTAGCAGTTACCCAATAGAACTACTTTTGATGAAGGCTGTAAAAAAGTACATTGATAAATTAATTAACGGTAGTTTTAAAAAACTAAATATGGAAGTGAATACTTACACAAAATAAATATTTTCTCAGAAAATGTACAAATTTTGTTTTCTAATGAGTTACTTAAAAAGTTGGCTCTATTTATCTACAATGAGACATTCTGTTTTTAAAATACTAATAAGTGTAAAAAGGTGAAATTTAAAAATTTAAATTTCATAAACTTCTGTATAGTCGACAAATCTAATTTAATAGTTTAAGTGTAAAATGTACGTATATAGTTTAATTAGCCTATAAATAATACACAAAGCAGTTAGTAGAAAACTTCTAAACTTAAGATTCGATTTGAATAATTCCAACAGGTTCGATCCGATTTTTACTTTGAAAACTAAAGTTGGAAATGGATAAAAAAATTCAAGTAATTAAAGCTAAAACATTATACAGACACATTACAGTAAAAATAATTATTGGATGAACCTGAGGTTAGAAATCTGTTTTACTCTTTATATGAATCAGTGTTTTTATGTCTCGAAATCTTTCTCTTATGTACTTCCAACTTTGTATATTATAACTTCAATTAATGCTTGGTGTCTTTGAGTATAACCTAACTTTACTTTAAACACTCAAAATAGATATCACGTAAAAAAAAAAAAACAAAAACTACAAGCATTTTAAATTATTATAATTTATATATATATTAAGATTCCAACAAATTATAAATAAACATTCCTCATGTAATAAATACTACAATTAGGCTATACCTTTAAACAAATTATTAAATAATATAATTACATTGTATTACACATAAATAAATGTTCTATAACCAAATTATAAATTATTGTGTCTCAATTAAATTAATACAAAGTAATTAAAAATATATATTTTTTATTTAAGTACTTATATCAGATAATATCAAATTTAGCAGAATAAAAACATTATTAGATTTAATCCCTAGTATTCTAAGTATTAAATAATAAAAGAAACATTTCTATGTTGAAAATTATAATTAAAAACATATAATAAATATATATTATTTAAAAATTTTAAAGATGAAATTTATTTCTTCCTGAATTTTACATTTTATACAATCCCTCGTTTAAATCTAGGATTAAATCTTTTAATTAATTACTTTTGGACAACTTAATTTTAACCAAATTTTTCTAGAGTAGATTTTATACTTTAAATATTCCATAAATTTTAATCTAAGCTACTCAGCTGATTTCCAATTTAAACAAAAAAATATTTAAACCACAAGACAACACATTTACAACTATCTTAAAGATTGTCATTACAAATTATTGGTACACTGTCTCTATGAATAGTAAACAATAAAGTATTAAAGTGATTAAAAAATTAAGGTGTAGTAAATTAAGTATTGGAAATAGATTGTAAATCAAGTAATAAACAAAATATTTATACTATGGTAGTTACAAATATATATAAAAAAAGCCATTCTAATTAGAAACAAACTGGGAAATATTAGTTTGATAATAGGAATCATAAAAAAAAAAATCATCAACCCCTCTCTCACTAAAGTCCCATGCTCACATATATGCGGGCTATAGCTAGCTGTTTCAGTTATTCTTCCTCAAATATATAAGAGCAACATCACTTTTCTTATTTTGGTATCAATTTTCAGCCACAGATTGATAAATAGTAACCCACAAAGTATTCTTAATAGTTTGGGAATCTATAGAGAAAAAAATTCAGTATTATGGCATTCTACTTTGACAAAAACAAGACATTTTATTTTTAATATCATACAAATACTAAAAAGTCTTGAAAAAATAAGAAGGAAAAAAAATTAAATACATTATTGTATTTTATAAACTATATACCAACATTACACATAAACAAAAATAGAGTGCTGTTTTCAGACTAAAATCTATGTTTATATGCATTTGTAAAAAATGACGGCCAAGAAAACTGTGCAAATATTGATTGTACTACTATACAAAAAAATATTAAAGTCATAAGTTTGACGGAAATATCCTACTTCATTGAATAAATGGAAAAGAAATCATCTTACATTTTTTAGGACACATATAGAAAAATATGTCATGTCATTTTATTATATTCATGGTAAATATATGAACATAAAATGAACTATAAAAAATTATAAATATGAAAGAAAAAAAAGAAAGAAAGAAAAATTAATACAAGTAAAAAGATTTTAACACTTTAGCTGCCGCAACATTTTCTAATGAGTTTGCACTAAATTGCCAACTTGAACAGATCATAATTTTATAACCATGCTAATTTTGCCACAGAAACAAAATTAATAATTTTCAAAATAATGAAGAAAATATTTTAATCCAATTGTTTTGGCAAGTTAAAGTTTTCATAATGTAACAAGCTTATTGATCTCCTTCTTATTTTCCGTTCTCTCTAGTAGTACATAGTAAATAATAATTTTATCACTCCTATTACATTTAAACTATTCTATAAATATCAAATACAAAAATGAAGCTACTCAATCAGAACGAATGTTCTCTAAACTAGTTTTTAATATTTGGATATGTTTTGTTATTTTATTAGGGTCACACACTGATGTCGATTGTAGTGTGGTTGTTTAGGATATATCTGAAATTTTGATGTGTCGGTTTAGACTAATGTGTAGACCTAAATTAAACCCCAATGACAGATAGCGAATTAAGAGGGGAATTGTGTATTCAGTTTTCCTTATAGGCTCACAATATAATAAAATCGTTAGAAAAAAGTAAAATAATTTGATTAAACAATTATTTTAAACAAGGTTTAACCATTGATTTTAAAAAATCGAAGAAGAGGGGTAAACTGAGATTTTTCACAGAACTTAAATATATCTGAACGAAATTCTAAAACAATATAGTGGAAGAATTTTTCCAAACATTTGGATTTAAATCTGATTAGAGTTAAATTAATGAATCATACTCACAGAGTCAGTGTTTCAATAATACCAATTAAAATTACATCTGATAAAGCACATGACAGTCGAGCTATCTTTGGTGTCAAAGTAGGATACAAAGCCAATATTAATACAACCTCACAATGCTCTCGCTACTTTCAGACTTGATCGTTCTCTGGGTTCCTTCGTGCCACCAAGAAGTTGAGGTAAGGATTTCTTACTACACTCACATTCACCATGAATGACCTAAACAGTTCAAGTTAAAGACATTTATATTTTGTATATAATTACGATTATTTATTGGGACGTCAACAAATAACTAATTTACACAAAACAATAAAAGTCTTTTAGTCATATAAAGTTTTCATTTACAAAATCAAGTAACAAAATGTAGATTAACATGCAGACCTATTGAATTCCAGTCTTCCGATTGAATGAGTTTGAATTTTTTTTTAAAGTTCTTTTTTTCATCCGATACGCTAGAAATAATATATTATAATGATAATCTTTGGTGAATCTAGTTGGTTAATGTAAACTAATGAATCAACTGTTATTAAATTTGTGATCATGTAATGAAATGGATTAAAGTTTAAAGATACAGACAACTGATTTATAAGTGGCTTAGTGTATTTGGAATTTTAGGTAAATCAAAACACTATTTTATATAATGTATATTTTCTCTAGAAGATATTACTGACATTAAAACTAATACAACACCAGACACAAGCAACATTATATGTTACCTTACACAACTCATCCAATTTTATAAACAGGGATCTAATTACAAAAGTATAAAATGTTTTAATTATTTATCATAAGTGTAAATACACTGTTCGTACATTGTTGTGATGCAAAAGCGAGTTTGGACTTTCCACAATTTGGACCTCTTTCGTCGCACATTTTCTCTCAGCCACCTCAAAACATCACAATAAATCTGAGTTCATTGTAACACCAGCTGGCATGAACTCGCGACGGACAATGCCTTTGATGTCGAAAAATACAATAAGTATGGTTTTTGTTGCATCGCAGTTTTTCGCGGCTCCGTCTCCTAACGTGAAAGCTGTTCGGCCAATCAGAAGCAAGCTAATTAATGTGGGGTTTTTAAGTTGGATTGGCCGAAGTAAAGTCGTTTAAGGCCGGGGAAATGATGTGGTGGGCTAGTGTGCGTGTGTTGGCAGTGTTTGAGGAAACTAGTCGAGTGAACTGGTTCCCTGTGTAGGTGACGTTATCAAAGAGATCCGGCAAAGTCGAGTGGCTGACACGAGCATAGTGAGTGGAGGGTTCTTCACGTATGTACTCAAGGCCTGTTAAGACAGAGACACTGAAACAAGAGATAATATCCACCAGGTTGTTTTATTCTTTTTATTTCTTGAATTTATAAACTTATGTAGCTTATACATTTGGACTTGTCTCATAGCCTAAGGTCAGTGAAATGAACAAATTTGTTATACTTATGGTGAAAGCAAGGAACTCAGTTTGGTTCCATGAATAAAATTGTCCACTTTAGAATGGTGAGTGTCCCAAAGTTTTTTCTGGCACACCAAACAATGATAGTGAACAGAGACTTTACCTTAGATAGATATTATCTACTTACCTTATCTTGAGGGCCAATCACTCTGCCAATGCTCTGTAGCAAACCTATAGAATGTATTTTGTATGCAGTACTACCACACTGACCAAGCAAAAACTGAGCACACTTGTAAAGCTTTGTGTTTAAGATTAATACTTGCTCCAGGTCTGCCTCTCTGAAAATATTACATAGATTTATTTATACCGAAACTAGAATATGAAAGTTTACAGTAAAAAAATTTAAACAGAAGTGTATATTACGTAATACAATGTGTTCTATTGAAGTAATCCAATAAAATACTGTATTTCATATAGCAAAGTATTTATGATATATTTTTAGTTTATACCATTATAAAATAACTAAACAATTTTTTTATCTCAATCTATAATTTCAATAAACAGGTGCTGAATAAACTCAAAATTGGCTACTTACTTACTGATTTCTAATTTTAAAATGATTTACTAGACATAAGTGTAAGTTAATATCTCTAAATGCACGCTGGAAAATACAATAACCTTAATCAAAATAGAAGCTACGTTCAATTTTTGGAATTGGTTTTTGAGGTGAAAGAGGGGAATATTTCTATATCCCATCAAATTAATTTTTTAGTTGTGTCTAATTAAATAAAATGTTACTAAAAACAGTTTTAATACAGTAAAATGTTAATAATGGTACAGTTTTTTTTGCTGCCTTTTCAGTTATGGTTGTTATGTTTGATACTTATACTGAAGTATTATCACGTAACTTTAATTAAATATTCTACTTACTTATTGACAAGTATTAGGAAGAAAATAAAACTAAAACTAGTTTTGTGAAAGCTAGAATTTTAATAGTAGCCGAGAAGCAAAAAGTTTTAACAATAAAATTATAAAATTTACACTATTGACCGAATGTACTTGGTAGAACTCCATTTTAATGAAAAAACAAACACAATATTTAGTAAATTCTACAATTTAAATAAATTCTACAATTTACTACATATTGTGTTTGTTTTTCAATAAAATTATAACTTTTTTTTTCACAGCTTACATCATATTTTTTATATTGTTCATAAAAATAGTATGTAACAGTTGTCGTATTAAACTTTCATTTACTCCATTTTTCTCTTATAAAAAATATCTTTTCAATGAGATGCCACTCGATAAGGGTTATCATTTGAATTGAGTTGACACCCCACAAAAATGTGCTTTATGTTTAATATAAAATCATAGTTTAGTTAAACACATAAGATGGTTGAAAATTGATTAGGTCTCCTGGGACATTTCAGATACTTGGTATATGACCCCGACCAGAATTCCTCCCAGATACTTCCTACGCTACTTATCAGGACATTGGGATCAGCTTCTACCCAGTATGCTAAAGTCTCTGATGAACAAACATATCTACTCGTATGAAAGTGTTCCTACTATCTTCATTTTATAAGAACAGAACCGATAAAGTCTCGTTCTACCAAGCCCATTATATTTAGATGATTTCTAACTGAGCCAACAAGCAGATTTATTGTCCAGTTAAGTCATGCCTGCTTAACCTCTACCTAGATTATTTTCTTCCTAATTTTAATTTAGTTACTATAGTTACGTAATAAAAGCACAATGTGTATAGAACAACTTTGAAATAACCAAATATCACCTATCAAATAACCTATCAAAAATTACTGTTAAAATGTCGAATTGTTCTTTGTCGGCCGTTGGCAGACATGCGATCGGAACAGGAAAACTAAGATTTCGGCTGACAGCTGACATGAGAATTATAAAGGTTAATAAAAGATATTATTGCTTAACTCCAATATTTCAGGATATAGAGCTGACGCTGAATCCCATTTCTCCGATTTAATCTTCTGATACATGATAAACAAATAGAGTCACTTGAGCTACGGTGAATTTTCCTTACGAACATCCATTTAGGTTCCTGAAGTTTGGAACTCAAAATTCGAAAGAATCTTTCTCCACAATCTTTACAATTAGAGAGGCAAATATCGCCTGTATCCTACGATGAATATTTTTTGCTCAACTTTGAGGTTAGTTTCCTGCCAAGGAACAAAACCAAATCATCCAGGAACAAAACTCATTGAGCAGTGCCTTTAACAGTACAGTTCAGGATACAAAACTCTGAAGAGTCAATTTAATGATGTACCCAAGACAAGGATAACAATTTGTAAAACATTACAATTATTATCCCAAAATAAGGGCTTTCAAAAACTTGAGTCAATGAGTCTTATCTTAACCCTTTGAGTGCCTGATTAATTTTAACATAGTCACGAATAATGCCACATGTATATTGGCTAGGGTTGTGCTGAAAATACCAAGGTCTAAAGACTGTAAATGCAACGTTTTAGTAAAAAAATCATAACTTCTCTTAAATGTAGATATTCTTATGAATGAGGTCTGAAAATGTTGCTAATAAAATTGTCTATAATTCTACTAATGATTTAATATGGGGGGGGGGGAGAAATTGTTACAGCAAAAAATATTTTTCTTGAAAATAAAAAAAATTTACTTTTAATTTATAAGTTTAAACATTTTTAGCCAAAACCTAGAAACAATTTACCTGTGGGAAACCTTTAATTTCAAATTCCTATAATGTTTTGTATGCATAAAAAATCAAAAATATCTCATCATTTCATAAGAAATTTTTAAAAAATTAAAAAAATATTTGTCATAACGAACTAAAAATTGCAAATTGTATGACATAGACTAATAAATACAAAAAAGTTTACTTACCATAGGATCTGTTTTTCATAGGTTTAATTAAGTAATTTTTTAGTTTATAAAAATATAATATTTACAAGTTTATACATACACACACATTTTTTGTTTTTATAGAATGTAAAATTTTAAAAAAATTTTGCACTTGTGATTAAGCAAAACACATACCATGGCATCCTTCATTGCACTGCATACATACGGTTCTGGATCTTTTTCTTTCCTGTTTGTATGTGGTACCAATAAAATTTCAGATTCTAATTCATTTATACTTTGCCATATTTCACTATTGATTTGTTCATCAATTTCATCATCTGAATCTGAAGAGCTATCACTAAGAACATTTCTATTTATAGGTGAGGGTTTAGGCCGGGTTGAAGTGGATGGAAGGTTATGTGATAAGGTTATGTAAGCAGGGTCTAGGTCTTGTTGTGTAAAAAAGGCCAATTACGTTTGATGGAATCATTTTCTAGATAATAAGAAGGATCACTATCACTATCTTCACTAAATAAATCAGATCGTTCGGAAGCAAGTGAAACATTATCGTCAGATAGATCAACTTCAAGCTGTCTGTCAATTTCATTTGAAGCTATGTTTTCTCTATCCATTTCCAAAAACATTTTATATGTTACATACACTTAAAACTAGAACACACTACACAATTTGTCAATAAGAACACTAAAAATAAGTATGTAACACAGTAAATAACCAAAAAAGCACAATAACTAAACACACATGACATTAGAACAACTTGTGAGAATTGTAAACAACTACGCAATAGGCCACTTGATTCCGTCGTTTCTTGTGGTCTACAAACTCTAAATTAAATGTCATAACATATAATATCACAATGTCTAAACCACCAACTTCTGTTATAAGCTCATTGGATATATTACCTAGTAAGCAGTAAAATAAATATAATGCCTATTAACGTTATATAATGTGAAAATCAACGGCGACGAAATATCGTCGCCTGGAATTTTTCGCATAGTATACAGGCGACGATATATCGTCACTTGGCACTTTTCGCATGGTGTACAGGCTTGGCACTCAAAGGGTTAATGAAATCCTCACAAACAAAATTAATTATTTTCTTTTTAACAACATTTTTTACAATTATCACTGATACTAACTTAGAAAAATATAATATACTAACTTGGCAACTGGAATGAACAAAGAGAACAATCTGTTTGGGATGAAGTCTCTAGTATCTGACGGTGGCTGTAGAGATTCTGTTTCCTTATTATATATGTAGAGAAAATCACTTAGGCACTTGGCAACAATCGCTATTCGATCTTTTCCTGTTAAGTTTCGACTAGGTGCCTGAAATTCATCAAAACTAACATTAGATTTTATTTGAAATATTAGAAATCATTATCACATAATCTCAGTAATTTTGCAAAAGCTAAATCATATTATTATGTATTGTGAATTGACATTTTGAGAGTACATCAACTCTCATTATCAAATGATAAACCTAGAATATGAAAAACCATTAAGTTAAGACCCTTAGAAGTCTTGGCCTATGGCAGAAACTAAAACTAGTACGCTAAAGGACGGAACCCAAGGCTTATAGGCCAGAGCTGTCAAAATAACTAAAACTAGTAGCCTCGAGTATGGAACCCAGGGCCTTTAGACTGCTTAATAACTAAAAGTATAAACAATACAGTGGGTTCTAAAAATATCAGAACAGCAATCTTTGGTTCTAATTTAGATAGAGATGTGAAATAAACAGAATTTTGTAGAAATTTATCTCCTCTCTCTACAGATTGAGCACAAAATTAGGTACCTTATATAGGATGTCCCAGAATTCATAACATATGTTTTTTTTCAGCTTTGTTTTATGGAACCATGAAAAATATTTTTGTGCTTTCTTTAAACTAGAGAAAAAATGAATTAAATGTATTTTTTAATTTATTCTATTTTAAAATTTTATAGTGCTTTAAAGTTATAATGAGAAAATGTCATTCATCTTTGGGTCCAATTTATCACCATTGTTAAAAAATGTTGAAAGTTATAAAACTAGAACAAAGAAATACAAATTAACGGTTTTCAATAAACAGATTCTTTCAGACGGGAAAGTTTATATCCTTGATTTAAACTAAACAAGTTTAGATTGCCGCATGTAAAACGAGCTAAGTTTATTTTCTTCTTTACTTTAAGAAAATATTTACAAGGCTTTATAAATCAAACAGAAAAAAAATTGTATTTTATGAATTTTTGGACATTGGGTAACTAATGTAGATTGTTCACTATGTAGATAGAGGAGGTATACATCTACGAAATTCTGTCTGTTTCACATCTCTTACTAAATTAGATCCAAAGATATTAAGTCATTCTGATATTCTTTAACAATCCATCTAAATTACGTAACAAAATATTGTAGAAGTGGGAATGGAATTTATGTATAAAGGTTAATATGAATTTATATTGTAAATTTACCCTCACCAAATTTAAAAATATATATATATTAAAACTGTAATCTTAAATTTCATTAACATTTGAAAATAGACTTTTTTTTTTGAAAATAGTACTGTATTTGAAATTGTGAATTGTTACGAGGCTAAAATGGAATAATATTGAAATTCATAAAAGATGTCTTGTATGCTCTTTTTGTATTTCAAATTTTAAAATTACTACCAGATCTTAAACTAAAAATTCATCCAAAATAATTTCAAAGTTTCTGTTTTAGCTGATAATGGGTAGTTTAGGTAAATATATATATGGGGGAAAAAATTGTTTTGTAAGGAAAATAACCTTAGTTCACTTTAATATAATATTAATCGGTTAAAAATGAACACATACCTTGACATGATAGGGAACTCGTGTGTTGTTGCCTGCCCTTTGTAAGAAACGAAGAACAAGCTCACTGTCGCTATCATCCATTCGTAGTTTTGCTTTTGAACCTCGGCCACTCATACGCCCCAGAACACAGTGCAAATATTGACTAAATGCTTGCCTTGCTTGAACCTTGCTGGTGTTACCAACAACAAAAGAAAATAAATAAATTCAGGGTTAAGAAATTAAATTTAAGTTAGAATTTTTCTAAGTCATAATGTAGATAGCAGAGCATCAACAATAATTGGAAAATATTGAAAAATGTTACGAAATTGCTGAGCTTATAGCCACCAAACGTAATGTGGAACACTAGAGGATATACAAGCAAAGACTGGAAAGAAAAGTAATATCAGAGGCAGCCCGAGAGAAGAGAGACTGTAGCCAGAAATTCCAAATTTACATGGGAAGGAATCTGGCTGGGTCACGACATATCTCCAATGGGTGGGAGAAAGTTCTCTAGTTATGGTAATTTGTTCTCCTTATTGAAATAAAGTCCATAAAGTAGGACTGACTTAATTTGAATTTTAATCTCAACATTGTCATTGCTCTGAGGTTAATAAAGTTACATATGTTTAGAAACATTATCAGAAATATTGTAAGTGTTGTATATATATATATAGGTTAGATTTTGTATAGACAGGAGACAGGCTTACCTAGGAAAGCGGTCCGTGGTATTACCTAATAGTACACAAGTAGAAAACACACACAAAAAAAACACTAAAGTTCTGAAATATTTCGTAAACACTGTTCACTTTCTCAATCAGTAGAGTTAAGAAGAAGACTCAGTTGAAGGAGCTATGTTTTTTCCAAATACAATATAAAGATATATTACAAATATAATGAATTTAGACTCATAAGTACAACTGAACCACCGATCTTTAATTATTTAATGAATAATAATGTAGCATGGCTTATTAAAGTAATCCTATTTCATAACAACTCAGAAGGTCAGAAAATGTTAGGTAATCTTGGAGGGGGGAGGGGAATTTAACATTTTCAAAAACAAAATATTTGTCGGTGAATTCATTGACATTTGTAGAAAATATGAAATAACCTAATAGTTTAGTTATGTATGATTTTTCAATAAAATTTGGTGAAGGTTGTAATACTTCTATAGAAGTTAGAATTGTAATAAATATATACCATTAAAAGATATATTTATTGAACAAATGTTTATTTTTTAATTTTCTCAAAAACTAAAAATCATAAGGATCTTGAAAATGTATTTCTATAGGTTTTGGTGGCCTTTCAGATAGTGAAATTATATATTTTTTAAACAATTTTACCAATGTTTAGACCTATAAAAAAATTAGCTGTTATCCCTTTAAATAAATGATAAAACATAAATGACCCGTTTCAACAATTATATAATTTGATCATTAATTTTATTAATTCATGAAATATTACGGAAAATATTAGCCTATTATGTTTAGATTTTATGTATAGGAAACACAGGCTTACCTTGGAAAGTGATCCTTGGCATTACCTACTACTACACAATAAAATACTAAAGATCTGAAATATTTTATAAACACTGTTCACTTTCTCAATCAGTAAAAAGTAAAAAAGAAGAATAAATTGTTGTAATGTGGTTGCAGAAGATGGAACTGTGTCGAATGTTGAACCACAAATGAATCTTTTATTATTTTTGCTATTGATATTATAACCTTTAAATTAAAATTATTTTTATTGGAGAAACCATTGAAGTTATTGGGGTGGGGGGAGATGGATTTTGTATCCTTTGCATCTTGCCCTATTGCATGGAAAAGTAACGTGAGGATGGTTAGATTGCTTAGGTGTTGGGATCCAGAAGATTGGAATGAACTAACATGTATTTTAGATTGTAGGGTGTTTAAACAAGACTCTGGGAGGTTCTGTGAGAATATTCTTGGTATGGTTGGAACATTAGAGAATTTTGAAGTCTTCTTTCAGTATGTTGTTTAATATCTCTAGGTCTGGGTGGTAATCGGTTACCAGAAAGATGGACTAGTTATATTTTTTCTTGTGCGTGATATCTGTGTTTTGTGCCAAACGAATTTGATTCCCAATCAGTCTCTCACGACAATCCCTTTTTACAAATCCGAATGTTATTTTTTTTGTTAAATTCCCGTACTTTGCTCCCCTGGGAACAAATCTTTTTGGCTCCGATTGCCTGGCTATAGGAAATGGCTCGTTTTGTATTCATAGGATGGCTGCTGTCAAAGTGAAGGTATTGAAAGGTGGTTTTTCGGTTTAACATGGATGCCAGTTGTATACAGTACGTCCCTTAGTTTTACATTGACGTCCAGAAAGGTAACTTGTGGAGTAGACATACGCCATATGAAATTTAGAATAGAAAATTTTAAAAGATTTTCTACGAAGTGATCTAGGCTTAACTGTTGATGTCCAAATCAAAAATATATTGTCAATGTATCTGTACCAACAGAGGTGTTGATGTGGTTACCTCGTAAGAAAAGTTTCCTCCAATTCTCCTACGTAAAAAGTTTTTATAGAATGGAACCATTCTGGTACCCATTGCTATTTCTTTTATTTGTAAAAAGTTTTTACCTTGGATTTGGAAATTATTCTGTTAAACTTAGCGAGGTTCACCAAAAAAATATGTGGTAGGATATGTGTTGTGTTGATGTTTGTAGAAATGTTCTAGATCTGATAGACCATGTGAATGAAGAATATAGGTGTATAAAGATACAACATCTACAGTTACAAGATTTGAGTTGGAAGACAAGGGTAGTGGTATTGAAAATAGTCTGTCTATGAAGAGATCGGTATCTTGGATGTATGCGGGAAGATTTTTTATTATTGGATGTAGATGTGCATCTAGGAGAGCTGAAATCCTCTCTGTTGCGGAATTGCAGCCAGCGATTATAGACATACCAGGTGGAGGATTAATGTTTTTGTGAATTTTAGATAACATACACAATTAATTGGAGAATTGTAGGGTTTTCATTGTATAGGAGCTTTGAGAGTTGAGCCTGAAATATTCTGTAGAGGTGCTTCATACTGTAGCCATTTATTGTAATTTGGTGTTGTAAATGACTGAATTTTACTAAACGTAATTTATTGTATTTTGCTGTTGGATCATCCATTAGCGGTTAGTAAGTATTATTGTCATTCAGTTGTTTGTTAGCTTCATTTATGTAGTCTGCTTTGTTCATAACCACAGTGATTGATTCCTTGTCTGCTAGTTTAGTGCTTTATTGTGTTTTTTCCTATTTGTGTACTACTAGGTGTAATACCAAGGACCACTTTCCAGAGGAAGCCTGTGTCTCCTATCTATACAAAATTTAAACATAAGTAATATAATTTGTAAGTTTAGAGTTGAAGGTGAGGTATGATTTCATATTTCGAGATAAACGTATTTCTTCTATTCTTGTGAATTATTTTCGTCATTTTTTACATTAAACGATCTCTTTTCAAAGAAATGAATGATGAATTCGAGCATAATTTTAGTTTGAAAATTAAATGTAAGCCTATAAGTATAAAGAATTACCTTAGTTTGAAACCATCTTCAAGGCATTTAATAACTTCTTGTTTCAAAACCTTTGCATCAACAGGAGTAGGTAAATTTTCACAAGAACTAGGCACACTTTTCTCATCCAAACTGATACGATGTCCCTTGTTAAGAGCACGCTCATATCTTCTTAGTTTCTCCGCACTGATAACAGCTGGTAACATTTTAGAGTTGATCACAGATTCAGGAAACAATTGTTGATGAAGTAATAGATTAAAGTTGTGATTTGGCAGTACACAAAGTCCACCTGTGTTTGGAGGAACACTGGGTATTCCTGTAGTTGGATCTAAAATGTGTACACATTAATTTTTATAAACTGTTACAACAAAGAGGGGTAAATTCAATTTTTAGTTATTCCAATAAAGTATTTAAAAAGTTAAAGTGATAACTCAGTATTGTGACAAAAGTGGGGAGCAACGACTGATTTTTGTTTGCCAAAGTTAGACTTAAAACTGGAAACTAGATGTGCCGAGTCAAAATCACTTAATGGAAAATCAGAGTTTAATACATCTACATCTAAAACAGGTTATTATGCCAAGGATTTAAATAACTAATTAATAACAGAATTCTCTTCTAACCAATCATACATTATTTTGTGTTGCTTAAAAATAAAATATTGCCAATAAATAGTTATAACACTTCCTTCACTGATAAATAAATAAGTAATATATTTTGTAAACAAAATATCACAAAAACTAAAAACTAAATTTAGTAAATATGAATGTTAACCTTTGAGTATTGTAAACTAAGTTACGTTTAAAGTTACGGTACATAAAATTATTTCTCTTTTTTAGAAACCTAAAAGCATCAGACCTTTTAGGCATCATAACAACTTGAAATGACCTCAGATTAAAAAAAAAAAATCATAATTGGTAAAAATTTTGATATTTTAAAATTGGAAATTTCTATATTTTATCTAATTGGGTAGTAAATTATACCACTAAAAATTTGTGTCACCTACAGAACATTATAACATTGTATTATTGAGAGACCTTGCCAAACAACCCCTCATCCTCCACTAATTTTATAGGTTCGGATAAAAGTAGAGTATGAGCATAGTTTTTATTTATATTTTGCATGGATAGGAGACACAGGCATACCTTGAAAAATAATCCTTAGACCTAGTAGTACACAAATGGGGGGGGACACAATAAAACATTAAAATTCTGAAATATTTCATAAACACTGTTTACTTTCTCAACTAGTAGAGAGTATAAAAAGAAGACAAAACATAATCACCCCCAAGAAAAAACATAACTAGTCTATCTTTCTGGTCGTCGATTATCACCCAGGCCTACAAATACTAAACAACATATTGTTGTTGGAAGGCTTCAAAATTCTACAAACTTCCAGCTATACCAAGAATCTTCTCACAGAATGTCTCAGAGTCTTGTTTAAACACTCCACAAATCTAAAACGTGTGTTAGTTTACCCCAAGCTTCCGGATACTAATATACCTAAATAACTTAACCTTCTCCAAGATTCTTTTCAGTGCAATAGGCCAAGATGCAAAATATCTAAAATACACCTTCACTTAAACAACTTCAATAAATAGATTCATGTTTTTATACACTCTATTGATTGAGAAAGTGAACAGTGTTTACTAAATATTTTGGAACTGTACAGTTTTATTTTGTGTTTTTCTATTTGGTAATACCAAGGACCATTTTTCAAGGTAAGCCTGTGTCTCCTATCCATACAAAATCTAACATAATAGCCTACGTGGTCTGTTAAAATACCTAAGATAGCATAGTTTATAATAATTATTCTTTTAATAATGGACAGTGGTTATTTATTAATTATTTTTTTAATACTAGAATACCTACTGCTGCTTAGCACATTGATTTCACCAAAAGTGGATTGAAATGGTTTGAACTGATTTTGGATAGCAGATATTCTATTTATGTATTTTGAGGTAATAGCTGACCGATATGTATGGTTTAGTTCCTTATAGGCTACAATAATTAAAGTCGAGAAAAAACAAAATGCATTTGAAGATATGACCAAAACGTGATTTCATAAACAAAAGTTATTAAAATTTTCCTAAACATTTATGCTACATCTCAATACTCAGAAGGATTTAAAACTAAATAATAAGTTACATGTTTTTTGTCGTTACTTTTCAGTTTACAAACCTAAATATGGAGAATATCTCTTCCAGGTTTCAGCAGAAGGAAAGATACGTATAAAACCACCACGTCTTTCAAACTGAGTGCGTGCATTACGTACCATTCTTGACTCTTCTGGTGATAGGGTAGTGGCACTACTAGACAAACGAGAAGAATGTTTGACACTCGGTAATGAATCTGCAGATTGTACTCGTCGAGACTGTAAATGACACTACTAGTTATGAATAAATTAAATATACACTCATATTTAAAGTAGCTAAAGTTATAGGATTAAATGTTTACAATTTAATTTTATGACCACTATTATCTGTATACAGTAACTTGGTGTCTGGACCCAGACCGTCCCCCCTCGCTCCCTTCCTCACCCAGCTGTTTCAGTGATGAGTCACCCACTAGCATTAACACTGCACTGTTTAACTTTTTTATGGGAGACACAATTTTAATTTTTTTTCAGCATAGTTAAAATGTTTAGGAAAATATAAGCAAATTGATACCAAACACGACACAAATGTATGTAAATAGTATGTAAACATGTAAATAATAAGTATGTGATTATGCAAATAGTAGCTGTGTAAAGAGCTTTCTACTGGCGGCTTTTACAAACGGAATAGTGTCGTGTTTGGTATCAATTTGCAAATATTTTCCTAAACATTTTAACTATGCTGAAAAAAATTTAAAATTGTGTCTCCCATAAAAAAGTTAAACAGTGCAGTGTTAACGCTAGTAGGTGACTCATCACTGAAACAGCTGGGTGAGGGAGGGAGCGACTGGGGGGGGGACGGTTCAGGCAGCTCGCATTGTTTTTTCCTATTTTTTAATTTTTTTATAAAAAACCAAATTATATGCTACACAAATATTACACTAACTTTCTCACAGTCATTCGTAAAACGAAAATACGTAAAAAGTATTTGTCACTATCTTTTCAGAAACCATTACGAACATCTGTAGTAACAAGATCCAGTTTTGTACTACAATCCTGGCACTGAAAACTATTCAGAGTGTACTTAAAATATTGAGACGTTATAGACAAGGTACATGTTCAGCTATTTTTCGTCCAAGTGTACATTGACTATGTCGAGCTACTGTAAAACTTAATAGCCATTTTTTTATGTTTACCAATGTAAAATATAAAATAATTATAAACAGCTGACTGATGTTCATAATTAATCATATTAAAGAAGTTAAAGCCTATCAATACAATAGGTCGAATAGATCAATCAATTGTATCAAAGAGTTCATATTCGATTTAGTAGGGATTTTGTGCTAGTCTTTTTGCAGCAACAAATTATTAACATAATACAATTCCCTGAATTTTGAGAGTAAGCAATGTTGTTTCATCTTTGGTGTTGAACTTTTTTCAAAAAATGGAAAATTTGCCCGACATATTAATCAGCCTTCTATAAAATATCAATCTAATACTTTACATTTCTACGATTTACTGGAATATAATCATCCAATATCTATCACACCAATACAATAGATAATATATGTTAGTGAGAACAAAGTGATTAGACCACTCGATGCATTGTCAAGAAGAAGATGGTCTTTTCACAAGAGGAGCATGTCTTCATTATTGAGTTTTTTTCCATAACACGATTAGTGATTGAAGTGCAATACCCTTTTTGCCATAGATAGAGACTAATAAGACATCGGTATTGAGGTTAATGATTAAGCTCAGAAAGATATGTTCTTAATTTATTCTTACATATATCTAAATTAAATTGTTATTTATATTCATTGTTTTGCCTTAGAACTACTTTAATTAATTAACATACCTTATTTCAAGTCGATAGTAGTTCTTTTAAAACTACTATCAACTTGAAATAAGGTATGTTAATTAAATTGTTATTTAAATGTTACTATAATTAATTAATTTATTGCTACTGTTATTTATTAGTTATTCCCAGATGTTAAATATTGTTGATAATATAATATAAATTTATACTTAATTTGATAGTTGTAAGTTTTGTATCTGAACAAAAGTTGTATGGAAACGGTTTATACCGCTGGAATAAATAAATAATTGTTATAAGCAAGGCAACGTGTTATTTCAAAGCCGTTGGTATTAGGCCCTCCTCCAGGCTTATTAACAAATATCAAATTCGGTTTTAACATACTTATCTGACTAACCATAGTTAGATCCCGTTTGTTTTCAACATCTCTATTCCTCCGTGACTGTGTTTGTGGTCTTACTACAGGATCCACAGCAGGTAATCCTACCAAAGTGAGAAGATCAGCTAAGAGAGCAGACTTTACTCTAGTATCTAGAGGTGTATCACAGCCAAGAGATGGGGAGAGATTGACCTCTAGTAGCCAAGGCTTGAGATCAGAGTCCACCAGGATATCAAAACCATACAATTCTGTTGAAAAACATATTTATTGTAGATTCAAAGTATTCTACGAAGTTAAACATTACTTTTGAACGGTTTGTGTATAATTTTTTTAAAATGGACAGACAGATATAGTCGAAAAACATAAAGTTTACAAAATAACTGTAAAAATCAGTAAAATAATCTAAAAAACAACAACTTTTGATTATTTTAGTAAAGCTGTTATAAAAACCATTTTTATACCAAAATTGATAAATAAACAGCCCAAAAACATTGCACAAACATTTTTACAGATCTATCCACAAAACAAAAAATAATTTTGTCACAATCTCCCTAAAAATGACATGGAAAAAAAGTGAATTTTTAAAATATAATTGTATTTTTAGTTTTCTCTTATATATTTCTTATGGTAGATAAGTGTCGATAATCGTATGTATATGTTAATATCTTCCTTGTCAATGCTTTGTGAATGTCTATTAAAGAGCCTAAGCTTGCTTCACTTGTGCTATAACACATCCTATGAGCAATCTTTGAATGACATCTAATTTTTAATGATGGCAGTATATATTTATTTTAGTTTTTTATAAATTATTCCAAAACCTTTATTTTCATTTACTTGCAATTTAGCAGACTGATTCGGGTGTGACGGGGTCCTTGCTGCTAGCTTCGACTTATTCGAGTTTCAATTATTATTAAACAAACAAATAACTTCTTTTTTTACATCGAAATATTAATGATTTTAACTAATTACTCTAATTCGTACAAATTGTATTGCATATCTATGTCACAACTGATCTAATTTAATTCACCAATCAGAACGCGAATTTGGGGGAAGACCTTGTGACGTCAGCTTGAAGTTCTGAATAGATCAATTTGACGGCCATATTTAATTCGGGACTTGATTTAGTTTTTAATTCCTACCGATTGACTGGTATGTCCTTTGTATTATCCTAAACGACCTTTTCTACATATAAGATTCCGATCTATCTGTTAAAATTACTAATTTTTCCTGATAGATTTTCGTTTTCTTAGAATCTTTGCGATTCTGTGATGTCCTGTACCAGATTCTCATGTTTAACTACTTTAGAATGAGATTTAAAAATTTTAATATTTCGTTTTAATGGTCGTACTGTATCTTTATAATAATTTTCCTGGATTAATGATTTAATTTTGATTGATTTTGAGGTGGGGAAACATGGTCTTAAAATATTTTCTTTTCGGATTCCTAGGCCTATAACTTATTACCTAATTACTCAATTGACGTGTCGGTTGTGTCCGTCAGATCTCGTGCGTGTAGCCTCATGTTTGAATGGCATTCCACAAATATTTATTCTGCATAGATTTTTTATCAAATGACATTCTGAATGGTTTCAAAGATTATTTTACAGCATAACTTCACAGTTCAATTTAATTTTGATTAAATATATTCAAGCACTACATCACTTACCAAAACAATTAAGGCTATGTGGAACAAACAATTTACAAGCAGCGATAATGGACGGAGCAGTAGCTAATAAAGATTTAATAACAGCTTCCTCAATTCTCTGCATAAGCAAGGCAGTGTCTAAATTCTGTGTCTTAAGATGACGAAGCAACGCACTCAATGTCCACTTATGTCCAACGTCTTCCGCCTCTGGATCTTCACTCTTTATATAGTCAGAATGATGCTTATTAATGCTATAGTTACACAGGTGCATACAAGGGTTCCATAAATGATTACGTCCTCTATCATATTTAACAGTAGCAAACCGAACAAGACCTTCTTCATACATGTATACTATAAGAGGATCGTACGACGTGACGACAACATACAATCTCAAATCACATTTGTGCCCTGATACGAGCAACGGGTTTTCTATGTATTTGGCAACGACGACGGGTTCTTCTATTGGCACTTCATCTGGCTGTGGAAAACAAATACGAGAATTAGGCCAGACGACGAAGCAAATAGAAATAGGAAATAATTTATGACTCTCATATATGTTTGTTAAAACTTTAAAAAATAAACAAGTGATTATTAATATGGTTTAATCGGTCATTTGTGAATATAGACACTAATACACAACGTTTCCAGCAAAACCAGTGAAGAAATAAGGTCATTTTGGCTTCTGTTAATAATATCTGAATTCAATTGAAAATAAAAATTCCACTACTTTAAATAAAGATAAAATTTTGTTGCTTAGATCTACAGTGGAAATATAGATACCGGCACGAATGCTGGCACTTGAACTTACCCTTGCGCGACGAGAGGGGGATGCAGGGGAAGGGCATAAGTGGAGAAAAAAAAAATTTCCCAACACAGCTTTCTAATGTGACTCATCCTTTCAACGAAAAATACCTCACCCTTTTTTAAATGTGATCGATTCTAAGCTTTATTAACATGTCAAGGTAATTATAATATCTTAAAAAAGACCTCAGATATAAGTTGAAAAGCATACAATTGGAATATGGAATTGGTTTATCTACCCGCCAGTAGTACTGATTTTTTAGTCAGGTTTGTTTTAGTAGCGGTTTGTTAGCGATAGCCCAAGTGCCAGCAGTTGCGCTGGGATCTATAATGACTTGATCATGCACTAAACTTTTGAAATAGGAAGCAATAGGTTGTTCACCACGATAAACAGTTCTAAGATCACTATTCTCTTGACACCATACCCATAATTGGTATAGTGTATAGTAGCCCAAACCAATATGAGAGCAAGTGACGTCATGAGCCAATAGCTCTGTGATGCACTTTGTACAACTCTTTTCCATTGTATTTATTCAGTGACTATGTGTCTTGCGCACATTTGTTGATAACATGAACCATAATATTTATCCTTGTAAACAAAGATAATACTTAAACCAATGAGTAATGTCTTTATTTATAGATTCTTCCCACATATAATCAAAGTTAATGTTTTTAAGTTGTGTAGTAAGGCACTTTTCACTTTCTTAATGTTCTAGGTTCATCACTTAATAACGGGAGTTGATTTATATTCTCAAAATTAGTTTTTATATATACAAATGATGACAAATGTCTGATTAAACCATATTAATAACAAGAACAATCCCTTATTTTAAATAAGTTTAAAACCAAGTAAATTATATATTTTTTAAACCAAACAACAAAAACATAACAAAGAATACCAAGTTAACTGTAAAATAGAGTTAATAGTATAAACCTTGTATAACATTTTGTACCTTTTGTACAACAACTTTAAATAAAACATAAGGCAGAAACATTACAGTACAACTTGTTAGATGAAGGATGTGAACAAGTTTTTAGATACAGGACATCCATTATACAAATGTAGATTAACTGAACACATCCTTCAACAAATTTTGTGAAGGAAAAATTACTACTTGCACCTAAGGTCTAAGGATAAGCAACTCTCATTTCGCTTTACTTCTAACAAACTTCGATACAGCTTTTTCTCTATAGGCGGGTGGGGGGGGATGGGCATTATAAGGAAGGTGGTTGAAAATGCTGTAACTAGCAAAAGGTTCAACTAAAAAGTGATTTGTGCTAAAATAATTGTGTCTTTAATCATTAAAATGGAATACCAACAATCTTTGGCATAAATAGTATAAAATTACCCAGTACAGCTTGTTTGAGTGTATTACTAAAAGCGTAAGGAAGAAATGTTCCGACTACACAACATTTATGGTTCAATAGTGAATGTTTAAAGAAAGATTCAGTACATAAGTAAGTGTGTTAATTTTATTACTCTAACAAAGGGGGGGGGAATTTTTTTTAATAAAAAATTAGTACAGTGTAAGGGATAACATGAGTGGATATTTACAAGTGATACATAATGAATTAGATTTTAGGCTACATCCTGTGTTATTTGATACACTAGACAGAGAATTATATGAATTTATACATAACAGATGGGGGAAAAAAAGACAAATGAATACATTACTTCGACAACAAACAATGTTAAAATTATAGTAAACAAAACCAAAAATTTTACAATTTGTTAATTTATCAAATGTAAGATTCAATAATAATGAAACGAACTTCAGAACGTATGAAAGGTGCCCTGTGATATAAAATAAAAGTATAAAAAGTAATACATAATAAGCAATAACACTTTCAAACATTCATATATATATATATATATATAAAACTGGGGAGTGCATAAACGGGTCCTTCTTCAGTTAAAACACTGTATTAAAATCTGCAGTTATGATTTAGAATCAAAAATATAGAATTCAAAAATAAGAGGGAGCTTGGAGGCTGAGAGAATGTTGGACGGGTTGAGTCTCTTCAGAACCATGTTCTGGATGGGTGCTCTTGCTTTTGTCATCCCCAAATGTAGAGTTCTTTATATTTGTGGTAAAATTGCCAAGTTAATAAATGCTTTAAATAGAAAAGAGGTGCTTTTGACCTTATTTGCACTCTCGAGCATCGCAGTGGAATTTATACACCTGATGCTTCAACATCCAGACAATGTCCGAATGTACAGGATTTGAGAACTACACAGGATGGAGGTATACCGTAACTACAAAAAGGCATACCACATAACTGGACCCACCGAATTCGGGAACAGCCAAAGGGGATTCCATCACAAATGTTTTTGGTATTATCCTACATAGAAATCAAAAGCAACAAATTTGGAAAATTTAGCAATAGATTTAGAATTAAAGATAATAAAACACAATTATTTATTTTGTAATATCCACTTTTAATTAGTCTAGCCGACCAATGGTTTCGCCTGCTAAGGCATTGACGAGGCTGTATTACAGACTGAAGAAATATGTATTGTTCTTATGGTCATTACCAGGCCGGGTATTTCCCCAACCTTCCATTCATTGTATCCTAACTCCCACCCTCTAGTTTTAAGGTTTTCTGTTTTTGTCTTTTTTCTTCAGTCTGTAATACAGCCTCGTCAATGCCTTAGCAGGCGAAACCATTGGTCGGCTAGACTAATTAAAAGTGGATATTACAAAATAAATAATTGTGTTTTATTATCTTTAAACATGGAATTCCACCAAGAACCATCGGTCTCAACAGTAATGAAGATTTAGAATTAGTTTTGGAAAATGATACTACACCCTAAGTACATTAGTTCCAGCATAATTAAACAAGATTTTGTATTTTGAAATATAATTCTATAATAAGGAAATCAATCTCATTAAAGATACAAAAGAAAATAATAATTAAAAAAACAAATTTGGGATAAAAAATGGGTTGATAAAATTAAAGATATGCCAAGTACCTTCTAATACAAACAAGCAAAGTTTCCTTTGATGTTAAGAGTTTATTTACAGTTAATGTATTTACACTATTGCAGTTAATGCAGTCTTGAAAGTGTTGATTTATTATTACATAATTCTAAACTAGATCTTTGTAGAACTATTGAATTAAAACATGGATTCATTAAAATTTGTTTGAAACAAAATTATTTCCAAATTCAGAATAATTTTTTTAACAAAGAGAGGTGTATCGAGTCACTCGTATTTCTATTGTTGGCAGAGATATTTACAGTTAATTTTGAAGACCAGCTTTTTGACAGTAAAATTCTGTTTAAATGTAAAATTATTTATTCGTACAGACATGTTTACAATGTTTCATACTTGTTTGAAGGTTCAGACCAACAACTTGTTTTTTATGTATTAAATTCGATTAGTAAGGCGATATAATTTACCATGAATGAAAGTCAACAAAATCATATTTGTAATTTAGAGTCCAACTTTAAAAATGAAAATGGAAAACATGTTTTTAGCAATTTCAGAAAACCTACCTTTACAGATAATATTATTCATGATACTTTACAACATCCTATTAGCCAAAAGTTAGCTGCTTTTCATGGTATGGTTGCATCGTCTTATTAATATTTCCATGTCAATTACCCGTATACTGAATTAAATTGTATTAAAAAAATAACTAGTAATAATAGTTATAATGTTAATTTAATTGGTAAAACGTTAAATAAAAAAAATTAAAAAAAGGAATGTCAAAAAACATTTTCCCCCAGGAATGTGTGACGTTAAATTCACAAAATGGTGGAAAGTAAATTACTCACAAATTAGATAAGTTATTAGAAAAGAAAAATTGTTATAAACTTGCATTTTTCATTGATGTAAAATCTAGGAATAGTGTGAAATAATAGTTAAGATAAAACACCAAAAATGGAAAAAAAAATGGAGTGTATTTAACCTGTAATATTTGTAAAGCCACACTTGTTAAAATAAAAAATTACTTGGAAGAGAAGTTTCTGAAATATTAATACCGTCATTAAAAAGTACAGTAAATAATCGAAACTTTGAAACTTCTAAACAGGACAGGACTAGATAATAGCGGGATACATAATATGTGTTACACTTTGTAACAGAAATCAGTTCGAATAACTGAGCTGTCTGGTTTCCCATTTGATTTATCAAGACAACTTCGATTTGTAGAGATTTTCCAGCCCAAAACTTTAATTTATAGAGGTCCGGTCACATGTCCAACAGACAGAAAAAATTGAATTATTGAGGTATTTTTCGTTAACCCTTCGATTTATATAAAATAGATAACATAGTAGAAGATTTGATTAATCAAGGAATTCAACTTACAGAAGTTCGAATTTGCGAGGTTCTCTGTATTTCTACAGGAAATACAATTAAGCCCTAGCGACTGTAATGCGAAAGAGAAAGATCAACCGTAGTTTACATTTTTCTAAAAATTATTTAGTTCTCAATGAAAACAACATAACTGAATCTGAAAATCATATTTTTTAAAAACACATTTTATTGTGTTTAATCCAAAACTCTATGTTCAAACTTAACATAACACATAAAGTGAATATGAAGGAATATTCTCAGATCATACAATTGAATGTCACCTGATAGAGTGGACATGGAACTAGAGTTGATCAATCCTTTGACAGCAAGTAAGACTAATTACACCGTTCTCAATAAATAAAAAAAACATCTTACTGAATTGACAATATATATTCCTCGGCCTCTAGAAGAAGCCACTGGTTTGACAATCCAAGGACCTCTATGTCTGTAATGGCAAGTCGTTAACTCTCTGAAGTCACCTGGCATGACAAATGTTTGAGGGATAAAGTCAAAATGTTTGGCACCCTTGGCATGTTGCATTTTTTCAATGTTTTTGTACAGACGATCTTTTCTTGTTAATTCATACGATCTGCAATATAATGAGAAGAAATATTAAAAATTATTGATATTATTCAAAAACGAACAATAAGCATGCGCTACCACACAACTTAGGGTCAAGTTTGCAATATATAGGATTTATCGTCTTGTCTGTGCAACTTACAGACTGACATGCATGTGAAATAATTATAAGGTTCTCTGGTTTTACCCTTAAAATGCTGAATAATAAATTTTATTTTGGCAAATTAAAAAACAACGCAAGATAGTTGAATTAAAATTAATATTTGTTGGAAAATTTCCAAGATAATTCTTAAAATACAAAATTATAATTGTATTTTAAATTGGTCGTTAAATGATAAACTAATACAAGAAGATAACCCAAATTTACAGAAGTGAAATGATATTTGTAAAACCAGTGAATTAATTGAACTTCAGTTAACCTTTTGACCGCCATGCACTACTGTACAGTTTTAGTCTTCACCACCAGACTTCTGTGGTGAGTGCATGACCTTGACTTGCCAAAGTTTCTTGTGTCATGTGTTGCTGGACTGCCAGGTCAAAATGACTATAAAAAACTATTGGTAACTTCTAAAAAAATTTAAGTAGAGTAATCATTTTATTTATATTTTTTTTCGTAAGAGCGTTGAATATTACCGGTATATAAAAAAATCGGAAATATTGAAAAGCAAAATTGATTTGTTTTAAAATGTGTGTATGTGTGTGCGTGTGGGTTTGCAAGCAAGGCAGACGTCATTGATGCTACAACTGTATATAAACCTTTGGGTGGGAGGAAAATTGGTCAGGGGGCCAAGATTGATCAAGGAAGGTGCTGCAGGAATTCTTGAAGATAGCCAAATAGACTTAAAGATAATAAAACACAATTATTTATTTTGTAATATCCACTTTTAATCCACTTTTAAAAGTGGATATTACAAAATAAATAATTGTGTTTTATTATCTTTAAACATGGAATTCCACCAAGAACCATCGGTCTCAACAGTAATGAAAACCAAATAGACTTGGCGAGTAAGAGCTTCCTGGGAGTATAATTCTTGAAGATAGCCAGACGGACATGGTATGTACGAGCTAGGAATATTGAGACTTCAAATGAGCATCCATGAGTGGCAAGCCGGGTGAGTAAACTTTGTGTATAAACCTTGTAATTATTTCAGAGACAAGGAATTATAAAATACAACATAGAATCAGATCTGTGAGTCACAACAATTAGAGTCATTCTGGATTAATAGTAGTAATAAGGATATTGTAGTATTGTAATAAGATAGGTGATAGTCATTCATAGTAATAATTGTTAATAAAGATAAATTAAGTACTGAACCCCCGATTTGAGTAGATTGAAAATAAAGAACCAGACAGTTAAAGAACCAAATCCAAATTTGTTAGAGGAGCCATTCCTAACAGCGGTCAAAGAGTTAAAAACTATATAAGATCATATTAAAGTTAATAAAACAAAAAGAAAGAAAAAGAGTGTCACATAATAGTTATTGATATGTAACTCAATAGTAATTAATATCTGAATAAAGAACTTGGAGTGGCAGTGGCGTATTGCCAATCATCATTATCACACAATCTAGTACCTAACTCTTTTGTTAACAGATTAACTGCAGACAATATTATGAGAGTTCTTAAGTGTTGATCCCATTAATAAAAACTTCCTTCCATGAATAACATAATGTAATTATATTTGACATGATAAATACTTGTCCAAGTGTTAATTGAACAGTCACGCAGTCAGGCTGAATGCTTAACATGTTAATTATTGAACAGAGGAAAGCTGTTCCTTGATGGGTTGGTTACAACGTATAAAACAAATTTAAATCACAAAGTATAGAAGTACATGTTGACATGAAACCACCATAACTTCCAAGTTTTTTTTTACTTAACGTTTTTAAATACTGTGCATGCAACCGAGTTGTTGATATGACGGGATGCAAATTTCTTTTGATATATGATATGGAATACGGTATGGGGATGCAATTCTATTGCTTTAATCAGTTTTCAAGCCAGTTTAAAATGAGACACAACAAATTCAAAACCACTTTCTTGAACTTTAAACAAAATAGATTTTTTGCCCCATCACATAACTTTCTCTATATTACGTGAAGAAGAAAAATTAGGTAATAGTTGTGAAAGTGGAAAACTTCCTAGAAAGTTCAAAAGAAGATGTAAAATTATAAGCGATATTTTGAAATGGTCTTTCAATATAAATTATTACAAGAAGATGAAGTTCTAGTGGTTAGACCTCTCGTCAAGTGTGCAAGATGTTGTAGGTTACAAATCCATAGAGCCTATAAAATTTCGGTGTTGAACTATCATGAGAAACCTTCAGGGGCACACTGTAGTGATGCAGACCTATCAATCCTGATCGATCCATAGTTGGATCTACACCTGAGTCAGATCATTCTCATCAGATCTTTATTGACCAACTCTTGTTATTTTTCGACGCTAATGCTATTAAAGTATTAAGGAGTAAAGGGTCTTTGTTTTACATTTTTTCTCTTCCTTTTTGTATAAGGTAATGATGTCCGAGAAGTGTCTTCCTTTTAAACAACAAGAAAAACAAAAACATCGTGAGGGAAAGTGGGGAGCTACGATTATTAAGTAATACTGGTTATGAAAGTAGAATTATGAATATGGGAATTACATGTGTTGACCACACATCAACTGATGAAAAGTTGTCTACTCTTGGTTCCATGTTCACCTTATCGTATTTATCACACAGGAGTTTGCCAAACTACTCAATCTGTAAACATTACAGTGCCACCAGGTGTTTTCACCAATTCAGTGAAGGCACCAGCCAAGCCAGTACAGTAGTGTAGTGGTGATATTTTATTATGGCTAGTAGCGCTGAAACTCCCATTTTATTTACATTGCTTATGGACTTTCCACACTGAAAAATTAATGTGAAACCGACAGTAGTAGGCCTACGCCCAAAACTGACTGTTGAGGTAAGGATTTTGTATTACAATATGATAAACTTAATAAGATGACCTAAACTTATAGAAGTGTATTTGTAAAACCAGTGAATTAATTGAACTCAGTTGTGATGTCACTATTAACATATTAATTATTGATATGCAACTTGGTATGAGTGGCAGTGGCGTATTGCCAATAATCTTTATCACAGAATCTAGAAACTCTTTCATCATGAAAATACTTGTTTTGTTACCATATTAATTGTAGACAATATTACAAGTACATTGAAGTGTTTACGTCATTCATAAAATCTTCCTTCTATGCAAATAACACAATGCAATTATATTTGACATGACTAAGTACTTGCTCAAGTGTTAATTGTATGGTCAAACAGAATGCATAAAATTTTTATTATTTTTATTTATTTATTATGATTTTATTTTCCATTTCTTTTATTACATTGAGATAAATAGAACATGATTTAGATTGAGAAAAAGAGAGAAGATAAAAATTAAACTTCCTTTAACAACAAACTAAAACAAAACAAATAAATTGACATATGGCATAATAATACATTACTTTAAATTAAAATACACAAAAACAGGAAAGAAAAACCAAAACAATGTTACTTCTAAATCCTAAACAAAAAAAATTAAGATGAACAACTTAAGATAAACAATTAAGATAAACAAAAATATATGGAATGAAATAAAGCAGCCTCCATGGGTCTACCCGTTTTGAGGCTGCATATCTCAAGTAAAAAGAGAGAGAGAAAAAAGAAATAACAGAATTCAAGAGACCACCGGGAGCAGTTAAACTATTAATAAATTAAAATTTAATTTAATATTTATTACAAATATTATAACTTGTTGAATAATAATTTGTTCTATGATAATTATGCCCATATATTTGCATCTATAACATAAATATAAAGTGGTAACAACTTACACATACGTAACATACAAACACTCACATACCATAATAGTCCATACATATTCTCTCTCATACCAATATAAACACATCCCTATCTCCAAGTTTAACATGATAAAAAGAAATACAAAAATAAACAAAATTATTAAGAGGAAAAAAAACACTTCCACACCCCTAACACATCTCTTACACTCATCCACTCATCAAAACAAAATTAGAATAGTAATGCATTCCTATATCACAACCTCCAACAGACCTTCAACACAGTCTACGCCCAAAAGCCAGCTTTTCAAAAGGATAAGATATTTGTTTAGGTTTGTGCAGGCTTTAATATTTTCTGGAAGTTGGTTATATATTCTAGGTGCGATTACAAAGTAAAATTTTGAATATATTGTCAATTTTGCTCTGGGTACAAAAACTTTGTTCCTCTGTCTAAGCAAGTAATCATTTCTGTACTGCAGATCTGCGTCCGCTCCTTATATGAAAATTTTTCATA
The DNA here is from genome assembly GCA_963513935.1 of Aphrophora alni. Classification (NCBI taxonomy): domain Eukaryota; kingdom Metazoa; phylum Arthropoda; class Insecta; order Hemiptera; family Aphrophoridae; genus Aphrophora; species Aphrophora alni. Next base: position 6,694,081 of record OY740768.1, read on the forward strand.
ACCTTAATGTATATAAATATCTACGAGGTAATATAGATAGTTGTCGAAATAATGGCAGTGATGAAACGTTCCTCCTTTTATGCTTGATCAATCTTATAAACATTTTTTGCACTATTATCAAAGGATTATTTTGCTCGTGACATATGTACCTCCACAACAACAGATTCCGTATTCCAACCTACTATGAACCATTGAAAAATATATTTTACGCAGAACATATCTAGGAACCCTTCAAGTGAAAAAATACACGTAAGATTCTATTTAAGTTGGATTGCAGTGCCTTTATATGAAATTTCCATGACAGACCTTCATCCAAAACCACTCCTAAATATTGACACCATTTAACTTGTTCTATTACAATGCAAGAACTACACGACCTATTTCTTATTACACACTTCATGCACTTTAACCGTAGAGGTGTTGTAAACAATTTCGACTGTCCCCTCAAATTAAAGTTCAAGTAACAGGTTTTTTTAGTATTCAAGCTTATGTAATGTTTTGAAAACACCACCTGAGAGCATCTAGGTCAGCTAGGGAATTATTGCGCAGAATAAGACCCTTCCTTGATAGATTGGTTTCAAAATATAACATTGAAAGAATACAGTGTAGAACTTCATGCTGACATGAAATCACCCAGAATTACTAGATTTTCTTCTTTTTGCTAAACATTTTCAATTTCTCCGCATGGAACCGAGTCGTTGACAAGATAAAATGGAAATTTCTTTAAACATTTTTTTTTATTTTATTTTTTTTTTGTAAATCACCTAATTTACTTTCATCAACTTTGTTATTAACGACAATTTCATTAACTTTATCCACCTTAAAAATATTGTACAAGTTAAACTATATGAGGCATGATTTTTTAAGGCAAAGACAATTATGAATTACTGCCAATTGTATGAAGTAGAATCGTAGATGTGGTTTTTTTAATTTTTTATTATGATGTAACAACCAAAAGTGATAGTTTTTTGTTAGCAAAAAATATTAGTACTCATGAATTAGGCAATTTTGTTGAATTTTATGGGTCAGACATGATAGTTAGGCAATGGTGTTGTTTGTTTAGGGAAAGATGAATGAATGTTCATTGTGAAGAGTATAGTGGTTGTCCAACTTCCATAACAGTTGGGTTAGTCGAACATGTGAATTCAAAAATTCATGTTCATAGCTATTTATGGTTTGAGAATTATCTTTTTGTTTTCCTAAAGTTTTATGATCAGTAATTTACGACATTGTGACAAAAGGCCTTCATTATAAAAAACTGTGTTCTAATTTCAAAAATATTAACTGCAATACAAATATAGATATATGTGACTTTAGCTCAACATTTTATGCAGTATTTTGCAAAAGGAAAGGGATTGGCTGTTTGAAGACATCATCACTGAAGATGAAACATGTGTTTCGTACACAAATTCGAGTCAAAACAATGGAGACACTCATCATCTCTGAAAGCAAAGTAGTTTAAGTATTTTTCCTTAGTTATTTAAATACATAAAATCTCTCGGTCATCATCACGTTATAAAAAAAGAGATTTATATAAAGGGATTTCCATAAAATAAGACCCCTAACCCTCAAATACTCTAATAGCTCCACGGTGTCAAAAAAGAACAAGAATTGTTCAAGAGAGATGTGATAGGAAAGATGAAATAGCTGGATCTAACCCATGATTAGATGAAAAAAGGTGTAAATCCAGCTAGGTGCTCTCGGAATTGCATAGCCCGTACTAAGCAAACACAATCTACCAAAAATCATCGCCACCACTTCTTATACGTCCTGTACCTCGTCTGGCAGTTTTGAGAGAAACAGGAAGAACAATGATTAAGAACTGATCTAAGAAGAAGCACTTGTGTAAGTGGAGAGAGATATTTCCTGGTCACATCTGAAGAAACTCTCAGGACTACCACAAAACTGATATAAACCAATATTAAACTAAGTGTAACAGTGAGACAATTTATAAATGGTTAAGCAAGTGTACACCCCTTCTCCACATTGGTCAGATCGGTTTCCCTGCCTTCCTAGAAAGTGGGAGGGGTGACACACCACCTAACCAACCTAACCTCCTAACCTAACCTAACCTGCCTTCCTAGAAAGTGGGAGGGGTGACACACCACTCAATCTAACTACTCTAATATAACTTACAATTAAGAATTTTAAAAACAAGAAAAAAATACAAGTCCAAGGTCTGTAATATAACTAATATTAAAACATAAAGAAAAAAACAATTACCATATGTATTAAGAAAATACAAGTCAAAATTAAAGAGTTAAAAATAGGCCTAATTTATGGTTTAACTTGGTTTAAAAAAAAAACCCCAAAAAACGAAGAAATCGGAATTATCTGCTTATCAAAATTTAACGCAAATCATTTTCAGCTTCAACAATGAAAATAATTTTGAAGCTACCCAACAATTTGTTGTTCTTAAATTCTTCAATTAAAGTACAGTAACATTATTCATTCCTTCATTATGAAATGTAGAAAGAACATCCTCAGAAATGCTACATTTTTCCGACATGTCAAATTTAACATGCAACAAATCCTCTTTAAATCTTTTTATTATCTTTTTTCCTAGTTTGACCAAGATAAAAATTATCACATGAGACACAATGTTATAAATTCCAATATTGGAGAATTATAAATCGTCTCACTGTTACACTTAGTTTAGTATTGGTTTATATCCTTTTGAGGATGGTAGCTATGATACCGAAATGTACATAAGGGTTTATTAAACTTTCTGATGTTAATCGTGTCAGTGTTTTATTTGTGGTTTAGGAATCACTTCTTTTGTAACGTTTATAAAGCTGCAGGTTTACTTTAAGCAAAGGGTTTTACTCTAAGATGTCGATTGATGAGCTGTTTTGAATTGTTGACATTCCTGATTTGCCCTAACCTATACAAACATGTTTGTTTAGGTAAATAATCTCTTTTGATTTGTTATAAGAAATGAACTGTCGAGGAAACTCATTCTTCAGAGTTTCTCAGATCAAAACATTAAAGAGAAGGGATTTGAAATCTAGTTTAAAATGATGGCTTCTTCCAGTAATGATGACATGCACTGAATACAGACTACAATAAATGATAAAGCAAAATTAGCCGTAGAAATTTTTTTTACCTAAACAAATTCAAATGAATATATGACAAAACACAATGATTTTATGGATTAGATATATCAATTCCACAAAGGGGGTTTCAATTGTCTCACCACCGTATTAAAAGAATCTCCAACTTTTGAAACACACTGTATAATAATATTTGCTCAGTCGTAGATAAAGTAGTGTAGGTTACGCAATTCACAATTAATTTAATGCACTCGTGGGAAGTTTAGGACATTAGTTTCTAACGTCCTAGCTTACTTCTCTCTTATATCTCTTATAACATAATACAATTGTTGTATTAACTACTATTAAAGTAGAGCTTTCTGTACAAAGTAGTGGCTCACCTGGGGAAATGGTTAACTCGTTGGTGACTCGTAAGAGCTCTTAACACTTGTGGTTTCGGATGTATTCCAGTCCATAGAAGATTGAAATCTGTGATATCTTGCGCTACCTGCACAGAAATAAAATTGAATTATGATAATTTCTTTTTTATATACAGGAGCTAAAACTAACACCAATTTTTGAACAAAATCGGTCAAACAGAAATTTTATAACAAACGCTGCACATACTTTCTAATTTTAAATAATGAAAAGTTTTAGTAATATCTCACTAAAGAATACAAAACTGTGGTGTAGATTGAGGTAACACTAAGTGGAATTTTATATGTTGTTAATATTATTATTTCACCGTAAGAATTACCATGAAACTTCTTTCTTCTTGTCATTTTAAGGGGAAAAACTTTTCGGTTATTATTGCCTTATAAAGATTAAAGAAAGGCTCCTAGTACTCGATTACTCTAATTGCGTCAATCTTTGAAAAGAGGTGCTTTCCCAAATAAACACAAATATACAACTGTGAAATCTTTAAATACAAAAAAAAGAGACAAAAGTAGTCATAAAAGCAATTCTGCACATTTTTCAAATTTTTGGAAAAACCAACAAACTTATAAATTATTATTAAATAGATAATTTCTAACATGTATTATAATTTGGGTTTATAAAATGATAAACACAGAAACTGATATTCTTAATCTTGTTGACTGCCTTGGATGAGTCGCTGAATTATTTTTTGAGACTCCAAGGTATTCGACTGTTTAACTTATTGTATATTATTAAAAAAGTTAAACATTTATTGGATTTATGACCTGGAACTTTAGAGGTTCCATTCATACCTATAGGACAGAAAACAAAATGCTATGACTGTATAAATTATTTTCTACATTAGAAAAATCTGTCTTGTAGTGTCCCTCAAGGTTCTATACTAGGCCCGACATTATAATATATGTAAACAAGTAACCATATGGTAATGACAGTAACATTTTCAAAATGTTGATCTTTAATCATTCTTAGTGTCGAAATCTTAACAATTTAATAATATTATTATTGACTAAAATCTAATATTGATATTTTAGCTAAAGCGATCTTCATCACCGAAACACTAACATCTGGACTATGAAATGTCCACAAATCCTACCCATAAGAATAATTTGAATTTTTAGATAACTAGATTTTTGTTTTTGTATTTTTCCAAAAATTTTTACTTTCTTCTGAAGCGATTAATAAAAGATTTTGTTATAAAAATATTAATTATAACATACAACCCTTCAGCATTTTATGAAACAACAATATACAGGGTGGCTGAAAATAAACTTGCACTTCCCCGTTGACTTTGTTATTAATCAAGATATAATTTAAAGTTACAACAGTCGGTACATGATGGAATTCCATGATAATGGAAATAATGAGACTATTCAATTCCACAAAACAGCTTTAATTGCGACATATGTTTCGCCGTTAGGCATTTTCAAGCAACTAAATTGAAAACAAAACAAGTCTAAACTAAAAACGTGAGACAAAAGGAAAGGTTAGAGTAAAAGGGGTTGAGAAATGACAAAAGAAAGGTCAATGATCTAACCTGTGGGATGGAAGTGGGGGTGTTTTAGAAAACAAAGGTTACACAATTTAGTTGCTTGAAAATGCCTAACAGCGAAACATATGTCGCAATTAAAGCTGTTTTGTGGAATTGAATAATTGTCTCTTTATTTCCATTAATCAAGATAGCTAAACAATCTTCTTCGTAGTAAAGAGTTGCTTCTATGAGATAATGTTTTGCAATTTTTTGATTTCAAGATGTAGGAGAGGGCAAAAGTAAAAATTTGAAATGAGACATTATTCATGTCATACAAGAGCCAAAAACAAATGACACAAAGAAAATTGTTTATAAACTACTGTAACTAAAATGACAGCCATTAATGTTATTGAATTAAAATTTCTAAAAAGGAAATTACACCTCCCCACCTTAACTTAATTGTTATTTGAGAATTTTCTCAGGTAATAAAGACCATATCAATAAGTCTTTACACATCAGGAGTAGACTCAACATTTTAAAATAAATGCGGTCATGTGATAACTCATTTTAAAGATCTCTGTGAGATGAGACAAAAAGAGAGCACAATCTAGAAATATGCCCCATTAAGAGATATACTACAAAGGACCAACCTATCAGTTGGCCTGTGTGTATAAGTCACATTACCAAAAGAAGATCTCTCGGCATTTTAAGCATACCTTTTTAATATTTACTTGAAACTTATTTTTTCTACGAAACAGTAATATCAAGATATTTTTTGAAATATTAATAACAATCACAAAATATAAAATGTATACACAAATATCTGAACCGTTTATGTTAAAATATTAACAATTATGACAGAAAGTCATATCGACGAACACAAACGATGTTATCTTTGTAGAATTATTCTATGAATACAGACATCCATACTTTAAACGCGGTATTAAAGGAATAGTAATGCATATCTATATAATAATTTATTTAATTGAAAAAACTCATTATAAAAAAGAATTAACATACAGTATCTTTATATTAAAATTGTTACATCTAGTAAAAGTTATTAATTTTTTATTTTATTTATTTTTTATTACAATCTTAATCCATAGATTAAATAAGTAATACATATAACATAAAATAACATATATTAAACCTAGATATTAACTAAGTCCTGCGGTTTATGACGCTTAAGTCGTCTTTTGTCATATTCCACGTGTAAAAGTTGGATAGCTTCCACGTTCACATGTCGATGAAGTCTCTTTTCATGGCGAGAAGCTCAATCTTGCATTACCTCATATACACTTTTTAGGTTTAGTTCAGAATGAAGGTCATCATTCCTTTGGTACCATCTTGCATTTGTAATTGTACGAATAATACGATTTTGTATTCGTTGTATAATTAGTTGATTTGAGGGTTTCGTACATCCCCATAATTCTGCACCATAAGTCCAAATAGGTCTAATAATTGAGATATATAATAACCTCTTGTGATACAAAGCCAATTGGGATTTTCGTCCAATCAACCAATACAGATCGCGCAGAAAAGTTATTTATGACAAATATTCTTCTTAAAGCCCCCTCATTAAAATAATCCAGTTGTGTGACCTGTATTTTTCTTTTTTGCGTTTAATTTTCATCTCTTTCTCTCTTGCTCTCACAAATTAACTTTGTTAGAGTATTCTGAGAACTTCCACTGCAGTTAGTACTTTATTTAAACCTATCGCACAGCATGCATTTTGAACTTCACTTTTTAAAAACTCCATCACACTGTAAATAAACTCACGAATTTGACTTTTCAATCATTTTAAAACAATACAAGAAGACGAGTGACAATGAGAAAGTAAGAAGGTGAAAAATATTACAACTGAACAACAACTGATCTGATCCAGTTAGTTAGTTATTCAGTTTTTAAAGAAGGCATATATATTGCTTCTACATGTATGCGAGATGGTATCCTACTCCTAGCTTGTGGTATCTTTATACGTGTATGTTAGGAAACGCTATAAAAGTCATCATTTTTGTTAAATTTGTAATTTAGGTTTGGTTTTGGGAAATTCTGGACAAATTCATTAACTACAAATATCGGCAAAAATTAAAACATGTATTTCTGAGAAATTAGATTTGTCAGGGCGGATGTGTCTTGATTAAAAGGTGACTGACAAAGAGCATTCAATTCTTCGACTGAGGTAGATGGTATGAGAATGGATGTTTAGAAAGAAGGTGCATGGAACAAATAAGAGTTTCTGGCAGAGTGGTGGTAATAAGTGCAGTTTTTGTGCTTTCAGGATCAGCTGGCCGACCGTAAGGACAGTAAGCTCATTCTATACAGTAAAAGGTGTTTTTCTATAGACACACAGACACAAACAACAAAAGTGCTTACAAGAACAACAGAATTAGTTCACAAGTTTCTGAAAATCATTTTAGATTAGTTCAGAAAAATTGTTAAGGAAATTAAAAACCCCTGGCACCATGACTTTACACAGCTTATTCTGCAACTATCAAATCTCTCTTAACCTTGCTCTCTTCTGACCTTGACGCTGATTAGAGGATTCGAGGCCTAGGTGGCTCTATTTTATACTCTTTTTTAAGGTACGTTTTTCCCCTATAACAGACAAAAAAGCTAAAACCACAGCATCCCGTTAAGAGACCTGTGATATTTCTTTCCCCATAATCAGATTTACTGACATAGCACCAAATCAACACATAGAACTTCTGCACTCAGTAATTTACAAAGCGCATGCTCTGTAAGACTATCCCATCTTTGTTGGATTTTATCTTCATCCATTTGTTGATTGATGGTTGTCCTAGACTGACATACAGACACCTTTAGTCCTTAATTAGGTCCTATAAATCTAACCAGCCAATCAATCTTTCATTGCACTCAATACCTCTATGTCATTATATTTGATTAGAGTTTCCAATGACTTGACTGCAGAGCTACCACTAACTTTTACAATGACACAAAATCAAATGGACTTTAAATGAATTGACATTTAAAATTAAGTCTACAATCGTTTAAAATGGTTAACTGTGGCTAAAGTACATGGAAATACGTCACAATAAAATCATGGACGTTATCACGTAGCCTAATAACCTTGTCAAATTATGTTATAATTGGAACAATATCCTTATCTATACAACAGACATTGGATAAATTATCATTGTATTGGTACAAACAATCAGAGACAATAATAACACAGATATGGAACATATTTTTTTTATGCAAGTATGTTGTCTGTAGACAACCTCCATAAAACACTTGATAACTGGGAAACTGAAAGAAGACAAATTGTTTATGTTTATATTCTCTATTATGTTGCATGTAATTATGTGCATTCAAATCTGCAAACTAGTTAAAACTTTGCAAAATCATTTGAAAATCAACTTTCCATATTTCGCATGTACAGAAAAAAAAGTTCAGGGAAAATATACACAACTTTCAGAATTAAAAAAAAAAACTATTAAAGAAGGAAAAAATGAAAAACTATATACTTGGGTAGAAGAATTACGACACTAGTGTTGTAGTGAGTGGAGGCCAAACAAAAGACAAGCAACTACAAGGTCCATCACAACTGAGTTACTAACACAAATGGAAGGATCTCAAAGATAAGTACTGTACCTAAAAGATTAGCCTCGACCAGTAACAAAGTAGAGAGTAACTCAAAGACTAAGGGCCACCACCAACTTACCAGAATGAATATAGACAGGGAAGAAGGTCCAAGTCAAAGAAATGATCCAATCAAAGTAAGTTAAAAATATAAATGGAGGGGTTCTGAAAGAGAAGCACCTAAGAGGCCAACCAAAACAGAATTATAACACAAGTGCAGAGAGTGGACAAGGTCCAATTGAAAGATGAAAAGGTCTAAGGTTGAGTTTAGTCACCAAAACAAGCACAGAAATGGAAGAAGATTGAACTCAAAGACAAACAAGGCCAGCTAGGGACAAGTTGAGTTACCCACACAAGTAATGAAAGAAGAGAAGGCTCAACTCAAAGACAAAATAGGGCAGCCAAGGATGAGATACCAATAGGACAAAGTGTAATTCAAAGACTAGCAAGTAAGAGGCCAGTCAGGAATGGTGTTGGAAAATTATATTTAAAAATTTCAAGAAGTCGTTTCCCACACTAAAACTAAAAAAAAGTTCCCATAAACATATGCTTAGTTTTCCAGATATCAGGCATTTTGTTTTTCACAAAATAATTTTTATCTCCAGAACGGATTAACCGATTGAATAGAAGCTTGACATGGTACCTAATAAGGTAAAGAACTATTTTGAAAAAAATAAACAATCCAATCCAATAACCCGTTTCAAAATGGCGGCTGCTTAAATTTTTTTAAATCTTTAACTCAAAATAAGTAATTTTTATGAATAATTTAAACAACCATCATTTTGAAATGGACAAAATATTTTTTTATCTCTAAAACGGTTTGACAGATTGAATTGAAATTTAACATGGTATTTAATATATTAAAGAACTATTTGGAAAAAAATAAACAACCCGTTTCAATGTCGGCTGCTTTAAATTTTTAAAACAACTCAAAATAAGTAATTTTTATGAATAATTTAAACAACCATCATTTTGAAATGGATAAAATATTTTTTTATCTCTAAAACGGTTCGACGGATTGAATTGAAATTTAGCATGGTATCTAATATGGTAAAGAACTATTTGGAAAAAAATAAACAACCCGTTTCAAAATGGCGGATGCTTTAATTTTTTAAATCCTAACTCAAAATAAGTAATTTTTATGAATAATTTAAACAACCATCATTTTGAAATGGACAAAATATTTTTTTATCTCTAAAACGGTTTGACGGATTAAATTGAAATTTAGCATGGTATCTAATATGGTAAAGAACTATTTGGAAAAAAATAAACAACCCGTTTCAAAATGGCGGATGCTTTAATTTTTTAAATCCTAACTCAAAATAAGTAATTTTTATGAATAATTTAAACAACCATCATTTTGAAATGGACAAAATATTTTTTAATCTCTAAAACGGTTTGACAGATTGAATTGAAATTTAGCATGGTATCTAATATGGTAAAGAACTATTTTGACAAAAAATAAACAACCTAATACAATAACCCGTTTCAAAATGGCGGATGCTTACATTTAAAAAATTTAACTCAAAACGAAAATTAAAAAAATTAAACAGCCGCCATTTTGAAATGAGTTTATTGGATTAGTTTGATTATTTTTGTCAAAATAGTTTATACCCTGTTAGGTACCTTAGGCTACCAACTCTCAATTCAATAAGTCAAACCGTTCTGATGATAAAAAATATTTTGTGAAAAAAAAAAAAATGGCGGATATCTGGAAAACTAGGCATTTCCGGACCATATTTATGTCCATGAGAACATTTTTTCTTGTGTTATGATGTGAGAAACCACCTGGTGAAATTTGGAATACCCTGTATATACACCTAATCAAAGTAAAGAAAGTAGTGACATCCGCGTACAATTAGAAGGTTCAAAAAAAAAAAAGTATATAAACAGCTGTTTTAAAACAAACTCTCCCTATACTCTGCAATGAGCTATCAATACAATTTTAACATTTCCTACAAAGCCAAAAAGACTAAATTTTGGGCATTTTATATTTAGTGGATCTACATTGTATGATGGGGATGGGTAAGTACCATGATGGAGTTGTAATCATCATATACCTTGTACAATATATATTGTCAACAAGCTATATTTGCACTAAAGCTAACCTCATTTATCCATAACGTGATGTTTTCGCACAAACTATATTTGCATAATTATATTACAATTATCGCAAAGGTTACATTACAGCCATTCTTTACAATGACACGCACCCTCTGCAAAGTATTGATTAGAAACAACCTAGATATTCTTTATTTCAATATCAACAAAACTGACAAAACATTCAAGTTGGAAAGGGGTTTTTCTGCGATCGTGACGGTAAATGGTATCGCACAGCTGTCGAAATTTTGGATATAAAACTCCTTTGGATAGTCCCTAACCTCTTTGACTGAAATGAATAATCTACTCGTCAATTTTTTTACTAAACGACCAACCAGAGATGGGTGTCATACAAACTAAAAAGAAAAAAAGATTTTGTTTCAGTTATGAAGGATCGTTTTCTGATTAACTCCTATTATTTTTTGCATTCGGTAAAAGGTTAGGTTAGGTTAGGTGAGGTTAGGTTAGGTTAGGTAAGGTTAGGTTAGGTTAGGTTAGGTCAGGTTAGGTTAGGTGAGGTAAGGTTATGTTAGGTTAGGTTAGGTTAGGTTAGGTTAGGTGAGGTAAGGTTAGGTTAAGAGAAAATTGTTTAGAAATATCGTTTCTTTAATTAAAAATAACTGGTCGTTTTCAGTTAAGAATTTAACAATTTTTAATAACTACATAGTAGCCAAGACGTATAACTGACCGAAAGCTAGCAGAACACAGGAACGTTGCTTATTTTGCGATAGACGTTTTTAGAACGTGTATTCTAAAACAGTTAGGTTAGGTGAGGTGAGGTTAGGTTAGGTGAGGTGAGGTGAGGTTAGGTTAGGTTAGGTTAGGTTAGGTTAGGTGAGGTGGTTAGGTTACGTTAGGTGAGGTTAGGATAGGTTAAGAGAAAATTGTTTAGAAATATCGTTTCTTTAATTAAAAATAACTGGTCGTTTTCAGTTAACAATTTAACAATTTTTAATAACTACCCTACATAGTAACCATGACGTATAACTGACCGAAAGCTAGCAGAACACAGGAACGTTGCTTATTTTGTGATAGACGTTTTTAGAACGTGTATTCTAAAACATTTAGGTTAGGTTAGGTTTGGTGAGGTTAGGTTAGGTTTGGTTAGGTGAGGTTAGGTTAGGTTAGGTGAGGTGAGGTTAGGTTAGGTGAGGTTAGGTTAGGTTAAGATAAAATTGTTTAGAAATATCGTTTCTTTAATTAAAAATAACTACTGTTTAGATTTTTGTTTTTCTACTGATAACTCTGTTATTCCTCATCCTACGGATAAAAAAAAATAAATAAAATAAATAAATAACAGTGTTATTACACTTTTTACCCTAGCTCCAGTTTAATTTCACCTGAATTTGACAGAATCGTCTTTGAATTTTCGCTTGAATTTGCGATTTTTGTAACATTTAAGCGTCTGTAACTCCTAAACGGTTAAAGATATAGATAAATTACACAGGAATAAGAGTCCTGAAATAATGTGTTTATCCGAAATCACCATAAGAAAATTTAGAGCTGACCACCATATTGGAAAAATAGCAGGTAATAAGACAAATTTGACAATACCCCTAGTTTTAACTTAAATTCCGGGAATTACCTTTTAAAACTGTTTGTAACTAACATACTTGTCGAATAAAACAGCGCTCATACCGGTTATGAAATGTCCGTCTGGATCGAACAAAATCAGTCGATTCGTTAACGAGACAGAGGGGGGGGGAGCAATTAATACGTTCATTTCATGCACTGCGTTCGTAGACCACATTAAACATGTTTATATTAAGGTTCCAAAATACGGGGTTATTTACACTGTCATTTCCCCCCTAGTGTTGATGACAAGCAAAGATTGTGGTGAATGCAAGGAGGGTGACTTAACTGGGTTTACAAGGTACGGATATACCTTTTCAACAACTGAAACACAACATAGCATTTTTTTCTTGTTTTAAAGCGCCTAAAAAAAAGATAGAAAAAAAACATAAAATAAAAACCCGCAGCTCTCGATATTAACGTCAGGGTCGGACAAGAACAAGAGTTGATCAAGAGAGAACAGATAAAAAAGATGAGAGAGAGAGAGAGAGAGAGAGAGATTATCTGGGGCAAGAGGTCTGCGAGTGTGCGTGCGTGAGATTGTTTTACCAGGTAGCAAGTAGTTTTACAAACTATAGACATTATTTTTAAATTTCATCAAGATTAGTTCACACGTTTACACTAACTGCGTGACAAATACACAAACACGCGGACGTATTGTCAAACGGTCGAATTAAAACAGGACCAGACTTCGCTCAGATGTATTCTACGTTGAAGTGAAACAACAAAACTCTCGCTTTCTATACTCACATATGTTTATCGGTGACAGTAATTTTTCTAATTAATTGTCATATTATAAAACCTCAAAGTGAAAGTGCCAGATGTTTTCAAGCCTAATAAGCCTCTTATGTAATGACTAGGCTAATTTGCATAATGAGGTTTGTTCGAAAATTATCAGAAATGTCGCGGAAGCACAAGAGGTGACCTTCGGTGGAATACTTCCAAACACATGTTAATTTTTTTCCTGCCCGCAGGGGGCGCCAATCGTTGGAGGGATAAAGTATTACAGATAAAGTTTGCGAGGTGTCGAAAAATTCTCAATATACATATAAATTACGAAAATAACAATAAAATCACGAAATGTAAAATAAAATTACAAAATATACAACAAAAATTACGAAAATAATAATAAAATCACGAAATATAAAATAAAATTACCAAATATACAACAAAAATTACGAAAATAATAATAAAATCACGAAATATAAAATAAAATTGCCAAATATACAACAAAAATTACGAAAATAATAATAAAACCACGAAATATAAAATAAAATTACGAAATATACATAAAAAATTACGAAAATAATAATAAAATCACGAAATATAAAAAAAAAATTACCAAATATACAACAAAAATTACGAAAATAATAATAAAATCACGAAATATAAAATAAAATTACCAAATATACAACAAAAATTACGAAAATAATAATAAAATCACGAAATATAAAATAAAATTACCAAATATACAACAAAAATTACGAAAATAATAATAAAATCATGAAATATACAATAAAATTACGAAATTTACAACAAAAATTACGAAAATAATAATAAAATCACGAAATATAAAATAAAATTACGAAAATAATAATAAAATCACGAAATATAAAATAAAATTACCAAATATACAACAAAAATTACGAAAATAATAATAAAATCACGAAATATAAAATAATATTACCAAATATACAACAAAAATTACGAAATATACAATAAAATTACGAAATATACAAATAAATTACCAAATATAGGCTAAAACAAAATTACGAAATATATAACAAAATCACGAAATATACAATAGTATAACTAAATATACAAATAAATTATGAAAATAACAATAAAATTACGAAAATAACAATAAAATTACCAAATATACAACAATTTACTACTCAGCATAATATATCTAATAATGACACGGTGGAAAAAGATTCGCATCGGTGGAACGACGCGATCATGGTTAAAACATGAGCCTATTCAGAATTTGAAAAATCGAATTGTTTGGAAGGCTTAAAGAAGTTGGAGAACGTTAGGTATTTCATATTTTTTGGGTAGTCTTCTAAACTGGGAGAACATGGTCACAGTAGAAATTAATAAAAAGAATATGACTGAAGTAACATTAACAAAGGAAGGATTATTTCGTTAATCTTTAAACTTCCGAAAACAACCCATCTACAAATTTGAAAGTCAAGACTCTTATTAGACCAGTTGTTGTGATTTAGACTTTGGAAGCGTGGACAATGTCAGCTACTTAAGATAATAATACTTTAGGTGTATTTAAAGAAGAAAAAACGAGAAGGGTATTTGACTTTGTCAGAGAGGAAGAAAAATGGAGAATAATAACAACAATTTTTTGTTACAGAGAGGCTAAAACCTCTCTGTCATCATCGCCCTATACAAAAAGAAGATCTTCCTAGTTCTTGAATGCTCTAATAGCATTAGGATCGGAAGAGAACAAGAGCTGGTCAGGGGAGACCTTAAAGGAAAGATAAAAGAGGGATATCTAATCCAAGAGTACGTGGAAAGGGGTATAGATCCATTAGAATCTCTCAGGATTGCCAACTATAGTGAGGACCCGAGAGACAATCAAAGAAATTGAAGATACTCAGGAGAAATAAAAAGTGAGGATGTAAAGTCTTAGCGGATAGTATGGTTAGGTTGTATGGGCGAAGAGGAAATTAAAAAACATTTTGTTACATTTGGAAATGATGGACACAGGGTGAAGAGGAAGACATGAGGGATGGGAGATAGTGGAAGAAGGACCAGTTTAGAAAGAAGTGGTGACAAATTGCGAATGGACTACACTCCATCCCAGGGTTGTAGCGCCAAGTAAAGTAAAGAGGATGGGAAAATCGTTGGTCAAAGTATATCGAGCTAAAAGGAGACAATGTCAAATAATAAATCGCATTATCGTAAAAAAGCCTCTTATTTTAAAATCCCTCGTAAATGTATGAAGTTATCGAATGAACGGACGGTAAATGATACTATTGCAATAAATTCCGTATCGCTACAGTATTTGAGACATATTAAAGGTAGAACTGGAAAAAAAACCATGCTGTGACAGTGGTACAAAAGTATTGCTTATTTACCTGACAGATGGATAGACAGTAACATGGGGGGGGGGGGGGTGCCGTATCCGTCACGCACTTTGGTCGTAAACTGAGCTTCGTTTGACAATACACTTCTAACTATCACGCAGCTTGTGTGTATATACTGAGATGATGTTTATTTTGAAAGTCAGTCAAATAAATATCTAAAGAAGTAGTAAAGTGCTGGCTATTGTTGCATTGTTGCCATAGCAACAATTTATTTAGATATTTTGTTAATCAGTATTTTTTGAGGTTAGTTAACATGGAACGTTTTACAATGGAACAACAAATATTAATTGTGGAAACACATGAATAAACTTCGTACGGCTCTAGGTAGTCATAATACACCCGACTCAGCTGTTCGTAGGTTAACAACAGTTAATGAAAAACAATTAAGACAACGGGTTCGATTCCAGACATCAAAACACAAGTGCGCTTTCGTTCCAGCCGGACTGATCAGAACATCACAATTGTGCGCGACAGTGTTGCCATTAGTCCACAAAAGTCAATTCGCCGTCGTTCACAACAGTTGGGCATCTCGAAAAGCTCCCTTCAACGAATTCTCACAGAGGATCTCCACATGCAGGTCCACAAAATTCAGTTAACTCAACAACTGAAACCATTTGCAATGGAGACAGTTTGTTGAACGGATTTTGAAGAGACAACTTGCAGACGAAAATTTTTCTCTGAGGAGGCTCATTTCATTTAAACGGCTACGTTAATAAACAGAACTGTCGCATTTGTGGGGGGGGGCAGAAACTCCTTACGTAACTCATCCCAAGGTAAATCAGCAAAGAGTGTGGTGTGGATTTTGAGCTGGTGGGGTCATCGAGCCTTACTTTTATAAAGATGAGGATGAAAATTCCACGACAGTGAATGGACAACGATACAGGAATATGGTTGAAATCTTTTTATGGTCTTTCCTTAATAATGTGAATAATTATTTACCAAAGGATGGCGCTACATGCCACACCTTACACGATACGTTAGCCTTGTTGAGGAAAAAATTTCCGACCTTAATTCTTTCACGCAACGGCTATCAGAACTGATCACCAAGGTCATGTTACTTAACATCCTCTGACTTCTTCCTTTGAGGGTATTTAAAATGACAAGTTTATCAAACTAATCTCCAGACAATACCACAAGTAAAGAGATTCGCTCAACTCTAGGAGAACATCTGTCTCAAGGTCGTAACAAATCGCATTGATCGAGTTACAACATGCAGAGCAAGTCATGGAGGACATATTGACAGATAATTTTTACAACATGTATCCTTTTTTCTCTCTGTTTGAAGTTATTTGTTAATGATGGAAGTTCAATTTTATTATTATACATTTTTCGGACATTTGCCATCATTTGTGTGGTAAAAATTCAAAACACGACGTTTCGGGAATAAGAATCAATTCCCGTTATCAAGTGACTAAAAACTAAAGAAACTAGAAACTAAGCCTATGTGAGATGTAAAATTAAATAAGAATAAAACCAACCTTAATATCTCAGAGCTTAAACAAGCTGAAATTTTACTTGTTAAATCGCCACAAGGGGTTGTAACCCGTTCTCGTGCTAGGAAGCTTAATACAACTAACAATAGGCCACTCCCCTAACAGTTTGTCACGCCTTCTGGACCACGTCACTTGTTGCTGTATCTTTGATACAACAACGCGTATTTGCCGTTAGTTGTGTGTTTACCGTGATTGTGTTTTTTGACTTCTCAGTTTCAGCTCTGAGATGCATGCTTAGATATTAAGGTTGGTGGTATTCTTATTCAATTTTACTTCTCACATAGGCTTAGTTTCTAGTTTCATGTTTATTTAGTTTTTAGTCACTTGATAACGGGAATTGATTCTTATTCCCGAAACGTCGTGTTTTGAACTTTTAACACACAAATGATGGCAAATGTCCGAAAAATGCATATCCTTTGTATTGATGTTGTGAGATATGTTACATTTCATAAAAGAATACTTTATTCAAGACTTAAAAACCAGCGTTATCGTTGAATCACCCTCACACGAAAATCTTACTTTCACTTACGAAGGTATACTTACTACCAGTTTATACGAAGTATAGGGTACGAAAACTTACCCTAAACCGGAAAGTGATTTCGACATGTCGTCCATGCGTCGCCTGTTCGTAACCATAGCAACGACAAAAATAAAGATATAAACAAAACATTTGATACAGAGTATTATTCACATAGTACCCAATTAAAATTCAGAAAAATCTAATGTGAAAAATGACAAAATGGCGGCAATTTAAAACAGTTTTCTGTACACATCTCGGGTGATATTCAACTTATACAAACTAAATTAGATCAAAATTTGCAGATTTCAATTCTGCATGTAATGGTACATACACCAGCTCTCTACGACGACAAATTACGAAATAATTTTGAAAAATGTATTTTTGAACCTTGAGCTCACAAGAAAATATGATAGTATACGTACAAGATCCGACAAGGCGAGTTACCGATAAAAGCGTAGCGAGTGACGAATTCTTCATGAGTACATTTTTCTTTTTTTCCTTCCTTCTTTTTTCCCTCATTTTTTTTTTCTGTGTCTGACACTATTTGAAGGCCTGTGCGCCCTTATCTAGTGCCAAGTGTCCCAATGATTAACTTAATAATATTTAATGATACCCACCTGGAACTCAACGACACCCCTGAATGTTAAAACTTACCTAATCTAAAGGAGGAAAGGAGAATATCCAACCATCAGCAGAACCACCACTCCCACGAGTCCAACCTCCAATACATGAGTGACGGAG
Source organism: Aphrophora alni (assembly GCA_963513935.1). Taxonomy (NCBI): domain Eukaryota; kingdom Metazoa; phylum Arthropoda; class Insecta; order Hemiptera; family Aphrophoridae; genus Aphrophora; species Aphrophora alni. The sequence continues at coordinate 6,712,149 of OY740768.1, forward strand.
TGAAGCTCCGCCAGGGCTCCCATACCCCGCGATACCATTTTCAGCTATACTGATTTCTCAGCTTCGCTTCAATACCCAAAATGGTCGCGGGCCCGTGATCGTAAACAGACCACCATTTACGATCACTACGCTTTTGGATTCCCTTCATGCTCCGCCTGGGACTTGACGGCACACTCCAGGTCACCTGGTTTTCCGTACCCACTCACACACCGGACTTCCGTTCGTGTAACGTCGAGGTACTCCTCTGTCGCTCTCATCAGTATCAACAGCTCTGGCGATAGATCTTCTTCATGAGTACAGCTTCGACGCCCTTCAAGATCGAGAAACTAACACGAGCGAAGCGAGTGGAGAAGTTACATCTACGAGAACCGTTAGAGGCTGACGCCGAGTAGTGATATTAAAAATTAATTGATTCAGAAAACCCGTGTAACAGCTGTTTTAAACAAACTTCCTACTGGGTAAAACACATTGATCTACCAATACATTTCCCTCAAGGACCGAGCATTTAAAGGATCTGTATGTATTATATTGTACGATCAGGGCGGGTAAGTACCATGATGGCGCCCGTCTACTTCTAATTGTGAGGTTATGTTTGTAAGAATTTAGTGCACAATGTTTATCGTTGAACATTTGGACTGACGAGGGGAGGTTGGGTGTTGTTTTGAAAGATTTGAGATACGTCAAATTGTATCTCACTTGAAAACTAGAATTATCTGTCATCATTTAAAAACGACAGATTCACTTTCATAATTAATTGAAAACGTGGATTTTTCTCATGGGGGGGGGGGAATTCAAACTCACTATAATAATTATTATATTAGATATTGGTTATGGTATTAAATAACTAATTGAGGTTATTACCGTGAACTTTACCGAGCAGCTTGACCTTGGAAATAATTTCTTTCACTCCTTTGTTTCATATCATGATTAACTAAAGAATTACAAAACAACAAAAACTTATCACAGATAATCTAATGGATTTATTGCTATGCTTCACGCAAGTCTTGTCAATTGAACGTTTTGACTTTGTTTTCGCGTATGTTGAAAGTTTTACATTTATATACAGGGTGAGTCAATAAAAGTGTTACTCTGAAAATGTTATAGATAAAACATGGTACTTGCCAAGGCCCCATGATAACATGTAATACAAGATGATTCTCTAAAGTCTAAAGTTGGTTTCTTGGGCTTAGTAGGAAATATTAAATTGTATTGGTAGATCGCCCAGTAAGATTAGAACAGTTGTTATACAAGTTTTCTGGACATCGGAATTGTGTGCTAATTTCTCGTAAATACACTGGGTTTTTCAAAAGTAGGTTAAAACTTAAATTGACTATAGTGTATTTGTTTTTTTAACGTAGAACAAAACAAAGTAAATTAATTCCTATTGAATTGAAGGGAATTTAATTTTTTCAAACTTAAAACCAAACCAATTCTTTACTTGTTACCGTCATTAAGACAGGTGATAGAAGTGGCCATTATTATCTTCCTGGATGAAGCTGTAGTCTTTCCTTTTTGACGCAACATTCTCCGTTCCGTGTTAATTAACAAAAATGTTTTTTCATCAGCAACAGCAATTCCATCTTTAAAGATTGAAGATCTTCCTGGCCTTTTGATGTCTCCAACTGATCCGGCGGTTTCAAACTTACTAACAAGTTTTTGTATACGCGACTACACTGCACGGTCCGCCCCTCAAACCGGGAAAATTTCCTAACTCACCTGATAAATTTCCGTTCATATTCATAACATCGAATCAATGCAATGCGTGTTTGTAAAGATAAAATTATGATGGAATAAAAAATCAATTAAGTAATTGTAAACTACTACAAGATTCCCGTGTTTGAAACTAGTCAACACTGAAAAAACTCGTTGTTATGGCAACAAATAAATAGCAATGAACGTAACAGTTGATGTTTTAATAAATCCCAATTATGTTTGCATACAATAGAGTTTTTCTCAGGGATTGGATAACAATTAAATTTTTCGCAGGACTCAAAGCTACATATGTGAAAGAGGTTTCACTCGCTAGGCGCGTCGGTAACTCTGCCCCAGATCTCGCAAATATACAGTCAGATTTTCCCTAGAGGCCAGGGTTTGCCAACACGTTTTTGACTTCGCTATTTGTCATCGTACAGAGTAATTAGTCAGAATTGAAACTTGATATTTGTTATCTAATGTAGTGTGTTATAACACACGAGATTTGAACAAAAAAAAACTTTAAAAATGGCGGTCATTTTGATAATTTTAATTCGATTAGTTTGAATTTTAATAGGATTCTAGTTTTGTGTTAAATTTATGTTCCTCTCTCTAGTTTTGTGGTCGTTTACCGGATGTTCCACGAAGTGGTCGCTATTTTTGAATTAATATTCCGGATGTCTGGAACACTCTTGACACTTATATCTATCTTACATAACTGTAAAGTGTCAAGTTTGTAGAGTGTTTCATATGTCTGGCGTATCAATTCAAAAATAACAACTTCTTCTAGGGCCACCCCGTATATACAGAGAATATATATATATATATATATATATATTACTACGTAAAATAACCCCTTAGAATCAATTTAAAATGAACTCAAAAATCCTTGAAGTCTGTACTATGCCATGTTTTACAAAAAATAAAATTCCTTCTCATCTAAATATTACATAAACATCTTAAATTCACCATTTCGTGGATTTATACATGTTAAATACCAAGGTCTGCAAAAGATAGGATATAGAAAAGAAAAAAAAATCCATGTTCATTGTGTCAGCTGTCAGAGTATCAGCTGATGTGAACATTCCTTTGTAAGCTACTGCCGAGAGACTGCGTAAAACAAAGACCATCAAAGCTGAGTAAAGAAATGTCCAAGGTCTGTCTAAGTTAATGATAATTAACCCTAACAAATTATATAGTAATTTAGTTCAACAAAGATTGTTTTTATCATGCGTATAATTAATATCTCTTAGAAACATTAGATAAAACCCCGGTTTCACGGCTTAACCAAGCGAGGTATCCGTTGCATAATAAACGGAGAAAGGCTTTTAATGAATCAATAAGAAAAAAAAATCATTAATTATTCAGAACTATTAAATAGTAAACTGGAAGCCGTAAGCTTTAACGTCATCGACTGGTAGGAAAAAAATAATTGTTATTTTATCTGACTTTCATTGTTGTAGCGGTGTTAAACCAGTAAAGTCTAGATTACATGGATACAGTGAGCGTGTAATTGCCTCCGGATCGGAAGAGGGATTTGATTGGGGGGGGGGGTGCGATCACCGGACCCACTCCAGTCTAAACTCTAGGATAGAAGGAAAATTAATGCTACAAACAGTTTCTCAGTCACCCATCCTCAGAATCAAATAAAACTGAATGAAAACTAACCGTCTGTCCGGTGGTTCCCCAATCAGAAAGTGAAACTGAACCATGAAAACTGTCTTTGAAAAAAATATTTATATATAATTAAGGCCCTTAACTTGCTTCGCTTTAGCTGTAAAAACATCCTCAGCGTAAATATCATTTTGTTACAATGGAGGTTTAATGACTGCAGTTAATGGCATATATGTTTTTTGCCTAAAACGTAATATTTTAAATTCATATTTTGCAAGTGTTTGAGTCGTGACTCTTCATATTTCACTAAAATTTGAACGAAATCGGTGTATCCGGTATTGAGAAATAACGTATTTTATAACAGGGGCGAAGGGTGATACTTTGGTTTTTACTGATAACTATCGAATCGACATTTTTAGAGATATGGTGATCAACACGTTTTGTTTGGAGTTTTAGAAGTTATTTTAAGAATTTCATCAAAACTACTATCAAATTTTGAGTTATGAATGAATAAATGATTCCTAGATACGGGCAAAATACGTCCAAAATATTGATCGGTCTACTTGTTAGGGCTATAGGGTACTGCATATGACAGACAGATATTCCAAAAACGACTATTTTAGACGCAGGAGACCTCAAAACGTTAGATAATGCTTGGGAGACAGCCGGGAGAACCAAAGGGACTTGTTACGAGTACTCCCTGTTGAACTTCAGGACACATCAGGAGCACCACAGCACCACTACAAGGAGACGGTGAAGCACGGGAGAATCACACGAATACGCCAAGAGGACGATCGGGAGTACCGTACGTATAAGGTGCACAATTAGCACCACAAGTTACTTGGTAAGAATATATCCACGAGGATATGTTTAGGAGCACCACAGGAATTGGGAAAGATCACAGTCAAGAGCTCGCCAAGAATACAAACAATAGTATCATAGGGACAAGAAAGAACATAGGACGGATAATCACAGGAATACAGTAAGAACACATCACAGGAAGAAGGTAGTAGCATAGTCAGAAGCACCTCAGGAACACGATAACAGCACAACTGGGACATGGTAGGAGGATAAACAAAAATATTACATGAACAAGGGTTAGGAGCATAATCAGGAATATGTCGGGACACGAGAACACGTGGGAGTATAATCTACCACAAAGAAGACAAGGTAGGTTAGGTCAGGTCAGGTTAGGTTGGTTTAGGTTAGGTTAGGTTAGGTTAGGTCAGGTCAGGTCAGGTTGGTTTAGGTTAGGTTAGGTTATGTTAGGTTAGGTTTGGTTGCTTTAGGTTAGGTTAGGTTGTTTTAGGTTAGGTTAGGTCAGGTCAGGTTAGGTTAGATTAGGTTAGGTTAGGTCAGGTTAGGTTGGTTTAGGTTAGGTTAGGTTGGTTTAGGTTAGGTTTGGTTAGGTTAGGTTAGGCCGTAAGACCAAAGGACACGATAAGAGCACCATAAAGAACATCACACGAGACACGGCGGTGAGACAACCGTCAGGACGTGATAGAAGCACCGTCGGGACACGACCATACTTTTCTACCATATGTAAAAACCACTGACGTATTTTGTTTACCTCATTAATTTATCTAGGAATAAAAAGGCTGACAATGACACACATTCGGTCGTGCAGAAACAAACATGTCCAAGAGTTTCTATATTGATACATCGTCTAGTCTGCCTTGAGTTTGTAAAATATTACCTTCTTGAGCAGTAGTATTTAACACAAGAATGGAATGTACTTGAAGAACTGGTGCGGCAGTATTGTCCCAGTAGAAATAAAGACATCGAGAAAGTTAGGTTAGGTTAGGGTGTCAATAACCTTGAGAATACTATTATAGATTTCACGCGTTTCTTACGGTACTTGGCGCTTTTGTTTATCTTTAAGTTTGGTTTGGTTAGGTTAGGTTAGGTTGGGTTGGGTTAGGTTACGTTAGGTTAGGGTGTCAATAACCTTGAGAATACTATTATAGATTTCACGCGTTCCTTACGGTACTTGGCGCTTTTGTTTATCTTTAAGTTTGGTTTGGTTAGGTTAGGTTAGGTTAGGTTGGGTTAGGTTAGGTTAGGTTAGGGTGTCAATAACCTTGAGAATACTATTATAGATTTCACGCGTTCCTTACGGTACTTGGCGCTTTTGTTTATCTTTAAGTTTGGTTTGGTTAGGTTAGGTTGGGTTAGGTTTGGTTAGGTTAGGTTAGGTTAGGGTGTCAATAACCTTGAGAATACTATTATAGATTTCACGCGTTTCTTACGGTACTTGGCGCTTTCGTTTTACTTTTAAGTTTGGTTTGGTTAGGTTAGGTTAGGTTAGGTTGGGTTACGTTAGGTTAGGTTAGGTTAGGTTAGGTTAGGTTAGGGTGTCAATAACCTTGAGAATACTATTATAGATTTCACGCGTTCCTTACGGTACTTGGCGCTTTTGTTTATCTTTAAGTTTGGTTTGGTTAGGTTAGGTTGGGTTAGGTTTGGTTAGGTTAGGGTGTCAATAACCTTGAGAATACTATTATAGATTTCACGCGTTTCTTACGGTACTTGGCGCTTTTGTTTATCTTTAAGTTTGATTTGGTTAGGTTAGGTTGGGTTAGGTTAGGTTAGGTTAGGTTAGGTTAGGGTGTCAATAACCTTGAGAATACTATTATAGATTTCACGCGTTCCTTACGGTACTTGGCGCTTTTGTTTATCTTTAAGTTTGGTTTGGTTAGGTTAGGTTGGGTTAGGTTAGGTTGGGTTGGGCACGAACGAAGCGAATGGAGACTTTTAAATAACTACGAGGCCCATAGATACTAAGGCGCCATTATATAATTATATATATCCCCATTAATGATTTTCATAAAACTTTTCTAAAATGTGATTTTGGTAACCTTCACAAAGAAAATGTATTGGTCTTTTCCAGAAATACCAATTTATAACCAATTGGTTAAAAGGTGAAATGAGCCAGGATGCTGTTGTAAACGATCCAATATCTAAAAAATTATATATTTCGATCAAACTTTGGAGAAAAATTCCGCAAGTAAAAGAAAATTGCAGCTTGTGAATAATTATGGAATTAATTGGAATGAATCGTAACAGCAGTACTGTTTGGGGATTATTAGATTTTATTTGAGAGAAATCGGAAATTTCAGTTAAATTTTGAACTATACTGGTTTATGTAGAGGAGTGTGATAAGGTTTAGGTAACGCTTATTTTGTATGACAGCAGAAGTAAACACGTGGAAAATTTTGGTCGATGTTGTTTACTGTTATCACAATACTTTATCAGTATTGGATAAGAAAGCAGTTAAATGTAATGCAGTGCTTTTTTCAAAACATGGAATAGATAAGTATCTTAATCTATTTTTATGGAAAATCCCGTATCCGGATTTTGATTTCCCAGAAAAACTACATTTTAGTTTTACAAAATTTTGGTTGGAAATTAGACCAAACCCGTTGTTGGAGGTTACGTTTACAAATTAAAATTATAAATTAAGATAATCTGCATGACTGAGGCTGCATGTGGTTATTTTTACAAAACACAATAACGCGTAGACTAAACTAAAACATACATCTACTATCATTTATAGACACATTTATACTTAAGATCTAAATCTAAATTATAATGAAACACCTCATCTGATCTCTTCCCACCACTCTATTTACAACATGTAGTTGATATTGACATGGTAGGACGCGAATCTTTGGCCTGAGGTATGAGATGGAGATGTAGCCTGAGTTATGAGATGTAGCCTGAGCTATGAGATGTATAGCCTGAGCTATGAGATGTAACCTGAGCTATGAGATGTAGCCTGAGCTATGATATGTATAGCCTGAGCTATGAGATATAGCCTGAGCTATGAGATGTAGCCTGAGCTATGAGATGTAGCCTGAGCTATGAGATGTATAGCCTGAGCTATGATATGTATAGCCTGAGCTATGAGATATAGCCAGAGTTATGAGATGTAGCCTGAGCTATGAGATGTAGCCTGAGCTATGAGATATAGCCTGAGCTATGAAATGTAGCCTGAGTTATGAGATGTAGCCTTAGTTATGAGATGTAGCCTTAGTTATGAGATGTAGCCTTAGTTATGAGTTGTAGCCTGAGCTATGAGATGTAGCCTGAGCTATGAGATGTAGCCTGAGTTATGAGATGTAGCCTTAGTTATGAGATGTAGCCTGAGTTATGAGATGTAGCCTTAGTTATGAGATGTAGCCTGAGTTATGAGATGTAGCCTGAGCTATGAGATGTAGCCTGAGTTATGAGATGTAGCCTGAGCTATGAGATGTAGCCTGAGCTATGAGATGTAGCCTTAGTTATGAGATGTAGCCTTAGTTATGAGATGTAGCCTGAGTTATGAGATGTAGCCTTAGTTATGAGATGTAGCCTTAGTTATGAGATGTAGCCTTAGTTATGAGTTGTAGCCTGAGCTATGAGATGTAGCCTGAGCTATGAGATGTAGCCTGAGTTATGAGATGTAGCCTTAGTTATGAGATGTAGCCTGAGCTATGAGATGTAGCCTTAGTTATGAGATGTAGCCTGAGCTATGAGATGTAACCTGAGCTACGAGATGTAGCCTGAGCTATGAGATATAGCCTGAGCTATGAGTTGTAGCCTGAGTTATGAGATGTAGCTTTAGTTATGAAATATAGCCTGAGCTATGAGATGTAGCCTGAGCTACGAGATGTAGCCTGAGCTACGAGATGTAGCCTGAGCTATGAGATGTATCCTGAGTTATGAGATGTAGCCTGAGTTATGAGATGTAGCCTGAGCTATGAGATGTAGCCTGAGCTATGAGATGTAGCCTGAGTTATGAGATGTAGCCTGAGCAATGAGTTGTAGCCTGAGCTATGAAATGTAGCCTGAGTTATGAGATGTAGCCTGAGCTATGAGATGTAGCCTGAGCTACGAGATGTAGCCTTAGTTATGAGATGTAGCCTGAGCTACGAGATGTAACCTGAGCTACGAGATGTAGCCTGAGGTATGAGATGTAGCCTGAGTTATGAGATGTAGCCTGAGTTATGAGATGTAGCCTGAGCTATGAGTTGTAGCCTGAGCTATGAGTTGTAGCCTGAGCTATGAGATGTAGCCTGAGTTATGAGATGTAGCCTTAGTTATGAGATGTAGCCTTAGTTATGAGATGTAGCCTGAGTTATGAGATGTAGCCTGAGTTATGAGATGTAGCCTGAGTTATGAGATGTAGCCTGAGTTATGAGATGTAGCCTGAGTTATGAGATGTAGCCTGAGCTATGAGATGTAGCCTGAGTTATGAGATGTAGCCTGAGCAATGAGTTGTAGCCTGAGCTATGAAATGTAGCCTGAGTTATGAGATGTAGCCTGAGCTATGAGATGTAGCCTGAGCTACGAGATGTAGCCTTAGTTATGAGATGTAGCCTGAGCTACGAGATGTAACCTGAGCTACGAGATGTAGCCTGAGGTATGAGATGTAGCCTGAGTTATGAGATGTAGCCTGAGTTATGAGATGTAGCCTGAGCTATGAGATGTAGCCTGAGTTATGAGATGTAGCCTGAGCTATGAGATGTAGCCTTAGTTATGAGATGTAGCCTGAGCTACGAGATGTAACCTGAGCTACGAGATGTAGCCTGAGTTATGAGATGTAGCCTGAGTTATGAGATGTAGCCTGAGTTATGAGATGTAGCCTGAGTTATGAGATGTAGCCTGAGCTATGAGATGTAGCCTGAGTTATGAGATGTAGCCTGAGCAATGAGTTGTAGCCTGAGCTATGAAATGTAGCCTGAGTTATGAGATGTAGCCTGAGCTATGAGATGTAGCCTGAGCTACGAGATGTAGCCTTAGTTATGAGATGTAGCCTGAGCTACGAGATGTAACCTGAGCTACGAGATGTAGCCTGAGGTATGAGATGTAGCCTGAGTTATAAGATGTAGCCTGAGTTATGAGATGTAGCCTGAGCTATGAGTTGTAGCCTGAGCTATGAGATGTAGCCTGAGTTATGAGATGTAGCCTGAGTTATGAGATGTAGCCTTAGTTATGAGATGTAGCCTGAGTTATGAGATGTAGCCTGAGTTATGAGATGTAGCCTGAGTTATGAGATGTAGCCTGAGTTATGAGATGTAGCCTGAGTTATGAGATGTAGCCTGAGTTATGAGATGTAGCCTGAGCTATGAGATGTAGCCTGAGTTATGAGATGTAGCCTGAGCAATGAGTTGTAGCCTGAGCTATGAAATGTAGCCTGAGTTATGAGATGTAGCCTGAGCTATGAGATGTAGCCTGAGCTACGAGATGTAGCCTTAGTTACGAGATGTAGCCTGAGCTACGAGATGTAACCTGAGCTACGAGATGTAGCCTGAGGTATGAGATGTAGCCTGAGTTATGAGATGTAGCCTGAGTTACGAGATGTAGCCTGAGTTACGAGATGTAGCCTGAGCTACGAGATGTAGCCTGAGGTATGAGATGTAGCCTGAGTTATGAGATGTAGCCTGAGCTATGAGATGTAGCCTGAGTTACGAGATGTAGCCTTAGTTATGAGATGTAGCTTGAGCTATGAGATGTAGCCTGAGCTATGAGATGTAGCCTGAGTTACGAGATGTAGCCTGAGCAATGAGTTGAAGCCTGAGGTATGAGATGTAGCCTTAGTTATGAGATGTAGGCTACATCTCATAGCTCAGGCTACTCCTCCCGAAATGAATTTACAGTACTCTTTTACCAAACTCAACTCGGTATTAATACAAGAAATAAAACAGTATAGACGTCTAGTAAAACTTAGCTTGCTTGCTATTTTGTACTAATATTCCGGCTTCTGTAACTATTATTTTTGATTTTTGTTCTAATTCTGAGGGTTCTTTTTAAACGAACTTATTATTATTTTTTTTAAATTGACTATCACTGTTTTCCACCCAGTAAAATGATTTTTACTATCCTCCAGAATTGGACTTAGCAATGAAATCCTACAATCAACGTTTGTATTTTTTTTAATGAAGACTACTAGAGCAGATAAATAGTTGTAAAGTAGTTTTAGTGTTTATCAATGCAATGCCATTAAAAAGAAGAAAACAACTTGTAGTGTTTAGATTACAAGTAACATGTGTATGACAAGGCCGAGGTCATTGTGCCTACTTGCTTTACAACAAAGCATACCTGCAGAATTACAATATCCAGACGTATAGCCTTCATCCAGTCAAGGTCAAATCCCCAATGAAATGTACACCGATCCTATTGTTTTTTGACGCAATTCTTGGATCATTGTTTTTGTAAAAGCTCTAGAGATCGCATTTTGGTACAAGTTTGAGTAAAATTGGACCAAAATTACGACCACAACGAGCTAAAAATGTTGGAAACATTCCGCGTACGAATAAAACGGTGGATATTTCGTAGTGTCCGGTATCGGCATTACCAGAGATACTTAGAGCCCTCAGGGACTCATTTATAGTGAGTACGGGACAACACGAGGGACCCTTGTTGGATCTACACCTTATTTCACGTAGTCTTGAGTTTGATGTTCTATTCTTCCATCTCATACCAGGTCTCTCTTGACTAAATCTTGTTCTTTTACAACACTGAAGCTATTACGAATATTTGTAAACTAGGAGTCTTTATTTTATGTTCTTTTCTTCCTCTCTTTTTGTATGATTATGAGCAAAAGTTTTTTTTTTAAAAAAACAAGGAAGTCAACATCTACAATATATTTTACTTGGCATGGCAGTGGAGACGCTGATATGATAAGATCCAAATTCGTTAGTGGTTTTTCCTTTAGAACACATGATATAGAGAAGTCATGTAAGGCGTCAAAAATTCCAGGATCTATTCAAGAAGAGGACCGTCACTGTATTTTCAGTTGAAACGTTGTTGGAGTGAACCAAGGACATTAGTTTACCAGGAACAGAAAAAATGTGGAACCAGCAGAGATTTGTTTGCTTCCAACTTATGTGAATTCATCTGGCGTTGTAGGAACAAGGACGAAGATCTGTTTGACACCATCGGGAAGGACATCAATTTATATTGTGCACCAGAACAATAAAGTGTGTATTCGTATATTATGTATAAACTTGGTTAGGTTAGGTAATCTTCTTGGTGCCACTGTTTGGTCCTCTTCTTGAACAGACCCAAAATCGACGTAGAGTTTTTCTAGGTGTGGTGATTCACTCGACTTTGAGGGATCACCGCCAAAGATAAGCGAGGCGATGTGTGCCATCGGGAGGAGTCGCAAGCCAGTCTACACAGTCGTCAGTGAGTGCTTCGATGGACCAGTTGTAAGTTCACGTTGTTTCTTATTCTGTGAATAATTAACCTAAATGACTGCCTAAACCGCGAATTGAGGGGTGTGATCGACCCCCGGGGACTACGCAGTCATTCGTAGGTCAACCCGGTAAATTAAGAAAGAATTATTATGGCCTAAAGGGTTAAACATAATTCTCCAATCACGCCCTGTCCCTAACCGTAAGTTGTAACGATAAGCTAATCAATTATATTAATTAGTAAGTTAGTTTAGTAAACTAATTATAACTCATTATAAGCTGGCTGTGAACATAGTGATTAGTTGGGTTGAAACTAAGCGTAATTAACGTCGGAATATATTTAACGGGTGAGTCCTAGCACGTTTTCCAAACTCCCATTCCGGAACTTAAGCGGTTCAAACGTCTGGTCCTAACCAATAACCAGGGCTTACATTTGCCGCATAGGATATAAGACTTTGAATTCTTCCAAGTGGTTTTTGGAATGCTGTGTGTCGGTTGTCCATGCAATGTTCTACACTCTAAAAGGGGTGAACCGATTTTAATAAAATTTGATATTAAGGCATATCCAGACGTTATGGAAGTAGCTGTCACACAACAATAACGATTTTAATCAGAATTTGCTGAATTGTAGCCTTTAAAATCCCTCACAAAACATCCTCAAGGACTGATTATAGTTAGTACGGGTTTAGCAATCCCGAGGGACCTAGCTGGATTTACACCCTCTTGCATAGTTTTGTGTGAGATACTCTTTTATCTCTCCTACCAAGTGTCTCTTGAAAAATTCTTGTTTCTTCCGAAATTGACGCTATTAGATTCTTCAAGGGCTATGTGTCTTTATTTTAAATTCTTATTTAATAAAACTATAATGACCCCAACATTTTTATTTCCGTTCAAAACCTACCAGTCGCTATATCCCCGCAATAAAAAAACAATACACCGTCCTTGAAGCTGTCGCAAAAGATCTAGAACTTCCACATTACTTCCGATTTGATTCAAAGACTTATGACCTAATCCAGTGTGACAAATTGCCAGATAGGTGCAGTTCAGGAATAATTGGCAAAAAACAACAATAATTGACTACCGTCATAAAAACTCTATTTCTAATTACTAATAGGGTGACTTGAGAGAAGACTAATTCCTTAATTTATTGACGTCGACCTTGGTATCGACATGTTCAGTTCACCAAGCTGGATAAAATGTCTTGTTTGAAGAAGTATCCTCCCCCCACCGAGTATGGTTTGCGAGCTAGGTTAGGTGACGGTTGGACGCTCAGATCCGAGCATCGCTCGAAAAAATAAATTGCCGAAAAACAGTTTGACGTACTTTTCGGCCTTTATTTTTTTAATCAGCGATAGAGCCTTACGAGTGGAGCAGTGCGTACGTGACAAATATAACCCAAATCCAACTGAAACTGAGGCCAATACAAAGATTATTTACTGATTTTATTCTAATCTAGTCTAACCTTATTAAGATTGTGATGGTTTTGTTTTCATTAGTTAACTCATTTTTACTAATTTTAGTTATGATCGGTTAAAAATCAATGTCGCGTTTTCCCCACCCAGATATATGACGTCATACAGTTAAAACCCGCGATTTCTTGAATGATAGTTCTCATCTGTACAGCTCAAATGTGTGGATCGATTTCAATAACGTTTTATATATGAACATATTGAGGCCAATTCTTGGGACTCTTCCATTTTTTTAAAACTTATAATTTGGGAATAATCTGAGTATCTGGACCGGACCATAAGGGGAGAAAACGATTTTATCCAAATTGACTCCAACGATTTTTATCAATTTTATCTCATATTATAGCCTCTAAAGACCCAATGAAAACTATCGGGTTTCATCTTTTTATACATGACCATTCGTGAGTTAGAGGGGGAGGGGTGAGCCATGGAAAGACGTAATTGTCCAAAGAACGGCTGTAAAGATTTTAATCAAATTCTGTTCATATGTAACCTCTATAAGTACAATTTCTTTGAAGTCCAGTGCTAGAGTGACGTCATTTTCAATAACCATAAAGCCCGGTTTTCACTACGCGTACAAGACGCGTACAGGGCACATACAAGGCAAGTGACGTACCGTGTCCCCGCGGTTTTCACTACGCGTACAAGCTTCGTGCAACCTTCGTGCTCTTTTGTGCTCATTCTTAGAGATGAATCGAAACGAAGAAAACGTTGTCATTGCTTGTGGCGTTTACTTAGTCTTGGAAGAGGAACGTAGGAAAAAGCGTGTAAAGAGATATTGGATCCACAATTTGTTTAGAGCCAGGGACGAGGAAGGAGAATTCAATACAATTTTTAGTAGACTCAAAGAAGATCCAGAAAAATTCATATCTTATTTCCGAATGAGCTATCTAAAATTCAATGAATTGCACCTTCTTCTGCAATCTAGGATTCAGAAAAAGAACACAAGATTAAGAAATAGCCTCTCGCTCGTTTTCACTACACGTACAAGACGCGTACTATGTCGTTTGAATCGCTCTCTCGACTAATGCAAACGACACTGTCCGAACCCTGTACGTGCCCTGTACTAAACCTGCACCTTAGTGAAAACCGACATCTGCCTTTTACACGATTTCTTATGGACAATCTTCATTCACCGATTCCGTTCAAACGACACTGTACGTGCCTTGCACGTCTAGTGAAAACCGGGCTTTATGGTAGCTAGACCATTCAACTTTATACCGCCCATGGAATTCCTCAGGTAGTTTTCTAGTTTTTCACTTATTGAGGGTTGAAAATGACCTTACTCCTGAACCAAGAAAAGTTCAATACTATTCTAAGAATAACTTCAATGTTACAATAATACACATTGTTTTCTTGTCATTGTTAAAAATAATTTGTACACTACTTCATACAAATTTTGTCCCACAACTTTTTTTAAATTTCTTATAACTACAGTACTTTTTTTAAATCATTTTGGCGCCCCTATATTTTTCGCTCCAAAATTTTGCGCTCTAGGCCAGGACCTAATGGGAAATACGGCCCTGTACTCACCCCAACAAAAAAAAAAAATAATAATACAATCAGATCCTATAAATGCAATGCGTAATGTTTTCTCGGGACTTTCAGGAAATGTTATATTTAAAAATAATAAAACGCAATTTTTTATTTTGTAACTTCCACTTGCGTTTTATTCTCTTTAACCAAGTAGGCTACCTTCGGTCTCAACAGTAATGAAAATGTTTTATTGTTTGACAAATCAAGAGGTTACTAAATAGGATAAATTTGTTTAAAACAGCTGTTACACTGATTTTCTGAACTTCGTACTTGTCTTCCGTAGTAGGCTTCGCTCCTCAGTGTCTCGCCCCCTGAAGCTGTACATATACGAAGGAGTCTTCACTCGTTACTATCGTTGACTGCCGGATCTCATAACCATACGAATATCACATTTACTTTTTGGGGAGCTCAGGATTCAAAATTACATTTTATACAATTAAATTCGCTATATCATAGTCGTCAAATCTGCAAATTTGTATCCAATTCAGTGTGTCAGTTGAATAAAACACGCGATATGAACAAAATGGACGCCATTTTGACTTTTTTGCAATTAGTTTTTTTTTCTGAATTTCAATAGGGTTCTACATTACGAGCGCACCAAATTTCACATTTCCATCTTAATTTTTGTGACCGTTATCGTGCTTTGAATTCTTCCAAGTGGTTTTTGGAATGCTGTCTGTCAGTTGTCTATGCAATGTCCTACACTCTAAAAGGGGTAAACCGATTTTAATCAAATTTGATATTAAGACATATCCAGACGTTATGGAAGTAGCTGTCACACAACAATAACGATTTTAATCAGAATTTGCTGAAATGTAGCCTTTAAAATCCCTCACTAAACATCCTCAAGGTTGTAGTTAGTAAGGGGTTTAGCAATCCCAAGGGACCCAGCTGGATTTACACCTTTTCTTGCATAGTTTTGTGTGCAACGACGGACGGATGGACATTGAACTTACAGTATACTTATACAGTATAGTTGTTCATGAATGTGTGGGTCGTGTACGGCGGCACAACTACAAATCGCTTATGTCGTGCATCCGCTTTTGTAAGGTTGTAAGGAGAAGATGTAAACTAAGTGAGGTATAATAATATTTATAAAAAAAAACCGATGACAAAACTAATAAGATACACGTGGCGTAGTATTTATCTACGGAACACTGAAAATACGCCGACGGTTGACGCACTCACCTTCTCCAGTAAATCGTCTTGGCAGTGAACTAAAATTGACAAGGACATAAGTATCAGCAGGGGGGAAGCAATACAGCCACGCCTCCAAGTCCAATGCCATCACAATAATTATATACAGTTAAAGATCAACATTATACAATTATGTAATGCCTAATAATAAACTAGGATACAACAATCCTAGTTCTTACTTCGGCCTTCCATATATTACCCGAAAGAAATAAGACTAGTAAGTATACACCAATATTGTGTTATTTTATATTACTAATGCTATTTTAGTCGTCCGTATAATTTTTCATTAGACAGTAATCTTTATATGGGAACAACCACTGGGCTGTTACCCATCAAACAGTGAATTTGTCAGATAGGAAGTTGCTAGATGAGATAAGCTCAGTTGTGACATTTTGTAAAAAAAAAAAAATAGACAGTAGGCCCCCTAACTACATTCTACGCTTTTCGACCCTCGGGGGCTCACTTTAATAAGTACGCGGTTGGTCTATCCCGAGAGAGCCTAGCTGAATCTACACTTTTTTCCGTGTAGTCTTTCCGTCTCTTTCATATTTACTATCCGGTCTCTACCAACACCTGTTTTCCCCCGAACCTGACGTTATTAGAGTATTCTAGATGTGAAGGTTCTTTTCGCTTTTGTGATGTGCCGACAGTTCGACTGGATTTGTGTCGAGTCCACACAATGTAACAAGTTTATATAATCCACCGGTATTTACTATATGTCGGATTACATAATGGACAAAGGCGTTCCTTCGCATATCGGAAAGATCTGAATATGTCGAACCGAGGAAATATATATTTAAATGAGTGAGTGAGCAATAGTGGTGTGTAGGCCTATTAGCTTCGTACACTCATATTTCAATTTGAGTTTGATGCAATTACTTTTATAATTAAATGTTAAGTTCTCAAAATTAGTTTATGGAGTGGTGATTGGTCTGACGGGGTTATACAATTAGGGAATGGACAACAACGTGTTCACTAGTTAACCCTAGTGTTGGGTGCGCCAATCCTGATTAATTAGTAACCCCAAGCAAACCGTAACTAGTTGCAAAGGTGATGGCCACAGAGAGGTTTTACGTCTTTAAACAAGAGTTGCAACTTAAATGTTAGCTACTGTACCTACTGAAATAAGGATACAATGCCACTGGATAAAGTGCAAGTTGTGATAATAAAAAAAAACAAAGACAGGAAGAAAATCTATACAAGGTGGAGGAAATGAATCCGAAATGTCGAGCGAATAAAACTTTCATAGAATGTTTCAAAAAGATAACTTCATACTCAACATTTAAAAATTAGCAACTAATTTTCCTTTCCGCGCTTTGTACTAACTTAGGTCCACTGTAGAGATGTTGAAGTTTATTGTTTTGAGGTCCTCAGAGTCATGATCTCTGTCTTTCTGTCGTAAGTGCAGTATTGTACAACTCAAAGACGAGGACCGATTTAAATACAAATTGGTATATGGGGTTATTTTGGCCCAAATCATGGGATTCAAAATTGGGTGGGGGGGGGAGAGTTACTATAATAAAAACACGAAAGTACGTTTTTTTTCAAAATCAGCTCAAGATCAAATTTAATTCATAGTAACCTAAGGACCAAAAAAACGTATTGGTCACCATCCACGCCAAAATCCCACTTCATGAGTTATCGTTAGAAAAACACAAAAATAGGTTAGGTTAGGTTGGGTTAGTTGTTGGACTGTTATAAGACGTAATTTCTCAAAATCGGTTGAACCGATTTCGTTCAAATTCGATTTAATTGAATGAAAAACCGTGTGCAAATCGCATATTAAGGTTGCGAAATAATAAATTGAGACTTGACTGCCACCAAGAAAGCTAATTTTTTTTTTTCAAATAAAATTTACAAAAAGCTAAGTATGTTTAATAACTATTTTTATTCAAGACAGTGTCCATTTTCACTTTTTGATTGACAACTCTACTGAACCACTTTTTAAACCGATTTTGAGAGAATCGTAATTTCGATTTTTTTTCCCTTATGGGAGATAGCCCCACATTTTTAGTTATAAGAAAATGAGAGAAAAAAATCCCTCCGATATAGTTAAAATATGATCACAAACAAAATTTGATTAAAATCGGTCGACACGTTTGGACTGTAGAGCACTTCACAATATGACAGACAGACAGACAATTCAAAAATCACTATTTTAGACTCAACGATCTATCGATCTGTTGTCCAAACAGACAGTAAAAAACGGTCGATTTTGTTTAACGGAACTGTTTTTTGAACCACCTAGGACTGCCTAAAAGCTCTACATTTATCAATATCGACGTCGTCAAACAAACCAATCCGTCTTCGGTCTCGATAAATCATTCTCGGAACAGCTAAGGAGTTAATGACTCCAAGGACATAGATTTCGCCGGTGATTTAACACAAATATCTTGCTTTGTTTACAACAGTGACAAAGGTGTTTTGTAGAACTGTTCATCATTGCGAAGAAACGAGCAACTGTCAAAATTAACTTTGTACAAATCGTAATTTAATGTACACGGTTTATACGTGCCTTCCTTACTTTATAAATTACCACTGCAACCCATATATAGGGGGCTTCAAACCACGTGTACAAAAGCTCTGTCCTTGGCACTTGTCCTCCACCCCAATTTCCTCAAGTCATCTATCTACTCATAACTTCCTAGTTGTATCAATACAGGAAATCTGGTTTTACTGGGATAAACCTATTTGAATGTTGAATTAATTATACATTTGCCATTATTTATGTTGATGAAAAACCAAAACACGACGTCTCGAAAGTATAGATCAACTCCCGTTATCATTGTGATAAACCTAGAGCATAATAAACACCAACATAGCTTATAACTTATAGTAACTTTTTTCCTTCTTTTTCTATCGCTTGTTGTTATATCTTTTTCATCATCGACAAAATGAATGAAAGAAGATAAAATCAAGACTCCTATAATAGTAGTCTAGCCCCATCTACAGCTGTATACATTTATTGTCTGGCCCATCTACAGCCGTATATACAACATTACGCCTGTATATGACTAGATAGGTCAGACAATAAATGTGTACTGCACTAGAAGGACCAGACAATAAATATGTAGTAAACCCCTGAAACGGGCCAAACAATAAATGTGTTCATCTGTAGAAGGGTCAGACAATAGATATATACGGATGGGGCAGATTATAAATATATGTGACTAAATTAACAGGATAATAGTAATAGACGACTATAGATTATGCTTTAGGTGGATTTAGATTATACCCTCAAATTGTGAGTTATGGAAAAAATTTCCAAGATATAAACAAAATATGTCCACATATCAAATTTGATTATAATCGTTCTGTTGTGATGCCACAACAGACGGGTATCACAACAGAACGGCATCACAACAGACAGGCATCGCAACAGACGGGCATCACAACAGACAGGCATCACAACAGACATGCATCACAACAGACAGGCATCACAACAGACAGGCATCACAACAGACATGCATCACATCAGACAGGCATCACAACAGACAGCCATCACAACAGACAAACATCACAACAGACAGGCATCACACCAGACAGGCATCACAACAGTGAGGCATCACAACAGACAGGCATCAAAACAGACAAGCATCACAACAGACAGGCATCACAACAGTGAGGCATCACAACAGACAGGCATCACTACAGACAGGAACCACAACAGACAGGCATCACAACAGACAGGCATCATAACAGATAGGCATCACAACAGACAGTCATCACAACAGACAGGCATCACAACAGACGGGCATCACAACAGACAGGCATCACAACAGACAGGCATCACAACAGACAGGCATCAACACAGACAGGCATCACAACAGACAAGCATCAAAACATACAGGAACCACAACAGACAGACATCACAACAGACAGTCATCATAACAGATAGGCATCACAACAGACAGGCATCACTACAGACAGGAACCACAACAGACAGACATCACAACAGACAGTCATCATAACAGATAGGCATCACAACAGACAGGCATCACAACAGACAGTCATCACAACAGACAGGCATCACAACAGACGGGCATCACAACAGACCGGCATCACAACAGACAGGCATCAAAACAGACAGGCATCACAACAGACAGGCATCACAACAGACCGGCATCACAACAGACAGGCATCACAACAGACAGGAATCAACACAGACAGGCATCACAACAGCCAGGCATCAAAACAGACAGGAACCACAACAGACAGACATCATACACAACAGACAGGAATCAACACAGACAGGCATCACAACAGACCGGCATCACAACAACAGGCATCACAACAGACAGGAATCAACACAGACAGGCATCACAACAGACAGGCATCACAACAGACAGGCATCAAAACAGACAGGAACCACAACAGACAGACATCACAACAGACAGGCATCACAACAGACAGGAACCACAGCAGACAGGCATCATAACAGATAGGCATCACAACAGACAGGCATCACAACAGACAGGCATCACAACAGACAGGAATCAACACAGACAGGCATCACTACAGACAGGAACCACAACAGACAGACATCACAACAGACAGGCATCATAACAGATAGGCATCACAACAGACAGGCATCACAACAGACAGTCATCACAACAGACGGGCATCACAACAGACAGGCATCAAAACAGACAGGCATCACAACAGACAGGAATCAACACAGACAGGCATCACTACAGACAGGAACCACAACAGACAGACATCACAACAGACAGGCATCATAACAGACAGGCATCAAAACAGACAGGCATCACAACAGACAGGCATCACAACAGACCGGCATCACAACAGACAGGCATCACAACAGACAGGCATCACAACAACATTTTATGTGGACCACAAAACGGATATATACGCAAAGAACTTGACATACATGTTTTGATCCATAAAAAAACTTTCCCCATAGTACGTACAATATGTGGATCAAATAAAATTATGTTCCGAGGACCTAGATACAGATATCTCCACACCATTCCATAAGTACGTGGAGAAATTAACGTTCCAGCTGCAAGTCGAATGCGTGTGTCGTGTTTTGGCAAATTAGACAAACAATCGCCCAACTTTGATGTCGATTAAAAAGAGAATATTTTTTACAGCAAAGTTACTGGAGCGAGTAAACACAAAACAAGTTAATCTTGCATCTAAACGAAACGGGCTTTGCAACTCAATGCCCCGTAACATGTGTTTATCTTGAGACGAAGGCCAGACAAACGTATTGAATAGAGAGGTTATGTTTTATGAAATCAACAACTACCGATGACGCAATATTTCTCTATAGATTTTTTTACTGTGCTGACCACGTATAAAAAACCATCCATCAGACGTAGGCCTACAACGGACTGTTTGTTTAGATTAGGTAAGGATACAATCTTGTGGTGAAATTCATAATAATGACTCGAATTTGCCCCTAACCACAATCACTGGAAACTTTAAAATAAAACACAATTATCTGATTAATTGTTCTTTATTTATTATTTCCACTAAAAGCCCTGATGTACATTTCGATAACATGGTTATCATCATCTAAGGGTTTTGCTTACAAACTAAATTTAAACTTACATATCTACAAATGAAATAAAATTAAATCCTAAAACTATAATAACCCGAGTGCAAGCTAAAATCCGTCCCACTCCACAGATCAGTTGACCAGTAAGATATTGGTCAAGTTATTGTTATATGTCTTTGACCTATGGAGTGTGGGTGAAAGATAACTGTACCTCTAACAAAACTAATGAGAACATGTGGCCTACTCCTTACAAAAGTCTTTATAAATTCCAAAATACAAAAGTCTTCTAGTGATTGTGGTTAGGGGCAAATTCGAGTCATTATTAGGTAAGGATGTTTATTACGAAAACAAGTAACATCATGGTACTTACCCAGGCTTCATCGTACAATTATAACAGATCCTCTAAATGTGTACTGCCCAAAAGTTTCTTGAGCCATGTAGGAAATGTTAAATTGTATTGGTAGATCAAGGGATCTTATCTACAAGGTAGGGTAAATTTGTTTTTGAACAGTTGGTACACAGGTTTTCTTGACGTTGGCTAGGAGCTGTACATAGAGGAACCCTCACTCGCTAAGCTCGTGTTGTTGACGATTAAATGGTGATTTTTTTTTTTTTTTAATGGCAGCCGTTTACAGTTTACGTTACATAGTTTTAGAGACATATATATTAAAAATTTCAAACGGCCGCCATTTTGATTCTTGGTATACTGGTAAAATGCAAAATGATTATACCAAATTTCGACTCGAAATATTAATATTTTTTAAGTTATAATTATTTTTTGAAAAAACACAAAAGACTGACGGGTAACAAAACATTTCCGGGGACCCATGTTTATATGAACGTTTTTCATTATTTTGCTCCAAGGAATACACACCTATTGTCTGTATACAGTAACATGGCATCTGAATCCTTGGCTACCTGCGAGCGGCCGGAACCGTCCCCTCTCGCTCCCTTCCTCACCCACCTATTTCAATGATGAGTCACCTACTAGCGTTAATACTGCACTGTTTAACTTTTTTATGGGAGACACAATTTAAAATTTTTTCAGCATAGTTAAAATGTTTAGGAAAATATAAGCAAATTGATACCAAACACGACACTATTCCGTTTGTAAAAGCCGCCAGTAGAAAGCTCTTTACACAGCTACTATTTGCATAATCACATACTTATTATTTACATGTTTACGTACTATTTACATACATTTGTATCAATTTGCTTAATTTTCCTAAACATTTTAAATATG
Source organism: Aphrophora alni (assembly GCA_963513935.1). Lineage (NCBI taxonomy): Eukaryota > Metazoa > Arthropoda > Insecta > Hemiptera > Aphrophoridae > Aphrophora > Aphrophora alni. The sequence continues at coordinate 6,734,604 of OY740768.1, forward strand.
CTGAAAAAAATTTAAAATTGTGACTCCCATAAAAAAGTTAAAAAGTGCAGTGGTAACGCTAGTAGGTGACTCATCACTGAAACAGCTGGGTGAGGAAGGGAGCGGGGGGGACGGTCCGGGTCCAGACACCAAGTTACTGTATACAGATAATAAGAAGCATGTCGGTTGCCTCCTAATCCCCTACACTTGTGTGTGAAGGAGGCAATAGGTAGACCGTCAACAAATTGTGGACAGATCATTACATTATATTGATTGACAATTTGTGTTTTCTACAATTGATGTTACGTACGATTTGGTAGTTGTAAAATATTTCCAACCTCTGTGAACTCATGGCCTCGGGAAAACAAAAAAAAAGTCATTTTCGTCACGCCGACGTCCGTACATTGTCGTCTGTACGTAAACACGTGTGATCAATACAACCCTATTGAAATACAGAAAATGTCAAAATGGCGGACGTTTAATTCTGCATGTAATGGTACAAACTCCACCTCTCTACGATGACAAATAGCCAAGTTATGATTAGATTCTGTTCACTCTCGGATTGCGGCTGGCGAAGGGTTTCTAACTGCCCCTGTCCCACTCACGCACGCACATTCACCAACAACAGCCCAAATTCTCAGAAATTTACAGGTCAACGTCTGGTCTTAATCCCCTCCAGGGCGACGCTCTCGTTTGTGTGCGTGAGCGACCGACCCTTCGCCAGCCGCAATCCGAGAGTGAACAGAATATAGGTTAGATTATGTAATTTCAAAGTTTGCCCTTCCCAGAAAATTTAAATATTCGTTTAGTTACGAGATCCAGCAGGCCTGAGCGCAGCAAGTGGAGACTTTCTAATAATTTTCGAGGCTCGTTTTTCCCCGCCCATTATCAGTTTATCTTTATATATTTTGATGAGGAAGTGGTAAGACTCAAAGGTGTTTATTTCCCTTCTGGTACTGCTATTTGCTCATCCCGTTTAAAATAAAGATGACGCATATAAAACAAGGAAACATGGCTAATAAACATGGGAAGACGTAAGATGCGTGATATAACACGGAAATGAAGAGATAATAACGTGTTTGTAAAGTCTGATACTTTCTCTTTCCTATGAACTATAGATTAATGCAACTACATAGCTCATGAGTTGTAGATGTATTGCTATGCAAGACTTGTAGCTACGAGATTACAGAATGATTCAAAACAGAGCTACTGTAAGGGTTATTGAAATTCAATTCCATTCACTTCTGGAGGTCCTTGTTACCCGAGGCACTTCGGCTACCAAGATGATCCTATGAGGTTGTCTTGGGGAATTGTTACGCCTTTCTCCACATGTCCAAAGATGACTATCCTTTCCTGCTCAAGACTGGTGCAGTCTAGAGAACAGGTGGTCCTGCATTCCACATCTTCCGCACAGACATTCCGCTGTAAAGATTCCCATCCTCGCAGATGCTTTCTAAAGCGGCCATGCTCTGTGATCCAGCCTACCACCTTCCTTATATTCCACCGGCTTAATTTGATAAGGTACGGTGCAATTTTTGTAGACGCTATGAAGTGTGACTCTACTAACTCTCAAACCTGAGATGTAACATGCTCACTCTTTCTCAGCTCAAGTTTGATCCTGAACATAGCTTGTTTCTTGGAAATTCCACAAAACGACACTACTCTTATGAACTTTGGTGCCGATGCTTTATTTACTAGCATGTTAGCGTTCTCATACCCGCTAATTCCAGCATGTCCTGACATCAAAAAATAACATTGTTACCCACTAAACTGAGATAGGATCTTGAAGCAATCCCAGACTAATTTTGACCTGAATTCTTTTGAAACTAGTGCTTTCAAGGCTAGCAGACTATCTCTACAGGTCTAACGACCAATAAGTTTTGTTTGGGTTCTCTAAGGCAGCTTAACCCCAAATTTTGAAAAAAAACTGGGGGGGATCCCGCGATATGACCAAAATATACCCACATACCACATTAGATTAAAATCCGTCAACGCATTTGATGTAGAATACTGCACAGGCGAGAGACACCAAACAGAATTCCAAAGAGTATTTTTAAGAACATTAACACAGATATATCAGCAAAAACTCAAACTCAGTTTTGTGACCCATTGCATGACTTTCTGTATACAGGGTGACTGAAACCGGTGTGACCTTCTGTTTTATTCTGTAAGTACAAAAGTTACTTAAAAAGGTAATCTCAAGATTTTTTTAAAGTTAATCCATAAGTATTACCAAATTTTTCCTGTCAGCTGTAAATTTTCTTATAAGAACCCCTTATGTCGTATAAAGATTTTGGATAAAAACCTATATTTTAAGACGGTTTTATTCTAGGTATTTTTCGATATAACCACCGTTTAGGAGTTAACGGCAGTTAAATGTTACAAATATTCTCAAACGTCTTTCAAAATTGGAAGCAAAAATTTCAATATCGGGGGGGGGGGTGTCCTTATGAACAATACAAATGTTGAAATCATCTAGTGTTGATTTAAGTTTTCTTTTTCGGCCAACGTTTGCGAAGTGTGTCAAGAAAAAAGGAGTTTTACAAAGATCGTCTATTGTACTTTATTTTATGATGCATTGAAATGGTCCTCCATGTTGGTTGGGCAACTCTTTCTTGCACTTTATTCAATATTATCGGGACCTTCTTGTAGCTCTCCTGAATATTACTAATAAACTCTCGTGATTGGCTATGCATAATTTTATCCCCACCAACTTTCCTCACTCATTTGTTGCCATCCACCATAACAAAACGTATTGAGAACTGCAGTATTATTACACAATAGTTTTAACATGAATGATACGCACAGCTTTTTAACTGTACAATAAACGCGAACTGAACAGCACGGTTGATGATGAAGCATTAGCCGGCTTCCCCCACCACAAAAAATATTAAAAAACCCCCTCTTTTCCCCGCCACGGCTCTAACATATTAAAATTCCCGTCGCCGTTGTTCAACCCTTCTCCACCAGACTTCGCTGATAATTGTATCTCCACATTTTCCTCATGAAGCTGAGTCAACTCCGTAAAGTTTTAGCTCCCATAGGGATTGAACCCCGAGGTTTCCTTAGGCGACTTAAAACCGGATATCTCCGCTAGAAACTCGACTCGTCACACAACTTCCTTTAGCACCTATGTAAAGTAGACAATGTTTACGCGAGTTCCTGTATACATACGAGTTTATGCAACGTGTACACACAAGAAGGCGGAGTCTAGACTAGGTTTTTTATCAAGTTTAACACCTTTCACTTTCACTAGCTTTCTCCTGCGCTCGGATTTGAGGTTGTTTTTTTTTACGTTTAGGTCGTAAAATTTGTAATAAAATATAACTGGCTTGCATCGTAATAGTTGGCGAATTTTTATTACGCTCTCTCTCTAATTAAAACACGGACACCAGCGAGAATTAAATATCCACCGCTCTTATACTTAATTTATTATTGCTTCGGACTTGACCTCCTTTCCGGGGTAGCAGGACATCAGGGGCTCGCCCGCTCTCCGACCAATTAGAGGGTGACTGGCGAGTTTACAATCCTGCCATGTTGTCACGTTTCCCAGACAAGGGAGAAAGTGACAGTAGCAAACCTCCCCCGTCCGCGCTAAAATTGACAACAGTGTGCTAACGGCTTCCATCCCCCAACGCGAGTCCCAAGTCCGAAGCAATAATAAATAAAGTATAATAATTTAGAGGACGATGTCGTGCAGTGGGGCTTAATACAATCTAGAGCAAACTCGAATGGATCTTCACCTTTTTTCATGTAATCTTTGGTTACACACTGACGCTACTGGAGTATTCAAGGCTAGGAGACTTTTTTTATACAACGCGACGATGGCCGAGAGGTTTTTCACTAGCACGACCATTTTATTGTTAAGACTGTAGTATGGGGTCATATCTTGACAATATCTCAGATTTGTTTTCACATTTAAACATGAAATTTAGGCGACGTAACGACAAACAAATTCTAATTTTCTCAAAATTGTCTCCGACGATTTTGATCAAACTTTGCTCAATTTGTAGCCTCTAACGAGTCAAACAAAATATAGTGGTCAACATCGCTCCCAAAAATTGCAGGTTCGCAAGTTATCGGTAAAAACCAAAAAAAAAATCTGTCATTGTCAAAAAATACGTTTTCTCAAAATCTACTACGACGATTTCGTTCAAATTTTTTCTTAAATGTGAAAATGATTGATTCAAATCCGCGTGAAAAATTTGAAGTAAACAAATATTACTGTTTAGGAATAATTGTCAAAAAAACAGGTTCGCAAGTTATCGATAAAAACCAAAAAAAAATCTGTCATTGTCAAAAATACTATTTCTCAAAATCTACTACGACGATTTCGTTCAAATTTTTTCTTAAATGTGAAAATTATTGATTCATACCCGCGTGAAAAATTTGAGGTAAACAAATATTACTGTTTAGGAATAATTGTCAAAAAAAAAAAACAAGAAAAAACCGTGACAGCTGTCATTTAAAAATTATGATTTTAATCAAAACCGACTCATATACTGTGCACACGTCTATGGCACAAGCAAAGCAAATTTAGACTCTTATTTAATTATATTTTAAGGCTGCGTTTAATGGTTCACTTTCACAAATTTTCAATGATGCCAAAAATTAGGATTACGGTATCATAGTTAGCGATACAGTAACATAGTTTTGCAACAGTAATTAAAAGGAAATATTTTAGATTACTTGAAGAAATTCTGCTTTCTAAACTCAAGAGATGACGAATAAAACATTTAGAAAGTAATGAAATCATCAGAAATAAAACTGTAGTTATGTGTTTTGTACAGTGTCATGGTTGGTGGGGTTATAATGAAGCAACACCGATATTGCAATCACTACTGGCTCTGTACAACGAAATGTAAAGGAAAGCGAAGAAATCGTGAAAAAAAAACCCGTTCCTTTAGATCCATTTAATGTTCAGATTATATAAAACACGACTAATAACGAATTATAAAAGTTTCAGTGTCAAAAAGTGTAATTAAATCCGCTTAGTACAAACCATTTATGAAATGTAATGTACGACAATTTTCTTCTAGTGGTCTGCTTTTAAGAAGAGGGAGGTTTCCTAACCTAACCTAACCAAACCAACTTTATACAGTAATATCAATGACTACATAAATGGACATTTTTTAGGTTATGATTAGGTTTGGCCATCCATATTACTATTATTTTATATTTCAAAATTTGGTGTTTTGAAAAAAAAAAAACACAAAATTACGCGATTCTCTTAAAATCGGCTATAACCTATTTTCATCAAATTTTACTCAAGTCTAGCTTCAATAACCCAAACAAAACATTTAGATCTACAGAAATGTTGGTTCTATGTATTATTTATAAAAAAAAATTTGTATGCTCTAAATTTCAACAAAAGCGGTTGAGCCTATTTTGAAAATTATTTGGACTCAGAGGACTTTAAAACATACATAATATATAAATAGACATTTTTTTATGTTATGATTTTAGGTTTGGCCATCCACATTATTATTATTTTATATTTCAAAATTTGGTGTTTTGAAAAAAAAAAACACAAAATTACGCGATTCTCTTAAAATCGGCTATAACCTATTTTCATCAAATTTTACTCAAGTCTAGCTTCAATAACCCAAACAAAAGTTTAGATCTACAGAAATATCAGTTCCATGTATTATTTATACATTTTTTTGTATGCTCTAAATTTCAACAAAAGCGGTTGAGCCTATTTTGAAAATTGTTTGGACTCAGAGGACTTTAAAACATACATAATATATAAATAGACATTTTTTTATGTTATGATTTTAGGTTTGGCCATCAATATTACTATTATTTTATATTTCAAAATTTGGTGTGTTGAAAAAAACACAAAATTACGCGATTCTCTTAAAATCGGCTATAAACTATTTTCATCAAATTTTACTCAAGTCTAGAGCTTCAATAACCCAAACAAAACGTTTAGATCTACAGAAATGTCGGTTCCATGTATTATTTATAAAAATTTTTTTGTATGCTCTAAATTTCAACAAAAGCGGTTGAGCCTATTTTGAAAATTGTTTGGATTCAGAGGACTTTAAAACAGATAAACCCGTAAAAAAATCAATATCGAATTTTTACCCATCTAATAACTTTTCTGTAGGCTACTAAATACAGGATGGGGCAGAATAAAAAGGATTTTTTGAAAACTAAAAAAAAAATCCCAATTTTATTTTCACCACCTTAAACTACATAAAAAAAGCATCAAAAAAAGTAAATACATTAATTTACTTGTATTTTTTTTAAATGGCTGTTTTTTCAGCCACACCCTGTATTTTTATAAGAGACGGTAAAATCGGAATCTCCGTTTTTCGGGAAGACGGTAAAGCCCACTACTGTTGTCTTTTACCTGGGTTATAATAATCACGCTTACGTGCGTGTGTTCAACTTTCCAGTTACATCAGAGCTAACAATGCAATATTTCGGGCATTGTCTCCTATTATTATACAACCAGTCATGATATAAGACTTCCTATGTCGCAGATAACATGGGAAAACTGTACCTCTAGAATTATGCAATAACGGTACACTTTCTGGCGCCGAGCAGACATTCCGAGCAACAAAATGTAATCGTAACCTCAAATTTAACAAGTTAACATCAGCTGTTCAAATAATACAGAGTTGAAAACATTCTTGTATTGATTGTTTTTATAGGATTTGCATTTTTTTTGGCATCAGAATCGGAATCGGCGACCCAAGAAGCAAAACATATGATAGGCCTATATTGGTCTAGAAATGACATAACCTCTTCATCAGATCGATAAACTGTTCTTTCAATGGACCCAAAAAGATGAAAATCGCTTGGAGCCAGCTCCGGACTCTATGGAGGGTGGTCCAACAGCTGAAAACCAAGATTTTGAAGGCACAGGCCCGTGTTTTGGCCGTATGGGGTCGAACGTTATCCTGTAGCAAAATGACGCCTTTTGAAAGTTTACAACAGCTTTTGGATTTAATTTTTGGCTTCAGTAAACGCAGTAGCTCATAGTAAGCTGTCACTATTTATTGTTTGACCTTTAGGTTTGAAGTCAACCAAAATTGGACCTTCCATATCCCAGAATATCAACATCATAACCTTTCCTGCAGACATCTGAGTTTTTAACTTTTTTCTGTGGGAGATGAAGGATGTTTCCACACCAAACTTTTCGCTTACTCTTGGGTTCAAAATTATGGACACATGTTTCATCAAACTGTTATTATTCGCTTAAGAAATGTTCCTTCTTCATCATAACGTTCCAAATGCTTCTGGAAAATTTTCAAACGATTGTCTTTGTGGATGCCAATATTATTTAACATTTCCTACAAAGCCAAAGAAACCAACATTTAGGAGATCCGCTTGAATTACAATGATTATGGGGACCCCATCAACTTGTTAAGGCGAAGGACCTCTCGGTTATCACCGCCTTGTAATAGATAACAATACAAAGTATAAAATAAAGACCCATAGGATCGGAAGAGAACAAGAGTTGGTCAAGAGAGACCTGATAGGAAAGATGAGAGGGATCTAACCCAAAGACAAGCTATGGATACCACGTCCTTACATCCGAGAGATAAAGTAATAAAAGACCACACCCAGGTTTCTAAGTGTATTATTACATAATACAATACAACGAATAGAATAGGTATCGGGTAATAATACAGTCGACCAACGCACATATTAATATTGTATTATGAAAACATTGCACCACACTTCCTTACGTTTCGACGTCATAACTCAATATCTCCTTCGGTAAATAAATTAAAAATTCAAAAACGTGATCCTACATCCACAATCCGTAATGATACGCCAATTATGTCCACGTAGTTACGCCTCGTGTTTATTTCTACCTACCATTCCATCCAGTGTTTCAATTTGACTGTTTACCAAATCTCTTAACATACCTGGAAGTCCATATTGAAACTGTCACTTCAAATCGTATTCGATTGTACCCTTCACCGACGACGACGACGAAATGTTTAGCTGTTCTCTTTCAGTCCGCATCGTTCGTAGTCAGGTAGAGATCTTTCTACCTCTTTGTGAAATGGACAATGCTCCCTTAAAATAATCTACCAACACTCTCCCCGACAGGAAAGATGAAAGAAAGCTATTTAACTTTAGAAATCTGTGGATCAAACTACGAACCACGGAATTGCCATACCCGTAACTTATTATAATTGAACCCCTGAGAGGGGAGTACATTTTCTTCGTGGATTAGTTTCTAATCACTGTCCTATAACAAGGTTCTTCCAGTCGATATCGATAGTAATCAGATTAGAGATCTCTCTACACGATAATCGAAATATTCCTATTCAAATCTTCAAATATCTACTGTACAACCGTTCACAAGTTATGTCTTACTAGCTCTAAACCCCGTCTACCGCTCCCTTCATCGGATAGATTCAGGAATATCTTTGACTGTCTACAATTAACTCTCCTCTAATCAAAGTGCTTCTTCCTGGAGCGGTTCATAATAACTGGACTACATATTTCCTACCCCGAAATTTATAGAGTGGCTCTAGTCGACATCAATCGCAATCGGGTAGAGATTTCTTCCTACAATCGAAAGAAGCTAATTCAAAGCAGAATACCCTGCTAAAATATATACCATCATTCACGAATCATTCCTTCCTAGCCCTATAAGCCATCTCTCTCTCTCTCTCTCTCTCTCTCTCTCTCTCTCTCTCTCTCTCTCTCTCTCTCTCTCTCTCTCTCTCTCTCTCTCTCTCTCTCTCTCATCCAAGTGCTTCTTCCTACAGCAGTTCATAATTATTGCCCTACACACACAGTTGAGCACATTCTAGTATTGCCAATAGGCTACTTCTACCTGGAAGACTTGTATATTTTTCTAGGGATATATTAATTTTATCCCCTGTTGTATTTCTACGCATATCTAAAGTTTGTAATATTTCTTATAGCAAGGTTGCTTTCTCCAATGACTTCTGTCAGGAATTAGGATAGTTCTAGTTAGAAAGAAAAACAGTCCAAGTTCTTTGTAAGAAGCCGGAATGACAACATTTATTACAAGAAACCTGGAAAACTGACGAAATTGTAAGCAAAGCGGACGTCATAGATGCTACAATGATATATATAAACCCTTGGGCGGGAGGAAACGTGTGGTCAGTGGGACAGGATTGATCAAGGGATGGTGCTGCAGGTATTCTTGAAGATAGCCAGACGGACTTGGCGAGTAACAAGCTGGGTGAGCAAATTCGTGTATAAAGGAACTTGTAATTATTTCAGTCAGATAATTAAAACTATAACGTAGAATTGGATCTGTGAGTCACAACAATTAGAGTCATTATGGACTAATAATAATAATTATAAGATGAAGAATATTGTAGCATTGTAATAAGATATGAGATGGATATTACAATAAAATGTGTAATTCATATCTATATATAAAGTTGGTTAGGTTAGGATAGAGGTTAGGTTAGGTTAGGATAGCTTAGGAAACCTTCTGAGTCTCACTGTTTTGACCGATTAGTTTTACAATTTTTTTTGACACTATAGACACGGGTTTTTTGACATTAGTATTCACATCCCGTTAAAATTTGAACGAAACCAGTGTAGAGAAATTATTCTGAGATAATCGTCTTCAATGACCAATTTGTTTTCTTTACCGGCAACTCAGGAAAGCGACATTTCTGCAGATCTATAAGTTTTGTTTGGGTTATTTGAAGCTACACTTGAGCAAAATTCGATGAAAACAGTTACAGCTGATTTTAAGAGAATCGTAATTTTGTGTTTATTTTTGCACCACCGTCGAATTTTGAGTTATCAAAAAAAAAAATTAAAAAAAAAAAAATAGAAAATAAAAAATCTGGTTGACCAAATTATGCCTACATACCAAATTTTAAGAATCAGTATAAACAGAACAAAATTGATAAAAATATAACCTAAAAATTAGAAAACTACAAGTATTCAGAATTTTTAGTCGAATATAAACAAGTAGGCCCTAGCCTAAACGAAATTTGACCATTGAATAACTGACAATATAAAATGTCATTTGGTTTTGTATCCGAGTCCATGAGAAAGTTTGTGCATATTTTATTTACAAAGTTTCCTTAGTCAAAAAACCAGGAAGCAATACCGTAAATTTGCCTATATGATATCCCGACCACATAATCTATAAGCCTATGTATGAGAGAGTTGGCAAGGTTAGGCCATAGCTTGGCTAGTTGCCACAGCTATTCTGTTAGTACCAGTGAAGCAGTCGAGGCGGAAGTGTGTGTGTTTGTTTGTGTCAGTGGATATCATATAACAGGTTAGCATCTTTCTAACATCATTTGTTGCAAAACTGTATTAAAAAACAGAATAATTGGAGTTTTGTGTGAACAGCAGACTTTCTATTTATAATGTTAATCATTTTCGTATACCCAAAGCATACGAAGAGACGAAAATATTCATAGACCAAGAAATACAATAACATTGGAACAAAATACCATTAAAACACATTTAACCGAGTACCTTTTTCTTATGTAATCTTTGATTAAATTCTTTTCCATCTTTCTTATCAGTTTTCTCTTGATCAATTTTTGTTCTCTTTTCGACTCTAACGCTATTAAGGGTAATCAAAAATAAGGGATCTTTTTTTATAGGGTTCTGATGACTAATAGGTTTTTCGAATTTAAACAAGCAAAAAATGTAATCCTGTAGTCATGTTTGTACACAAACTTTTGAAAGTTGGCTGTCCCAACTGAAAAACTAACGGGTATTCGTCGACTACTGTTTAAAAATGTTAGTTATCATTGATGCATACAGGGTGTTCACAAACTTTTGGAAGGTGACTCTAAACTATTGAACAAAAATGGGAAAAAAAAAATCCAAATTGTCAAAAAATAGTTTTTTTACCGTTTTAAATTAAAATTATTATTTTTTTAAAAATAAAGTATAACTCTTGAACGGTCTGAGATATTGATATCATATTTTTCAGAATGTTTTATACATACTTAATCTACTAATGTACCACTAAATATCATAATTTTTCACTAAACCGTTTCAAAATGGCGTCAAATAAAGATTTTTGAAGAAAAATATCTTGAAAACCAACGATTTTACAAACGATTTACAAGATACAAAACATTTAGGCCAAGATTACATTTTTATTGTAATGTTAAAGGATAGCCGAGATATCGATAAAAATGAAATTGTTAAAAACAAAGTCTCAGTAATTTATTAGAACACTCAAGAGCTTTTCTACGTCTCCAACACTTGACTGTCGGCTTTTAAATACCCTAGTTATTAGGTCGACTCCAGTATACTGGATGACAAAAAAAAACTATTCTAATAAATTACCAAGAATATTTTATAGTTTACAACAATGATAAATATTGGAGCGTTGAATTGTTTTGTTGGGGGGGGGGGGGTTGTCTAGATATTATTACAAAGGAATTTCCCCGATTAAATTTTTGCTTCATTCACTCTTGAAAATTTTAGAAAATCTTCCGCTAAAAATAGACATTTCCCAATTTTATAAAATGTACTAAAAACTAAATTAGAGAAATTGATACGAGTCATCAAGGTACTTGCCCAGCCTCATCATACAATACGAGCAGAATAAATAAAAATTGTTTAAAATGGGCGACATTTTTGACATTTCTAATTAACTTTTTCTGAATTAAAAGGTTTACTATCTTAGTATACACCCCTATACAGAATTTCATGTTTCTATTCCATAATTTTTTGACGGATAACGTGCTCAAAAAAAAACGAAGGTCCAATATTTTCCCCATTATCAAAACTTCATATACAACTAAAAACTGTGCCTAGATTGTCACAATGTATTTGTTAATAATATTTATTTTAAACACCAAACTAAACAAACAAAATAATATCAACATAGAGTCTAACTTACAACAAAGCAAGAGCAAGCAATAAACAACACGTGACCAAACAACCAACAGATGGATTTATCTATGTAACCCCAAAACAATCCAATGCCAACCAAATATCGATTACTATGAGAATATAACAGAAAAGACCAATGGTTCACCAAGATAACAGAGTTGTTTAGGGAATTTCCATCGATTGCCAGTTTATACGAGAGTATGAAAAACGATGTTTTCTTGGTTTTTCCATATTTACCACATAAAAAGTTTAGTAATCGCAAAATCAATTTCGACTTTTTCTTCTTTGACTGATCTTCACAGCCTCAGGAAACAAAAAAAAAAGTTTTTCGACATCCCGTCCGTACGTAAACACAAAAATTAAGAGGAGGTTCCATATAACAAAAATGCAGTCTGCCGCCCATAAGACTAACGCAATACAGTACTCTCGTTGATATCCATTCTTCATTCGATTTTTTTTTTTTGAAGAGAACAAACTGCTTTAGGTAATTATATAGCAGAGCTGCCTCACTTCAAAATCAATTTTTATGGGTTTTATTCGTCAAATAAATGCTGGAAAAATATTTTATTATCGAAAAAAAGTGTCGGAAAGATGATTACATAATACAATAATACAATTACACAAGTAGTTTTTTCGTGAAAAAATTAACTCTGTGTTATCTTTCATACTCATGACATTCACTTCAATAAACGTACGGAAGGTTTGGCCAGGTTGCTATATATATATATAGCAACCTGGCCAAACCTTTCGTGACATATAATAATACAGCCCTACATATGCGTACACTGAAGCACATACGCAGACAATTGAACGTCAATGGAGGGAGGTGCGAGGAAATGTGCCGCGATATGGAAATTCAAAACAACATTTCCATGGCCATATAGCCGAATTTATGTTTAAGAGAAAGTACAATGAGTATAATACTCGTTTTCATCATTTATGGCGAATTACGAGTGAAATACATTTAAATTCAATAAATTCCTCATCTACTGAATTTGCAGCAGAATTTGACTCTGATTAAGATTTTCTTGTGTAATCTTGTGAAATTATGTTATGTAATCATCTTTCCGACACTTTTTTTCGATAGTAAAATATTTTCCAACATTTATTTGACGAATAAAACCTTTAAAAATTGATTTTGAAGTGAGGCAGCTCTGCTATATAATTACCCTGCTTTATGTTAACTGCGAGAAAAATCCTTCGTATCTTTAAAGGTACTTAAAAAAAAATTGCTAAAGTAAAAAAAATGTTGTTGTTTTGGTTTTCATGTAAAACAGAAAAAAGATATTTTAAATTTGGTTCAACAAAACACATTCAGCTGTACAATACCTTTCTATTGATACCTCGTTTATAGCTTTAAAAACAAGGAATTTATGGGTATTATTCTATTGCATTAGTCTTATAGGCGGCAGACGGCACCGGCCGGCTAGTGGAGCCTCCTCTTAAGATGGGAACATAAAATTTGGTAAAATCGACTATAGTGTGCTCATAGAGAACCCAATCTTACATTTTTTTAAATTTTAAAACTGTATTTAAAATAGTCAAAATGGTGGACACTTTTAAACATATCTCGTGTGTTATTCAACTTAAAAAACAAATATTTGCAAATTTCAATTCTACTCTCAACGGTACTCTCTAGGATGACAAATAGCGAAGTTATTGTCAAAAATGTAATTTTCGAATCTGACTTCAAAACAAAATGTGATATTCCTATAGTTACGAGACCCGGTAAGGGCGTGTCATAGATAAGAGCAAAGCGAGTGGAGACAGTTTACTATCTGTATACTGTAACTTAGCGTCTGGACCTGGACCGTCCCCCCCTCGCTCCCTTCCTCACCCAGCTGTTTCCGTGATGAGTCACCTACTAGCGTTAACACTGCACTGTTTAACTTCTTTATGGGAGACACAATTTTAAATTTTTGTTCAGCATGGTTAAAATGTTTAGGAAAATATAAGCAAATTGATACCAAACACGACACAAATGTATGTAAATAGTACGTAAACATGTAAATAATAAGTATGTGATTATGAAAATAGTAGCTGTGTAAAAAGCTTTCTACTGGCGGCTTTTACAAACGGAATAGTGTCGTGTTTGGTATCAATTTGCTTATATTTTCCTAAACATTTTAACTATGCTGAAAATTTTTTTTTAAATTGTGTCTCCCATAAAAAAGTTAAATAGTGCAATGTTAACGCTATTAGGTGATTCATCACTGACACAGCTGGGTGAGGAAGGGAGCGACGGGGGGGGGACGGTTCCGGCCGCTCGCAGGTAGCCAAGGGTTCTGACGCCAAGTTACAGTATACAGATTATAATATATACACATCTAGAAGACCTAAAAAAATAGTGAAATAAAGTGGGAAACCAACATAAATCGGCAAAATAACAACACCAAACACAAACAATGATTCTCGTAAGAGTGTTGGGAGGCACAATGACCTCGGTAGTGGCGCGGTCTGGACAGGACGAATAACCGAACTTGAAAGGATTCCAGTGGGGGGGGAGGAACGAAAGTAGCAGTTGTGTTATTTTTGTTTGTTATGGGCAGTAGACAGACGGCAGAACCTAAAAATATTCGCAAAAAGATGTTTCGAGTTTTGAAATTAACAAAAAAGGGGGGTCTGTGAATCACCAGCCAACAAGGCCAACCGATTGGGGACCAAAAATTGTTTTTCAGTTAAGGTACATCGATTGCTACTAAATAGTGATAAACCACTCGTAAAACATGTATTTGAACGGTGTTTTATTCAACTGTACAGTAGCTTTATTATTTACCGTCACCAGCCAACAAAGCCAACCGATGGGGGACTAAAGATTGTTTTTCAGTTAAGATACATCGATTGGCTACTAAATAGCGATAAACCACTCGTAAAACATGTATTTGAACGGTGTTTTATTCAACTGTACAGTAGCTTTATTATTTACCGTCACCAGCCAACAAAGCCAACCGATGGGGGACTAAAGATTGTTTTTCAGTTAAGATACATCGATTGGCTACTAAATAGCGATAAACCACTCGTAAAACATGTATTTGAACGGTGTTTTATTCAACTGTACAGTAGCTTTATTATTTACCGTTACTTCTTGATCTCTGATATTGTTGTCACATTGAGATTAAAAGAAATATTTATTTAATGTATTAAAACTTCCATTGATATCCTATCCTCAGAGGACTTGGTAATCCCCAGGATGCCTAGCTGGATCTACACTTTTTTCCGTGTATTCTTAGATTAGATCTCTCTCTCTCTCTCTCTTTTATCATTCCTATCCGGGTCTCTCTGTTATTTTCCGACGATGAAGCTTATAGAACATTCGAGGACCAGGTTAGGTCAGGTTATAGTTGAATTAAACATAGAGCAAACCTGGCGTGAGAAAGGGGTAGGGGGGGGGTCGGTCTGGGGCTCGGCTCGTCGCTAACCAATCAGCGCGAGGCTGTTTCCTAGGCAACCGGGGTTGACACTGTTGCAAGATTTGCATGGCACTGCACTACACATGGCCGGTGCAGAACGCAGCGCCCGTACTTCTGCGGCAGTATCGTTGTTGCACGGAGTGGCAACACTGTGCTGTTGCTGAGTGCGCTCCCCTCCCTCCTGACCCATGCGCCAGGTTTGTTTTACTTTTAATTCTACTGTAGTTAGGTTAGGACTAGGGGTTACTTTTCTTCCTATTTTGTATAAGGCGATGATGATTAACAAGTGTTTTGTAGGGGGAGGGTAAGGTTAAGTTAATTAGGTTAGGACCAGGGAAGTCTTTTCTTCTTATTTTGTATAAGACGATGATGATTAACAAGTGTTTTGTAGGGGGAGGGTTAGGTTAGGTTAGGACTAGGGAAGTCTTTTCTTCCTATTTTGTATAAGACGATGATGATTAACAAGTGTTTTGTAGGGGGAGGGTTAGGTTAGGTTAGGTTAGGAGTAGGGAACTCATTTCTTCCTATTTTGTATAAGGCGATGATGATTAACAAGTGTTTTGTAGGGAGAGGGTTAGGTTAGGTTAGGTTAGTTAGGTTAGGACTAGGGAAGTCTTTTCTTCCTATTTTGTATAAGGCGATGATGATTAACAAGTGTTTTGTAGGGGGAGGGTTAGGTTAGGTTAGGTTAGGTTAGGACTAGGGAAGTCTTTTCTTCCTATTTTGTATAAGACGATGATGATTAACAAGTGTTTTGTAGGGGGAGGGTTAGGCTAGGTTAGTTAGGTTAGGACTAGGGAACTCTTTTCTTCCTATTTTGTATAAGACGATGATGATTAACAAGTGTTTTGTAGGGGGAGGGTTAGGTTAGGTTAGGTTAGGACTAGGGAAGTCTTTTCTTCCTATTTTGTATAAGACGATGATGATTAACAAGTGTTTTGTAGGGGGAGGGTTAGGTTAGGTTAGGTTAGGACTAGGGAAGTCTTTTCTTCCTATTTTGTATAAGACGATGATGATTAACAAGTGTTTTGTATGGGTGGGGGGGTGGCTTATCTGTTTATATAAACACTTGTAGCCCTATTTGATTTGTGTAATATCATTGTGAGAGAGAATTTGTGCAACATGTTTGTCGAGTTTATTTCCATACGGAGTTTGGACTGAGGATATCGATAATCGGAGTCAGAACTGGTACAGAAATAGGCAAATCGTTTTCCATAATTGAATAGTTTGCTTGTGACGTGCCAACTCTCGCATAGCTATTGCTTTTTGTTTACCACACCAGTTTACTCCAGGCAACATTTGTAAAGACGCATACGCAATTAACATATCTATTTTAATCTATTTATAAAATAAAATAATCAAAGCTCTAACCAGATGTGATCTCACATCATTTCGCAACAAGGAAAGCCGGTAATAGTCTACAATACGCGATCTAAGATTACTACAATATATTTGATAAGAGGTTATTCATAGGCTGTTTCATTAAAATCATGAATATTAGAACAAACTTTCATAAATTTGGATTTTAAACACTGAAGACTTCAAATGAATATTTTCAAAAAATTTTTTTTTTTTTTCCCATTTTTTTAAAGTCAATTATGTGTTTATATAAGAGGAATATATGGGCTAGAGTATTTCGAAAAGATCTGCCATAACTGGAAGGCCGGGGGGGGGGGGTCAAAGAGAAATTAGATATCGAAAAATTACAAAAGAAAAGAAAAGACAATAAATGATACAGTTTATTATATAAAGTAGTACATGATTATGAACTGCTTTAGTATTGGGGGGGGGGGGGATTGTGCAATTGTTAGATATTCCCAATGCTACAACAAAATTTGATCCTTGAATTTTTATCATAATTGTTTACATAACAAAGAGTAAGCAAAATGAGCAGAAAAATAATATTTTAATTTATTTGTCTAAAAATAAAAAAATGTTTACTTTTTTTTCTTTTTTTTTTGAAAAAAGTGAAAAGCGCCTATTTTCGTAAATATTGCCTTATTCAACATAATATGTCCCCCTCCCTTAGAGGTTTACTATAATGAGTACCACAGACATCCCTGTAAAAAGGAAGACAATATAAACTAAACACTCCAAGCCTTCGAATAATCCAATACTTCGTAAAAGAACAAAAGTTGGACAAGAGAGACCGGATAGGAATAAGAAAAGACATGGATCTAAACCAAGATTACATAAAAACAAAATGTGTACATCCAGCTAGTATCCTTCGGAATTGCCACGCCAGTACTCACTAAAGTGAACTTCTGAGGCTGTAAGTGTAAATTTGACAAAGAGGTGTTGGTATGTCTATATTCACTGATCAAATTCCAAAACCTGATTGCGTCTTGGAAACAAACAAAGTTCAAATGTAAAGAAGAAAGTTATATGGCGCAACACTTTCACTCTCGTAACTCTCTCCAAGTCCAAGGTCATTAATCACTCAACTTCACCGATCCATAACTTTCACAGTTCACGACAAAATTTCACCAAAATCACTTTGACTGGTTTTTTGCGATATTAAAACTACGTTGGTTTATTTTCACTTATTAATGTTTCAGTTAATATTCAGAATGCTAGAAAAGAATAGAAATTACTTTATTCGCTACATTGTGTCAAAAGGAATGACTTAATTTTTCTCACCCAAAAAGGCTCCACCAGGGTCGTAAATTTTCGGGAATTTTTCCTTTTCGTAGCTAACCTAACCTAACCTGTTCTACAACCTAACCTAACCTGTGTACTTCCAATATATATAGTGAATATTTTATTCATAACTATTGATCCTATGAAAAACTTTAAATAAATATGACCGCCATTTCCCAATATGGCGGATAAATTAAATTTTTTTTGTCCTTTCGTAGTTTAAAAAATAATCTAACCTAACCTGTTCCGGGGGAGTGATCATTTTATAACGGGCACTATTGGTATCTCGTATACATGAAAAACTCTAAGACATTCGTTACTTTTCATGGAATTTAAAAACCCGTTTTGTAAACATTGACAGTTTCCGCCATTTTTCAATATGGCGGCTAACTTTAAATTTTTTATGGAAATTCGCATTTAATACGCCGTTTTAGATTTTACACAATATTTTAAGACTTTATTCTTGGATTTAAAAAAAAAATTTTTTTAATATATAAATATATAAACCGAATTGTTTAGTAGTTACAGGTTAGGCTACTAATAGAAATTGTTTGTTTGGTGCATTTTTTGGAGAATATTTTCGTATTCGCTTTGTCGCATAACGTTAAAAATTGAATTAGGCATAGTCTAGGTAATAACAACCCCCCCCCCCCCGAATGATCTAGTCAAATGATCAATCCCGAACAGGTTAGGTTACACAACTACGAAAAGGAGAAAAGTGAAATCTTATAAATTTCTAGTGAAAAAAAAACAAAAAAAAAAAAAAAATTTGATCTACGAGGTAAATTCACTCCTCTACTCAAATTGGGGGTTTTAGTGAACCAACTCAAAATTTAACCCCTATTGATGGATACCTTATTTTTAAGGTTAGGCTATGTTAAATACTGAAAAATAGTGAGTAAAACCTAACCTAACCAATTCAAGATTTAACCCATATACTCAAAATTTAATCCCTATAGAGTGATACCTTATTTTTAAGGTTATGTTAAATACTGAAAAATAGTGAGTAAAACCTAACCTAACCAACTCAAGATTTAACCCATATAGAATGATACCTTATTTTAAAGGTTATTAAATAATTATTTCAAGTGAAAAATATACGACCTAGACCGGGAATCGAACCCAGGACCTTTGGCTTTACGCGCCAACGCTCTACCAACTGAGCTATCCTTGAGCGTTGGCGCGTAAAGCCAAAGGTCCTGGGTTCGATTCCCGGTCTAGGTCGTATATTTTTCACTTGAAATAATTATTTAATCAATAATACTAGCTTGGTAAAATAATGTATAAGCGTTAAAATCAATAAATTAATTAAAGGTTATGTTAAATACTGAAAAATAGTGAGTAAAACCTAACCTAACCAATTCAAGATCTAACCCATATAGAATGATACATTATTTTTAAGCATGTTTAATATTTCTACGTCGAATCTCCTTCAATTTTTCACTCTAGAATATTAATATCTAAGATCAAATACCCAGCAATTTTCTTTATTCTGATAAACATTTGTACAGTTTTCAATTTTCTATCTTTCCTGGTTAAAAAAAAAAAAAAATCTTTCAGTGACATTTTGTAAATTTCAAATAACAGATATTCAAATTTCAAGATGGTTTTATATTGATAATTTTTTACCAACAAGAGCTGTAAGATCTGCAACCAATGACACCCCGTATAGGCTATTCTATGATGAAAAATTAACAAAGTTTGGTAATTGTTAAAAACAGTGTGACCAACCCATTTCCTCATTAAAACTATTATTACTTTTAAAATCAATGCTTTTTATTCTACATGTTGAGGGAAACATGTCAAAAGGTTAAATTAGGCCAAGTTAAGTTTAGCTTTAGTTAAATGTACGAAACTCCTCGAATAGGTTAGGTTAAGCTAGGTTATGTATATTCCATACGCGGTAAATTAAACTCACTTTCTCGACTTTGAACCCGAGTGTTTACTATTTATGGATGCGCATGCATTTTATTTTTTATTCAATGGATTGTGATCTTTAAGAGAGTATAAAAAAAATGGCTTTTACCATGTTAATGGTATTTTTATTAACAATTAGCCAAAGTTTTTATTTAAAATCAAAATTGAAAAATACTAGTTTTTGTAATGTTAACTGTTTGTGCAGGGCAAACAAGAGTCCTTGATTGTGATCAAATTTATTAAATGAACATTTTATGTTGTTTTTTTTCCCAAACAATATTTTATGTTTTTGTTTTTTATCAATCGCTCACTATTTAGGGGTTAGTTTTCTTAAGTAAAAAAATAAAATTTTCTCAAAAATAACTCCAACGATTTAGTTCAATTTTTCTAAAAAGCGTTTATAAACTCAAATAACCCTTTTTGATATTATCGATAAACAAGAATATCGCCCACGTGGTTGTTTATAAAAAGTATATTTTCTCAAAATCGGCTCTTTTATTTTATTTATTTATTTTGCGAAATATAAAAACTAATAAAAACCAATTTTAATAAAACCAATAACTTTAATAATAATTCTTTCAGCTGTTCACATTTATAGTAAAATTTTGTGTCCTAAATTTCCAATTTTATCCAAAGTAATATATGTTGTCCAAAATTCATTACAAATCTCTTCCTACCCATATCTCATTAGGGGCACGTCTACCCGGCACCAAATCTGACCACCGCTATAAGGTTAATCAGGCGTTACTAATTTCACAACTTAACCCGGCACCGAGGCAGTTTAAAGGTAGGCGAGCGAGGTACCCCCTCCACAACACCAAACATACACCCCTCATTCTAACCTAACCTAACCTATTTCTATACTAAATGTTAAAGTATTTATAATCGTAATAAAAAAAGATGATTAAAAGAAGAAAAAAGAGAAAGGAGGGGTTGAGGGGGAGTAGTGTAGGTGGAATGAGTAAGAGGGGTGGCTGGTGCCGGATTGACATACTGTCATGGTGGCCGGTGAAGGGACCAGTGTATTTTTTTATAACATGTAATGGTTGGTGCCGAGTCGAAGAACTCCCATCTCATTACATCTTTACCAAAAATAAAATTCACAATCATACAGTCATTTTTATATTATTTATTCTAGTAATTAATCTAGTTGTGCATTATCACAAACATTTTTATATTATATTTTACTTTAATTATTTCAATACTTAACCTAATTCCAAATGTTAAATTGGCCCAATTCTTTAAACTGCGTAATGAATCTTCTTTACGCCACTGAGAGTAAAGAGTCAATAAGTTGCAATTACACCACGCTTACAACAAAATGCACGTGAACAAAAAAAAACTTATCAAGGACGGAATCGAACCCGGGACCTTTGGCTTTAAACGGCGATAAGCCGAATACGTACGTAGAGATCGAAATTTTTCTCTCGTCTCTAATGTTGAATATTTGAATTACTGTAGTCGTAACGACATCGGTTCGTTACCATAGTAACCAACATATTTATTAGAAGTTGGTTCTTTAAGCTAATCACTTGGTACGTACAGTATCCTCAAGGTAGGAATGTGTCTGGGGGTGGAGAGGAAAAGAGGGGGCCCCACACTTTGTTTGTTGCGTTTACTTTGAGCGGTACTAACAACCCCCCAACAAAAAAATATAGACCTCAAATGCTTCTGTGTAAACGCGTACCTTACTTTCGTTTCTTTTATCGGTGTAAAATAAGATTAAAACGTTTACAAAAGTCTGTCACGAAGTTGTAACTTTAAGAATTAAATATAGCTAAGCAGTAACTTGTGTACCTATTTTCTTGGAATGGATTGTACCGTCAAGTCAGGCTAGGGGAAACAAGTAGAAGAGAGAGGACACGCCCCTTACACCAGACACACTCCTAGTCTGAGGCTACTGTAAAAGCTTCTTTACAGCACTAGGCTAGCCTCGTTCCTCAAACCTTCCACTCATTCTGTAAAGAAGCATAAACACCACTCATTGCGTAAATATCTATTATTGGTTATCGTATTAACAATCCTATTATTATTGATTTCCTTATTCTAGGCTATCTGGTTCAAAATTTTGTGATTATCCCAGATACTTATTACTAAGTATCTAGGCCATTGATTTTAATGAAATCTTTCCAAAAATACATCATATCTAACCTACGGGATCATGTTCAACCTTAGGCATCTTTACAGTAGGCTATATTTATTTTTATAAAATCCATTAAGGTTATTTTTAAAAGTACGAATCAACACAGGGATACTGTAGAGAAAAGTAGGTTTTAATGTATTTCTGGCTGGTAATAAACAGCCTACAAAACAATAAGATAACGTTTATCATTAACTATGTCACGACCTTGAAACTGCCAACCTCGAGGAAACCACAGCCCGAGTTACACTAACTTGTTGAAAATACAAAAACATCTCCAATAACGAGTATATTCATCAGAAGAACTGTATTGAAAGAATTTTACAATAAAGTTTACAGTTTTTTGTGTCTGTTACCAATGACTACATAAATACTATAAGACACGACATAGGATAGGGAAATAGTCTACGCTTTACGGGTGCTGTTCGTCACAAGTTTGACTCACAGCTATCAGAAAGCGCTAGCAGCAGGTGCTTGACTGTACGCATCCCACTTGGTTGAGACTGTACAACTGTTGACCTCTCTCACACAAACCTTCTCACTTACTTCCGTCAGCATAGTCAGTGTTGTCAGTTCGTGCGCTGAGATAAGCGATTCTCGACCTTCCCTCGCATCTCTGGTCCCATATGTGGCATCAGTGCGTTTTCTCTTAGCCGCCTGAAACATTGTTTGACCGTAGAGCCACCTAGCGCCAGTCACATCAACTTCAGATTCTCTAGCAGAGCGACAGCTCCACACCCTAGCGGGTATTGGTCAACTCAAGAATAAGCGTAGAATATTTAACATGGCCATGTCGTGTCTTATAGTATTTATGTAGTCATTGCTGTTAATTAAAACACAAGGGCGTACCCAGGATCAAAACTAGGAGGGGCAAGGGGAGGCAAGCCATGGTCATTCAATATACAATTGATTATTAAAATAGTTATTTCAAGAATTGTATTAAATTCCAGCAACAAAATGTATAATAAAGATTTATTTTTTTGCTTCCAGGGGAGGCGGCTGCCCCCCCTGCCCCTCGCTGGGTACGCCCATGTTAAAACATTTAATGTACGGTACAGGATTGAGCCGAAATCCCGAATATATATTGGAATATCTCAGCTTCTAGTTGGTGATGCACACACCAATGGAAAGTTCTTGATTGTGGCTGGAAACTCGGGTCCATATACGGACCTCCCATTTTTTATATAAAACAGGAAATAATTAAAACAATATTACAATTTTAGTACCAACCTAAACTAATTGTGATGATTCTTGCTACCACAAATCTGATCTACGTTTTTTTCTATATAAAAAACTCTATAGGTTAGCCCAGGCCTAACTGAAATTGTTCAGTTTAAAACCAACGTAAGTTAATAAATCAGCAAATTAACAAAACAAATAAATCAGCAAATTAACAAAACAACGGTTATTAAATAGAAACAATGATTCTCGTAAGAGTGTTGCAGTAGCGCTGACCTCGTAGTGGCGCGGTCTGGACAGGATGAATGTCAAAACTTGAAAGGATTGCATTGGAAGGAATGAAAGTCACAGTTGTGTTTTTTGTTGGTTATGTCAGTAGACAGATAACATACCCTAATAATATTCACACAAAAACCCGGCTGAGTGAGAAAGTTAACGCTTTGTTTTCGCACAATTTATTTTTAATACTTCACGCCTCTTTCTAAAAGTGTGGGATCTAAACGTGAACGAGGCCAGAGTTATTTTTAAAAAGTAACCGTTAGAAGTCGAAATACAGGTTTGAGAATCGGGTTTCTGTTTTGGATGAAATAATACTCGCACCAAATATTACCTACGTGGTAAGATTACTAAGTTTGGGCGATAAAAAGTGTACGTAATGTAAACCGTACACATGCGTGTCATTGTTGATAGGCCTCCAATCAGCACACTAATCCTTGATATCGCATAGTCAGCAAGATGATTCAATGTGGCCTAGTCAGCAGTGAAAACATTAGTGTGTATTGTTTATTGCTAGATTAACAGAAAAACTGCAATCAGCTGATAAGCTGACATGACAGTACATCTCTCAATGAGGTCAACAAATAAACAATAATAAATGTTATATATGTTTAAAAGATATTTCCCTCCAGTTTTTGATAGTTGTAAATTTTGGCGGGCATCTTGGATTGGTATCTTGAAATTGTGTTTTTTTTTTAAATAGGAATACGGTTATGTGACTATTTTACATTTTTTTTTTTTTTTTTTTTTTTTTTTTTTAATTATTCCGAGTTCAATGGTAGAATCCGTTTTTTATATCTCATTTCCTTTAAATTATCAACTACACAGTAACATGAAATTTAGTATAGGGTGACTATAGTGTGCTCATTTAGCACTCTATTGAAATTCAAAACAGTCGAATTAAAAATGTCAAAATGGCGCCATTTTAAACAGTTTTTTTGTTCATATATTGCTCGTGTGTTATTCAACTTCGAACGAACTAAATTAGATAGAAATGTGGAGTTTTTAATTCTGTATCTAATGGTACTAACCTCACCCATCTACGATGACAAATAGGGAAGTTATTGGAAAACATGTAATTTCGAATCTTGGCCTTTCAAAAAATTCCAGTCACCGACATGAGCGTGACGACATGTGATGTTCTTTATAGCGCTCTTATCGTGTCCTTTGGTCTTACGACCTAACCTAACCTATCGTAACCTAACCTAACCTAACCTATCCTAACCTATCCTAACCTAACCTAACCTATCCTAACCTATCCTAACCTAACCTAACCTAACCTAACCTAACCTAACCTAACCTAACCTATCCTAACCTAACCTAACCTAACCTATCCTAACCTAACCTAACCTATCCTAACCTAACCTAACCTAACCTAACCTAACCTAACTTAACCTAACCTAACCTAACCTAACGTAACGTAACCTAACCTATCCTGACCTAACCTAACCTAACCTAACCTAACCTAACCTAACCTAACCTAACCTAACCTAACCTCACCTAAGGGGCTCAATTTAGTGACGGGCTTGGGAATCCCGAAGGAACTTAGCTGGATCTGCACATCTTTTCGTTTAGTCTTGGCTTAGGTCTCTTTCTTTCATCTTTCCTATTAGCTTTCTCTTGACCAAATCCTAACCTAACCTAACCTAACCTCACCTCAGGGGCTCAATTTAGTGACGGGCTTGGGAATCCCGAAGGAACTTAGCTGGATCTACACCTCTTTTCGATTAGTCTTGGCTTAGGTCTCTTTCTTTCATCTTTCCTATTAGCTCTTTCTTGACCAAATCCTAACCTAACCTAACCTAACGCTATTAGAGTATTAAAGGGGCGCTGTTACTTGATACAATTTATCGTTTCCTACAAGGACCAAAAATCCAATGAATATTATATTTAGAGGGTCTGCTTGTACTACATTGTATGAACGTACTGGGTAAATACCATGATGGATTCCACAGCACTATATATCTTAGAAAACATGTATGACATTATTAGATGCAGATTTTAAAGCTGAAAATCATATTTAAAATCTGTCGCCATTTTCAAATTTCCTAAATAGTTTTCCTAACAACTCCATTTGATGAGCAAGTGCCTAGACCCATACTTCTTAGAACAAATTTCAGTATTTTTTTTTGAAGATATAAGCTTTGCTCGGGTTTTATTTACCGTTATGATATATTTTTATTAAAACAAAATTAAATTCACTTTATAAAAAACAAAATTTAAGGTGTAAGTTATTTTAAACTTAATTTAAAACATTAACCTGTTTTTTTTTAACATTTGATAATCTTAGAAATAAATGATAGATGCTTCAATTTGAAATAAATGACAATGAAATTTACAATGCTTTCTTTATTCACAAGGCGGAACATGTATTAAAACTAATAACAATAAGAAATAACTGCTATCGTAAAATTCTGGGTGTTGTAGACAATTACCAAGAAATTATGTTTTAAGTTTTTTTTATTGATAGTTTAGTTATACTTTGATAACAGAATATTTTTTTTAAATAGTATTTATCATTCAAGAGAAAACTTTTTCGACTCTTGTATAATTTGTATAAAATTTAATGGTTTTCGAGTTATTAAAAAATATCTATTTTGAAAATTTCGAAATAGTCTTTGTTTCTAGTACACTTGTAAAACGTAACATAAAATAATGCTTTCATACAAAACGCAAAATTTATGGAAACTTTATTTTACAGAAGGAATCACCCCTGAATTTTTTGAACGTTAAGCAACACTCTATAAAGTCTCGGATGTCGGAGTATAGTTAGAATTTTAAAAATTAGAAATTTCCTAATTATCTTCATTAATATATTAACGATGTCCCTTCCAATTCTAGAATGCAACACCTCATACAGATGTGTCAAGCGTACTTTCTCTGGCGCTGAAATGAATCGTTTCTCTGGCGTAATTTAACATTTCAAATGTTTTGAAAAAAAATTCGTTGAAATTCATTTTTTTTAAATATAGTTTTGAATTAAAATACAGATTAACATTTTTAACAAGCAAAAATATATAAATCCAAACTGAAAAATTATTAGAAAGTAAAAATATAGAAATCTTCAATTTTACTGTATCCCCACATGCGCGGGACCGAATGCGCAATCGTAACTCAACAGCTGATAACGCCTTTACGTATAATACAATAATAACCAACATCTGTTCATTTTTATTGCACAGTTTCAAAAATAAAATTAAATAGTGTTGTATGGAAGTGTTTCTTTTGATTAATTATTTAAGTTTATGAACTTAACTTTAAGTTATAAATTATACATTCTACCAGAAAGATAAAATGGTAATTTGTGATTTAGGTTAGAATTAAGGAAGATGCTAGATTTACTTTAAATGTAGGTAATTGTATTAAAAACAAATTCTAGTACTTTTTTTGAAAGCTAACCTTAATAAAATAATAGTTATAAATTGTATGTAAACAGTTATAATCTATGTAAATAATACAATACTGTAATTTATTAAATAATATAAATATAGTATAATATTACCCAAAATTTATAGGCCTAGAGTTTCCACCAATTTTCATTTAGTATTGGAAAATAGTTTTTATTTTTGTTGTGCTCATAAATATAAATTTGAAAAACGTTTTGCATATTTACCTAAAATATTAATTTTAATTTTGAATAAATTAGACCTAATTAAAATTTAAAAAACAGAAATTATATGCAATTTTGTTTCGGCCTAACAAATTTCCATCATAAAAATTTAATCTAAATACTGTATACAAACTACTTAAATGTTTAAAGATAAATCATAGTTTATCCAAAAAAATTAATTGCACTACCAAACAATTCGATCGAACAATTTCACAGTAAGAAAATCTACATTCTAGATCCACATAACAAAAATAAATAAAAAACTAAAATTTAAACAATAAGTTTTTTTTTAATACTTCAATGTAGGCCTATACAAATTTTTATTTATGTTGAAAAGAAAATTATCCCCACCACATTCTACACGGTAACTTAAAATTATCAAAATGACACTAAAACTTTTTTAAACAATATGTTTATCAGAGATATTGATTTTTAAAACAAATTCGTTATTACAATCTGATGTTCCCTTTTTCAAAATTTGTAGATAGAACAAATTTTTTTATAACTTTTCACTTTGGATCCATCCAAGACCATACCCACAAAAATTAAAAGTATGTCCAAATGTTGGTTTTTGAATTATTTCTACAACCCAAATGTGGTTCGACCAATTTTCAATACCATTATCACTTACATGTTTCTTCTGTAATCTCGTTTATAATTTATGTTCATTATTTAATTTGTTTTTTTAAACTATGAAAATAAAAAGATACATTACTATTTGTTTTTAATGGCAAAAAAAAAAAACAATAATGATCATTTAGCCTTAACATAAAACAAACTAATCAAACCCAAATATTAACCTGACCCATAGGTATTGAGGATTCGACAAATTAACCTTCTTATCACTATTCATATTATACATTTTCAAATACAATAAGATAAGGAAAGCTACCTCTAGCCGTTGAATGCTCTAATAGCATCAGAGTTAGAAGAGAACAAGAGTTGGTCAAGAGAAACCTGATAGAAAAGCTGAAATTGAAGTTTTTAACCCAATACTACATGTTCTACAGTTAACTTTGGTTAGGTGGTTTTCATTTTTTTTAAAATTAAGAAACCTAATCTACAGCATTTCTTATTTTTCAGGTGATTATCATGTTCAGACAGGAGTAATGCCGCAACACAAGCAACCAAAAACTTTGGTATCGCTGTGCCATACGGCTCTAGCCTGCGAATTGGTATCACTATGTCGCATGCTACAGAATTTAGCACAGGAAACATCTCCGACTCATGCTTTATCGATAGCACATGCAAGACTTCGCCCATTATGGATAACATCACTTCCAGGACATATACGATCTCAACTGTTACAAGAAGGTGCAGCATTGTTAGGCACACCTGTCCCAGATACTGGGACAATGGGAGCAGGACCAGTACCATTATATTTACTGTCGCTACTACTAGCTCCAGATATATATAAACTAAGAGTGGAATTGTGTTGTTATTACGGATGTAGCCACCAGGCCGCTCTGCTAAAGTTGTTAGCAGTACAAGGCAAAGGATTAGAGTCATTACAGCTTGCACGATCTGCTTTGTTACGACTTGGTAAGTATATAAGAGAGAAATTGAAGATCTAATATAAATGAAATATTACTTGTATGGATCTAGTACACTACTACTAAATAAATAAATAACAACACAACAATCATTTCAATAAATTCATAACTAATACTTGAAGGAATAGGAAAATTCATTTCTTCGCCTTGTTGAATAAAGGCGGAAACCTTTCGGTCATCATCGCCTAATAAATAAAAGAAAAAAAGAAGAGTGCCTATCATAGCCCTCTAATACTATGATAGTGTCAGGGTCGGAAGAGAACAAGAATTGGTTAAATAAGACCTGATATACAAGATTAAAGAGAGGGATCTAAGCTAAGACTACGTGAAGAAAGGCGTACATCCAGCTAGGGTCCTCGGATCCTCCACAACCATACTTACTACATATGAGCCCCTGAGGGTAGTAGGAAAGTTTAAGTTGAAATAAAATAAATATATAATTTAGATAAATAACAAAATAAAGAACAGTCATGTGAATTTTCATCAATGTTGAAATTTAAATTTCTAAAACATGCCAATATCTCTTTTACTTTGAAAGAAGCAAGCTTCACTAACTTCACTAAATGAAATCATGATGTGTAAATTCCTCCCCGAACAAAATGATCAAGACAACAGTAGTTGGTTAAGACGGTTTTATAAAAGAATTTTTTGTAAATATTTTATCTTATCTGAGAGAAAGTTTTATCTTATCTTTTTTTATCTAATGAGAAGAAATTTGTGGAAATTCATGCAATATTGTATTCGTACATGAAATTGCTTCCTTAACAACATAAAACATCCCATCATTTCAATTCTATTATATTATATAACATAATTTGTTTTTATTAAGTCCGTCAACTGTTACTTTTTGTTGTACTGATCACCATGGTAATTATATTAATTATTTTTAGTTTTAACACTTTTCTACTTTCCAAGCTAGGATTAAAATGTTTAACTAAATTACAAGTGAAAAATATACAACCAACACTGGGAAATGAACCAAAGGTCGTATTATTTTCACTTGCAAGTTAAACAATTCATGGTTTTCTCGCCACCGCCATCGAGGGTTCACTTACAATGAGTACAGATTTGATAGTCTAGGTAGATCTATACCATTCTTCATGTAGTCAACGGTTAGATCACAGAGTATATAAATATGTATAACTTAATGTACTCTGTGGTTAGATCCCTCTTTTTCATCTTTTCTATCAGACTGTTCTTAACTAACGTTTGTTTTCTTCCAACTATGACCCTACAACATTATTCAAACACTTAGGGAGTATCTATTTTTATGCCCTTTTCTTATTTTTTTAAAGGCGATGAAGACAAGAGATTTTAAACGACAAGGGGAAAAATTCAGCCAGTTTAATATGCCTTGCATTCAAGAAACAGATCAAAGACCATATTTCCTATGCAACAGGTATGGTATGATTTATTAAATATTATATTTTTTCCCTTCTTGTCTAAAGGTGAAAACCTCTCTGTCATCATTGCCTTTTAAGAAAAGAGCATAAAATACCCCTAGTCTTCGAATACTCTAACAGTGTCAGATATGGAAAAGGTCAGGAGTTAGTCAAGTGAGACCGAATAGGAAAGATGAAAGAGAGGGATGTAACCTAAGACTACAGATGTGGATTCGGCTAGGATCATTCGGGATTGTCACACTTGTACTCACTATTAAATTCTACCTCACATCCTAAGGTTATTAAATGTTATAAATACACTACGATGAGTACACGCTGCTTGATTGTCTGAAAATGACATCAGTACTTTACCAACATGTACCCTATATATACCACGGAAAAAATTTCACACCCTGTATTTTAACTTTTCAATGTTGTTGCCGAGCAGTGTTCACATGGATTTATCCCGTGTATTTGTGGATTGCAGAGTACTGCTCCCTTGGCAGAGCTAATGATCTCTACCTGATATGTTTGGGATTATTTCAAGAAACTAAAATATACAGAACATGTAGAAAAGCTATTATTATCATCACTACTACAGGTCTGCCTGAATCCAGTCAATTTTATTAGTTTGAAATCAAGTGTTTCTCTGTTAATCAGCTGTCTCAGCCTCAGCTGTAAATTGCTATTGTGCTAAACATAAAGAAATTTCTGTCTTTTACACAGTATTTTTCTAATGTTGTTATAGTATTATTGTTGTGTTTTGGAAAGATAAAAGTGAATCATTGTGTTTAATTATGTGTACAGATTGTTTTGTCATTTTGTGGCTATGTTTTTATAGTTTTTGAAAAAATAAGTGAGTGTGTGTTTATCGGTTAATTTTATTTTTTATAAGTTAATTCTGCGATTAATTTGGTTTATTCTTTAGTTTTTTAGTAAATTCAAAGTGTTTTTATAAGTGGCATCTTATAAAGACTCATGTTATAAATGAAATATAAATATTTAAATGAATGAGTTCCAAGCGATTACTAAAAACACCTAAAAAGTACTGTAACAGGCATTATTCTTTACCGCAAAATCTCCCGCATTGAACGGTTAAATTGGATATTTGTCAAACTTTTAAACGATATATATAGTTTTTTCTATTCTGGTTGTGGAACATATATATTTTTCTTGACCCCATACTAGAGAACTATAAAATGAAGGATGTTTGTAGCTTCAATAATTCCTTTACAATTTTGAAAGAAAAATAACATTTTAGAAATTATATATACACACAAGAAGCTAAATTTGTTCCATGGATAGGATCAATCAAAACTTCACACTTCATAGATTCAGGTGTGTGTGTGTGTTTCCACTTAAGATATCACAATTGCTATAATTTCAATGTTAAAAATTTGCTAACATAGGCAACCTACGTGCATGTTGATGCATATTTATGAAGATAAACTTTCACCTTACACAGTTTTTTATCCAAATGTTTCTTGTCCACAGATCAAACCCTACTGCAATCAGCTCTAACATCAGCAACATCACTGCGTCAACTCATTCTACATAACATCGCTAACGATGCAACACTAGGAGTTATAGGCAAATCATGTAAGAACCTTACACATTTAGATGTAGCACATTCCCGGCAAGTAACAGATGCAGGACTTCGACAGTTATTGCTTAGAGTGGAGATCAGAGACAAAGTAACGTCTTCGGGTAAATATGCACATTCATTGGTGAACAGAATGAGACTGACCAGTTGGAGTAAACTCAAGAGGATGTTTAGGTTTGTAATGGTTTAGTTTTATTAGTTAAAAATATTTTTTCTTTCTAATTAACTGGCATTGTGCAAGTGTTTTGTGCAGTCGTTTTGAACAGTAATGTAAACATAATGTAAAATAAGTTGATTAATTTATAACAGATGATCAACAAAAACATCTATTATAATCGTTGTAAGTGTACAGTAGAACTATTTACATAAAACTTTACAGTTATTTTGAACAATTTTATAAATACACAAGGATTTTAATAGAGCGAGTTCAGATATTGGTTGAAAAATTAATTACAAATAAAAATTATGACCTTACTCTAACTGTTTTTTATTTATTTAAACTGTATTAATACTTTGTTTGTTCACAGACCACTGACCCGATTAGTAGTATCTCAACAAAACGACAAAATGGATGACATGCCGTTCCTGTTAGAGTATTGTGAAAGCGGTAATGATTTGTGTTCAACACTGCGAGTATTAAACATAGCTAACACTGGAGTAACTAGTGCGGGAGTTTTGTTAGCTTTAAAAAGTGCACCAGAACTTGAAAGTTTAGGGGAATACTGTCACATGGGACGAGCTCTTGAAGTAATCGAGAACGCATCAAAGCCTATTATTGAAGTACCTTCTTTTAGTTTACGAATAGCTCGTAGCTCAAGAACAAGTCAACATAGATTGGAATTGTTAGCTAGAGCATGTCCAAATCTGCATCGTTTATCTTTATCTGAACCACATCATTCACCGGAGAACTTATCACTTTTACCGACATCTCTTACGTCACTCAATCTACACGGAGTACCTAATTCGTCATCATGGATTTCAAAACTGTATAAATTCCTCGAAGGACCTCATGGAAAAAATCTAAGAGAACTAACAATACGGTTTTTCTTACCAGAATTTCTTACACCTTTAAATTTAGGTAGTATATTACAATGCTGTACGAATCTTCAAACGTTTGTCTTAGATGGTGCTTTTGTTGATTGGAAATTGGACTCTTTACCGTATCTTCCATTGTTGGAAAAAATTCAATTAGGTAAACTTGTCGCGAGTGAAGCTGTAAAAAACTTAATGCTTTCTGCGCCTAATTTAAAAACAGTACATCTCCATAGTTGTATCGATTTAGAAGATCAGGACTTGATTAAACTCTGTAATCCTAATCTTGAATGTTTTTACATCTACGAAGCATCGTGTGTATCGATAAATACTGTTAATGCTTTATTAGCAAACTGCCCTAACCTACAAAGGTTAGGTAACTTAAACAACTGGGGATTGACGTGTAATGCAATTTATTCTGTTATTAACAAAATTCGTGACCATAATTATAACCTAGAATTTAATGCAGGTTCACATTGGTTTTGTTCCCAGTGTTTTTCATTAAATGTTCATAATATATAAGTGTTTATTTAGGTTATTTTTACTAACTTGATTGTTTATATTTATTGTGCAAATTAAAACTTTACAAATTTAATGTTATTTCATTATTCAATAACTAATTATAATTTTCATATTGTCTTTAACATAAATAATTTGGTTTTGATAATGATCAGTGTGATCATAATGTTTAATTAATAATTTCCTGGACTTTTTTCTAACCAGTGTTTTATATTTCTAGACGTGTTTTATATTTAACATAGTAACTATTATTTTTACTCCACTAGAACAAAAAATGGATTTATTATATAATAGATGCCTTGGATTTTGACGAAATCTACGAGGACCTTGGAATCAACATCCATCCAAGTATAATGAACGACCATCAAGGAAATATTTCCTGCTCAAACGGGGGGTTTTAACATCCCCATTAAAACAGAACCAATGATGTCTCATTCTAACTACATCATTATTTTTAAATGTAATCTCACTGAACAGTGTCCAGTTAGCAGAAGTTAACTGCCTACTCATGGGAGACACTTTAATGCTTAACCAGAACAAATCTTAACATAAAGTTGTTTTTAACTCTGAAGCATAGTCAGTAAGACAGGGTCAGTTAATCTGAAAACTAATCTAATAAATCACACAATGAGTCTCTCATTTTGGATCTCAACAAATTAAAAAATCCTTTCAGTCTCCTTCGCATCTGTTAGGTTAGGTTATAGAAATAGCTGACCTAACCTAACCTTACCCCCACAATTTGCAACACGTTATGGTTGCTTGGGGACCTCCAAATTATTTTATAATGGGAATAGAAGTAAGTTAACATAAGATAGCAATACTGCAGGAAAACGTGTTTTGCCATTCTATAAGGTCTTAATTTCCCTATCACCTAACCTTAGGCCAACCACCACTCAAAGTAACTCGCTAAGGAGTTAATTATAATAATAAACTAAAAGGAGTTCATTACATTTAATTATTACAATTTCGCACAAAGCTCAAATTCAAATACGGGTGGCCGAGGCTTTAGGGCCAATTCTAACTCACTTGTTTAAATAAATATTTGCATGATTCTAAACATCTGTTCTTCGGATGACTGAGCAAACTAAAATATCCCGTGAAGTGCTAAAGGTGATCTTGTGAGGTATGATTTTTGAATAAACATGGTCTCTACAGTGCCTCACCTGACAGGTATTAGCTCGGGTCTTGGTTACTATATTCCAAGTTGAAATACCGACTAATTTAACTTGAGCTAACACGGAACTGAATAAAGGCTATCCGAGTAGGTAAATTCCGGTACTGTCAGTGAGCATTTGATTCAGTTGAATTAACTTCAGACTGTTGTGGGAGTGCTTCCTATCCTTGAAATGTTTTTGTTTCAACACAGTACAAATAAGATGGATGCCAGGGTATCAAGGGGAATGAAGCCAAGTTATCAATCCATTCTATCTGAATTTAGTGCTTGCAGGAAATTTGTAGGCACTTTAATGTGGAGTGTCGCATCTTTCTGCTGTTTCATACCTGCAGTAATATGCCATCATAAGTATTAAAATAAGTTCAGCCTCTCTCTATTGTTCATAAATTTATATTTGTTACTTGATATAATATATAGTATTGGTTAGTGACAGATTCACTTAAAACTATCTCTAAATTTACCACGCCTTTTGAAGAATTCATTTATTTTTCCAACATGTATATGGTCAGTCTGATGATTTTTAGTCTTTATAATATGTCTTTGTACTGATTTAATGTGTGTTCAAATTGATACATTATTTTTATAGGGTATTTTAATTTATGCTTGTTATACAAGTCATTGAAATGTATAGTAAATGAAAATTGTATTAATTGTCTTGTATTTTTTTATAAATCCAATGTTGTTATTTTACACATTAAGAAATAGTGAAAAAAATAATATTCAGTGTGCACTGCATGAAAGGACAATAATTTCTTTTAGCGTTTAAACTCTCTCACTCATACCCATAGAGTGCTCATTTTAAAACGTAACATTAGTTTGAAGTTGATAACTGAAATTTTACAATGATTTTGGACTCAAAAGTATGTAGGCCAGCTTTACATGAATATCTATCAGGTGATTCCATTATTGATGAGTTTTGTTTTATTTAGTGAATAGAGTTTGTTTATCCATGACATATGGTTTTGAACTAAAAAGAAATATTATTTATTGTTAAGCATCATTTAAAAAAAAAAAACTATTATTATTCCTGTTACACAGTGTGTACTAAAGGCAGTTTCTATATAAGAATATTCATTCACATTTTTGCTAAACAAGTTTGATAGTCGAATTTTTAAAAAAATGTGTGTGTGTGTGTGTGTGTGTGTGTGATAGTTAACATATTCAAAGGGCACAGTTTTAATTACTAAGCCTGTGAAAGTAAGTTTGCTGTTTTCTCCAAAAAGTATTAAGATAATGTTACTAGACCTAAAATTAAATTAACCATACCGGTGTAATTAAATAAATTAACCTAAAACATACAAAATTCTTGTGTCACACTAGTTAATTCAAACTTATTATGTTGCTAGGCTGTACTATTCTCAGT
Organism: Aphrophora alni; assembly: GCA_963513935.1. Classification (NCBI taxonomy): domain Eukaryota; kingdom Metazoa; phylum Arthropoda; class Insecta; order Hemiptera; family Aphrophoridae; genus Aphrophora; species Aphrophora alni. The sequence goes on from OY740768.1 coordinate 6,770,213, forward strand.
GGTTTAACAGTTTCGTTCGAGAATGCATAACAGTCTAAATAAAAGTTATACTCAAATGAGGTATAATTCTATTTAAGTGGTTATGTCATCAATAAAAATGAATACTACTGGAGCTGTGAAAACCCTCGTGCCATCCATCAACAATGTCAATGTCATCAAAAAATTTGTGTGTGTGAATTATGTGTACTATTTTCTGAGTTTTTTTATTGGATCTATTCTTATGGAGATCACTATAAAGTTTTCGTGGTTTCAAAAAGATGGTGCCACACATAAGAAAAATCTGTATTGATTTCAAATTTTAAACAACGAGAAAACCTTTTATGAATGAAAATATATTCATATCGAGATGGCCTCAACTATAAACATGTTATTATGCTGATAATTTCAAAATGGAGGTTAATATTAAACAAAATTGTTTCATATTAACAACCTACAAAGTGAAGAAATTGATTTGATTGTATCATTAATAATTCTCATCACCAAACAGTACTTTGTCTTTTGTATTACTTTAGCATAATATAAATGAATATTTCAATAGACATAGTACTTAAATGGAACTATCCTTATTATTATGCAAGGAAGTATGAACAGTCCCTCTGTGGAATGTATATAGCACAATAGCTTCGGCAAGCCTTTTGTCAAGGCAAACAAAACTATTTCACTATAGGTTCTTTGACATAAGTACACTTTATGTCCCACCTCTCTACAACTCTTGGCAAAAACAACTAAACAATATAACTATTCATACATTGAAATCCTCATAAAGAAACCTTGGATAAGTGTAACTGTTAATGTTACAAATACGTATGTGTTTATGTATTACAGCAATTTAAATTCGTCTGATAATAATCGCAACTGTACACAATCATGAATAATTTAAAATGTCCTTGTAAAAGTAGTGAGACTGATTAGGGATGAATTTAAATGAATTTTATCTATGATTTTTAATGTATTCTAATTTCTAAACTGTATGACACAATTTGAATTAAATCTCCCTTAATAATTGCAAAGAAATTGCATAATAAGTTCCAAGAATTACATACGTTAGTTTTCTCATATACCAGTTGTTTAAAAAATAGTTTAAAATCCATTGTAAAAATATGATAGGACAGTAGGGTAAAACACACAAGAAAAGAGATGGAGGACAAAGAAATTGTAAAAGCCTAGGTTTAAACAAACTTCTAAAATCAGTATGTATTTATTTTGGGCAACTTTATAAGCTAGGTTTTTCAGTTGTTTTAAAAATAGTTTAAGAAGATCCATTGTGAAAATATGATAGAACAGTAAGATAGTACATACAAGAAAAGAGAAGGAGGACAGAGAAATTTCTCATATAGGCCCTACTGTAAGGTTTACTTTAAATACAAAGGTGTAATTTACAATAAGCCAAACGAGATTGATATTCTTTGAAAGTACTATATATATATATTTTAACTTCTAAACTTGTTGAATTACAATAACTAAGCAAGACTTAAATACCAGTATTTAGACAGCACTAAGACTCAAAATGTTGTTTACAAGCCACAATTTTGGCGTTAAATTTGGGATTTTCTCAAAAATGGATGTGGAGCGAACCCATATTTACAAGTCCTCCAGGCTGTTCTAGCTGTCCAACTGCATGGTTTGATCATGTTTTCCATTTGTTAATCCAACCCTTATTTAATAAGCACTCAATTGACTGACAAAATTGGTTTCTAGGATACACCCTAGACGGTCTATCAAAATATTTTATTTTAAATTGTACAAATATTATCAAAAGTAGGCCTATCATGCATAAAAAAATTGTTCCTAATTATTTTGATTAATTTTACTAAAATTATATAACCCAAATAAAATATAATGTTTCAAGCTCTTCTAGAGTTCAATAATAACTTCTAACAATGAGGTAGGTTTTAACATAAATGGAAGACTTTGGATACTTCATTCAATTTGGAAAAGATAAGCTGTAGGAAGGAAAATAGTTTATATGAATATTTAAAGATGGTGATGTATGCAAGTGAGTTTATCTTAGTCATCTGCGTTAACTAAAATAAATGAGAAAATATTGGGAATATAAAAAGGTTAACATTAAGAAGAATACTTGGCCTATAAAGAAAAATTATATACTGTATGAGGCCTTGTTTGAAGTCACTGACAAGCAACTAATGAAGCCAGAATGGTAACAAGGATAAGTACGGTTCTGAAGGGAAAACTGAGGGAAGGAGGAACGAGAGAAAGGCCAAGATTGAGATGGATTGATGTCTTGGCAGATAATTTAAGGGAATGGAAGTGCAAAGGTGTATAAAATAGGCGGAGACAAAAGAGAGTGGAACATTGTAACGAAGGACTTGGTAGTGTCTTAAATGTGATTATGTGCAACTATATCATAGGTATACTAAAACATATTGGTAAATATTTTCTATAAACTTATGTTAAAAAAAAAATTAGGTTTTAACAAAATCTGATTGTCAAAATTTACTCTATGGGTTAAACTTCCTAAGTTGAAGGTAAGACAGTAAGACATTGCAATATCAGAATTACTCCAAGAGGTTAGAAATATAACTCATATACAACTTATCAGGTGTTACTTTTATAACCAGTTACTCATTACAATATTTGGTTGCTAAGGAAACAAAGTTGTTATAGTTAATCTAGGTAACCTATCCTTAAAATTTTAGTGTTGCAATGGTCCTATTGGTTTTGGGCTACCTTTGATCTCAAATATCTCACCCCACTGATTAAATTTGTAAAATTAACCCATTCTTGTAAAATTTATTTGGCACTGTTTTAGAGATCCGAATAACACTTACTTTTTTCCGTTTATGAAAGTCCATTAAAAGACCTTTAAAAAGTGTGGTAAGTCAGGTACAAATTGTTTTTAAGTAGCCTACTGATACCCTCCTCTCTTTATGGCAGTTGAAATTTCTATTTCTGACTTCCGAGTCAGCAGAAATAAAATTTCAGCAATTTAGCTACTCCATTTCATCCCACGCCACAAACAATACATTATTTGCTTCTACAAAGTAAATATGACAACAAAACTAAAAATTACTGAGACTAACAAAATGAAATTATATCACTCGAGATTCACACTTGTGAATACTTGGCATATTATTTTTAAAACAAGTAAAAATATAACAAATTTGAAAACACTACATTATTATGTGTACAAATAAACAGACTGCTTGGAATAGTATAGAACTATGTCCGTATTGAAGACGATTCTTGGAAGTGTACAGTCATCAAAAGCAGGATTGAGTAGCAATCAAAAAAGAAAGTGAGACACAGCTTGATTATATGGTACATGCTCAACCTCTTACAACAAAACATTGGACAGTTAATGATTTCTATATACAACCTGATATAATATGGAGAGCTTTTCTTTACGAATGAACACCTCAGTTGGAGAGATTTTATGTCAATTCTCTCCAAAATATAGTGCCAGATCCTCAAAATCTAGTACCAAAGGTTATATTCCAGAGTGTGTGTTGTGCATTCCACATCGCTGCACTCCGTGTAATGCCAAACACATCTTGGTAGCATATACAAGGGAAATTCACCTATAGACATGATAACATTCTCGGTACAGTTAGAGAAGCAATTAGTTTGCTATTGCAACAGCGAAAAAGCAGCACATTTTTTGAACGAACGTGATGTTTATAAAGGAAAAGAAGAAATTAACCAATAAACAAGTAAAAAAAAAACATGTTTGAGATCAACTGATGATTGGAAAATTCTCCCACCAGAGGTAGCAGTTACGTCCCTTTGTCCTGACCTGATTGTTTTTTTTCAATTCAAATAAAGCTGCTTATTATGGTGGAGCTCATAGACCCTTGAGAAATCAACATACCTAAGCAGGATTACATTAAGTGCAACAAATATCACGACTTGGCATCAGCCGTTTAGACAGGAAGAATTTATTATACATTTTTATTATGTGAAGATCGGTCTACCATAATCTGAGAGTTGGGTAGAGGCAAGAGGAAGGAGTAGGTTGTTCCCTTATTGTCCAACGGCAAAAAACCTGCCGGTCATCATCATCTTAAGGAGTTGTTAAATATCAAAGGAGACAGTGAATATTAAATATTTCTTATATGGTTAAAGAGAGAATGTGAATGGCTATATAGTGAGGAGAGCATTGTGGCCACTTAAAGATGTCTTAAACCTCCATTAGTCCGGGACTAATAACATAACTCTCGTGAAACTCAAATGGAACTGTAATTTTCAGAGAGACCACAATTACCAACTATGCTCTTTTTCTTCTATTTTAACAAGGTACAGCACTTAACCATTTCTTTATGTTACACAAAATAGGTAAAGCTAATAAAATCAACTAAACTAGAGTCTCATAACGAAACTTACACGTTTGTATCTGCTGGCAGGATGTGCTTTAATTTATTATATTTAATTAAAATAAAAATGCAGATATGAAGTGACTTACCTCTCTTAAACCATGAGCAGTAAGAACGGCAGTCAAGAGTTTTGTTTCTGCTTGATGAGTCTTGTAAGTCATGTGCAGCAGTTCACCTGGTGGAGCAGCAGGAGGATGACTGAGAGCTGAACATCTGAACAACAGAACAGCTGTTCTGCTGCCTACAGGTCCTCCAATAGTCCATTGGTGTTCCTTCTCTGGTGTTTGTATAAGTACCTTCTTCTCTTCTATTTCTTCCATCTAAATCGAGAAACAGAACTGTTAATGTATGGATACAATTTAGATACAAGTTATTGTACTTTCTTATACATTAGTAGTAGAGAACGTTATATAATGGATCAAAAATCCAGTAACAAGTGTTTTACGGAAATATCCATTTGAGGTTCTCCGAGTCCAAAAAGTTTGTGTTGTATTCTATAGCCCAAAAGATTGAACTGACTGAAAAGAATTTTTATATCACTCAAAATTTTGAGTACCTGCCTAAGACAAAAACGCAAAATTTTGATTTTCTCAAAATCAGCTATAACGATTTTATTTAAATCTAATCCCTAAATACACAGATAAATTGTAATGTTCATCGTATCTCCAAAAATTCCAGTTTGTGAGTTATCGGCATAAACCAAAAAATCATCCATGTAGCTGTTATAGAAAAAGTCTTATCGCAAAATCAGTTCGAACAAATTTGTTTAAATTTAAGAAAATGTGAAGGTTAATAACCCAAACCCATAAGTAAAATTGCAAAAAATAAAAAATTACTGCTAAGGAATAATTTTCAAAAAACCAAAACTAACCTTGTCAGCTGTCATTTAAACATGATTTCATCTTATGATATTTACGCAAGTACGCTTATGCATGAGCTACAATAATCAAACTATAAATAAAAAATAGTGTTCAATTTTTATTTTTATTTTAAAACATCTCACTATTCAAACTCAATATTTTAATTATTTATAAAAATCTACAAAAAGACTGCATCTGTGGTTGATTTTAATTTATTTACCGACACCAACTATTAGTTTTATTTTGTTAGTGTTCTGATTGTGTATTGAGTACCTATCTGAGAAAGCTTGTGAAATGTTTATGCGCTGTTCTATAGTCAGACATGACTCCTTTTAAAAATTGTGACAAAATAATCTTGAAATTTAATACATTGTCTATTATTTAAATTCATTTTATTGTTGCTGGTCGTTAGACATTTTTATACGCAATAGACTTTGTCAGCTAAATATTTATAAAACAAACAATTTATAACTAACACATAGTGAGGTCTAAAAGTCACTTGACATTGTATTCATATGTAAAGGCTGTTCGGAAAGTAACCTCCATTTTCGTGCAGTGCAAGAAGTAGTGGGCATCGCTCCTACTGTGATGTGTTCAGAAGTGTCCAATTATACTAGTGGGAAGGTTATGCTGTAGTTAGTTTGCCTGTAGTAACCTTTCAAAATGACCCCAGGAATAGAAAACCCCGCAAAAGCGTGCTGTGATAAGATTTCTGATGGCAAAAATTTGTCACCATTATGAATTCTGTGCTGTATATGGCCCTAAAATAATGAGTGAAGGTGTTTTACGTTAGTAATTTTTATTTTTTTTAAGTGGGAGAACAAACCTTCAACGATGATGAAGGAGTGACAGACTATCTGTAGTCAATTGATGAACTAGTTCAGAAAATTGATAAAATGGCCCTTGAAAATCAGCAGATCACAAATGTCTTAACTTACTGAATAATTTACAAAAATTTCTCCGACTGTTTTAAATGAGGTAGTCACAGAAAAGTTAGCACACAGAAATTATCTGTTTGGAGAAAATTTTTTAAATTAAGAAAGGCCATCCAGAACAAACAAGGTTTGCTAACTTCTGGTTCCCTGTTTTAGTACGACAACACTTGTCCTCATACCACTTGGCAAACAAAAGATCTGTTACATCAATTCTAATGGAATTTTCAAATAAGATGTTTTTGATCCACCTTATATCCCGGATTTGTTTTCCAGCAATTTTCACCTATTCACGCACATGAAGAAGTGGCTTAAATAACAGCACTTTGATGACGATGAAGAATGTAATATGCTGTGACAGGCTGACTAAAATCCCCAGGCGGCGAATTTTATGAAGAAGAGACTTCAAAACTAGTCCATCACTATGATTAACGCCAAAATTTAAATGATAATTATGTAGAAAAATAGGGAAAATTGTAGTTTTAAGATGTATATAATAGTTTCTATATCTATGTCTCTGTTTTAATTATAGTCAAACGGAGGTTACTTTCCGAACGGCTCTTATATAAATTACCATCTTTATAATATGCAGTTAACCTACATTGGTTTTTGTGTTTAAACATGTTTTCCATCTGCATTAATGCATCATTTAAGTCTTAATGGAACACTCTCACACAACTTTACTGCATTCAAATAAAAAATTTCATTACTGTACATTCTTTTGTAAAATTCTACAATTAATAGGTCTAGCCGAAATCTTGGTCAGCTAGACCTAATAAATGTAGAATTTTACAAAAGAATTTATGTTTGTTTTATTTGAATAACGTGGAATTTTATCAAGTATAAACAAAGCTTTTATTGCAATTAATGTCAGTAAATACCATTTAATGAAAGTCAAACTGGTTTGATAGCTTTCGGTTTTTGATTTCACAACATCCCAGAAAAAGAAGTCCATCAGTGTAATATCAAAACATAAGGCCCAAGTACTTCAAAACTTGAGATATCACTACATATAGTTACTTCGGAGTCTAGTTGTAATATAGGCTAGGCTAAATAGGTCTAGCTGGGCTATCGGAATAGTCTAGTGCTGGACGGCAATTCCAAGAAGCAACCAACAACACTTTTTATCATATAACACACTTTTATAGGTTATAAAAGCACCTGCATTAGGCTATATGATAGCATTGATTAACAGCTGTGTTAATAACAATAAAATACAAATTATGGTGCTTTCACCTTCATAATTATACAGTATGGTTATTTTGTGTTGAAAATTTGTTGTGTGATCTGACTTTTGGGTCAACCTGTATCAACTTCACAGATAAAAAATATTACAAAGTACATTCAATTGATAACAATAGAAGATAAGCTTAAATGTATCTAAGTTCAATGAACTTGTTCAGGTTATAGTATAGCCTTTTAACAGCCAACTAAAAATCACTTATATAAATTTTTAATAAGCAAACTATAGTAGATATATCATTCAAAAGTTAGCCTATATATCATACAAACAAGGAAAACATCAATTTTGGAAAGAAATTAAGTTGTTTTTTTAATTTGAAGAAAATACACATTAACTTAAGCTTATAACTAAATAATATTTACTAATTTATAATTAACCAAAATATGCTAAGGCACTGATTTATTTTCCCGATGGAAACTGGAAATTAGGACTTTGAAACATTAATAAACAATTTGCCTCTAATGGTGGAAGAGCTCATCTTAAGTTAAACATCACATTATTAAATAAGCCAGTTATTAATTTATTCATGGCAGGCTTAGATCACACCAAACCAAGGCAAAACATGAAAAATATAAATAATTAGGAGTGCTTCTAGTTCTTTTTGTATGTTCCCTGTTTACAAATAATAATCTTTCATTAAAAATTTTTTTGTCAAAACACAATGAAAGGTTAGGATTCATGTTCCTATATTATTATTTTAGTAGTAGACTTATGAACCACGATTTATAATATGTTGTAGCTAAGTATCTATTAAATTTAATGTAAACTTGGAAATAATCATGGAATTCAGTTCTAAGTATTAAATTGTCCCTGACACACTAATTATTATCTAAACAGCTATCAAAAGGAAATATTTAGCCTCTATGTTTACAATAACAGCTGTCAAGTCCTACTTCAAAAAATCTGTCCCAATGAGACATGGGCCTGGAAATGCCTAAAGATAACCACTAGTCTTGCAAAAATTCTGCAGCCAGGTGAATAAGTATAGCCAGTTATTTATATAACCCATTTATGTTTATATTATTACCATTTTAAAATTTATATTTACCATTTGGTGAACACAAGTGTTAATCATGTGTTCCTAATTTAAATTGATGTTCACATAATTAATTGACAACATATGTGTTCAATACTTTAGTATATTGTATAATGGGTAAATATATTTTTATGGGTTTAATATTTTGAAAAAAAAAAAGAAGAAAAAAGTAACTATAACCAGCTAATAGTTTCTTGTAATAGATATTTGATAAGGAAACACTTGCAGCTGTCCTATGCAAATGACTCGGATCTTTTAAAATACGTAATTATTTCAAAATATTATGGCTACATGAAATTCAAAAATCTAACAAATGACATATAACAGTTTTATAAATAAATAAACTTTTAACAATTTAATACATACCATTAACTAAAATCAGGTTCAAACATTCGTTACAAGTAGGGTCCGCTACAAGACTGACTCACCCATCTCATCGTGTTATTGTGACAGCTGACAGATCACAGGTAACAAGATAACATTACTTTATAAGATACAATCTTGTTGAGCACTGTGGTGAAATTCACAATAATAATTTGAATTCGATGATGATAACCATGTTATCGAAATGTACATCAGGGCACTAAGTGGATATAATTAATAAAGAACAATCAATCAGATAATTGTGTTTTATTAAGTTCCAGTGATTGCGGTTAGGGGCAAATTCAAATTATTATTATTATTACTTTATAAGTTGATAACCAAAACTACAACACTGATTTTTCACACAATTTAAACCAAATGGATTTAATTGAATGAAATTCAGTGAAAAATTAAAGTATAATATATATAACTAAATCCTACAACTTCTGTTAAAATCGATTTTGGAAATATTTTATATACTGTAAATGTTGATTGCAATTTATTATTACAACCTCAATGAAAAATAATTTCTTGTAATATTTGTAACTTGCTACTTAGTTCTAAAGTGGTTAAAAACAAAATTGTCAAGGTTAACGACTTTCTTGTCAAGTTTCCTTTTAAGGTAATGCTTGTGCTAAGTAATTCTTAGCAATTTCACAACTAAACTGTCCTGCACAATGGCCGTTAATAGATATAACTATTTTAAAATAGTGTAAGAAAGATGTTGTTGAAGAAAATGTTTAGAGAATCACAAATAGTACTTAATATTATTCTCTCTTAAATATACGCTTACGATTCATTAAATAATTTACTTAAAAATCGTAGACAGAGTAAAATCGTTACGTATTCTTGTGGGTGTGGGATACTAATCTATGAAAATCTAGTAACATTGTTCAGCTCAGCTGTGAACAGCTAGAAACCCCAGGTTTAAAAAGTATACAATTCTCTTCCATACGGTTTCAAAGTTTTTGGTAATTACAAATTAAGTTTCCTCGTACCATGATAAAAACTCCGTAAATATATTGATGCACAATAGAATATTTTGGGCTTATTAGATTCTTCATAAAGAATAAGTTCACCACTAAGGCGATTTGATACATCCTGGAGCTAGAACGTACATCATGTGCAATTCATTTAGGTCCTATCTGTGATCTAAACAACTGTTTCGTCTTGTTTGACGTTTGAATAAAATTACATTATAGCACGTTTGTGAATTTCTTGTTTGACAGATGCAAGGTTTTTAATTATTCAAAGCAGATTTATAACTTCAAGACACATTCTAAGATGGGGTTTTTAACAATGTTAAAAAAAATGAAGCAGAAAGAAAAGGAAATGCGTATTCTTATTTTGTATCCTTCATAACCTAAATAAAACTAGTATGCTTATATTTTAAATTTAGTTAATAAATACATACTTCTATTCATGTCTGTTTGCCTAAATAATTATCGTATAATTCATAACTAACATTAAGGCTCGTTTTAAATATGTATATTACCTTTTTTAAAGTCACCATAGTAATAAATCTAGAGATTTAACCTGCTGGTAAATATGTAGTGTTCCTGTCCTTGCTATTTACTAGCTAAATGTAGGCAATTTGTATTCATTGTGATTTAACATAGAATAACATGGAATTGTGTTTTACATACCTCATTATTAAACAATTGGATTATCCTTAAACTGGGAACACCATTTTCAAGTATGAAAATCCATTATTTCTGTCTATAATAAACAATTTAAAAGTAGGAAATCCTAACTTTATTAGGTTATTGAGCTTCTCATCACTCGATATTTATGTTCATCCAAGTAAAGCAAACAGGTCGGGATAGATAATTATATGTATTAATGTATATTTAGTAATCACCTGGCCAAACCTGTCATAGGTTTTTGCACAATCAAATAATAATAATAATTCAGTGTGCAGACTCCATTTTGGATGCTAATTATTCTAATAATTAATATATGAAGGAATGACAGCTTTCAGATTATCAGTCTGTCATCACAGATATAAACATTGCAATTTCTTAATTTCTTCAGTAATTTATGAGATGTGATTATGAAGAATTGCCATCCATTATGTCTAACCCATAAATAGGTGGATTTCATTGTTTTCAAATTGTGATTTTTAGGTGAAAAAGTGAATTCCATATTGAAGAAATAAGGTATGTAGTAAATGATTAACAAAACAAATTAACAAAATTAGCTATCCCAGCTCTATATAATTACCCAGTAATGATTATCCCAAATTTCAAAGGTTCGGGAAAAATTCAGCTGTTGTTACACTACCCAATAAGCTGAGCAGTCTATAACACTATCGAGATAATGTGAAACTCCATTGTGCAGATCTTAATATACTGATAGTATGTCTCTGAAACCTTTCCTGCTTAATAGCTTGATGAAGGGTCCTGATTAGAGTATAAACAGTATTCTAAACCATGGTTGGTGGATGTCTCCCAGGTTTCTAAATAAGGGTATATCAAGTTAACTGAACATAAATGGATTTCTCCATTTCATTTCTGCTTTCCTCTGTGTTCAGACTATTATTGCTTTAACTCACCTTTCTTACCATCTTTCCTGGAGGTTGTGGCTGAGGTACAACAGAAACAAAATTGTTTGTATGACATAGTGTATTGTTAATATAGATTACTTTTTATTTTTCCTTTATTCAATTACCAGAGGATTAGATAATGCAGGAAAGACAACAATTTTGAAAAGATTCAATGGCGAAGAAATCAACACAATATCACCGACTCTGGGTTTTAATATTAAAACATTGGAGCATAAAGGGTGAGCATAGATTCTGGTTTAAAATGTTATTTGGGTGTAGATGGTAAGCTTATGTTCAGACAGATGGAGAGAATTTATTAACCAGTTTTAAATAAAGTGGTAATATTAGTTAAATGCAGATTGTTATTTCTGTCAATATTTTGTTCAACTTTTCTCTTCCACTGACTTATCAATGTTATTTTTATAAAACCAGCTTTATCAGAGTTGTCTGCTTTAAAACAAGTTACACACTTTTTTATAGACGATTGCAAATATAAAAGAACCATTTACAGTACTTAACCGGATTGAGCAGACTAACTATTGTGTATTTAATAATTATTCATGACTAATGAAATAAATTAACTTGTAGATTTACAATTTTTAATAATCCACTTTTTACGATTGTTCTCTCATGTTTCTTTGTATCACCCTCGAGTTTATATTTAATTATAATTTTTAAAACTATATTAAATCATTCTTTAAAAACAGGTAAAAGAGAAGTGTTATAAGTAATAAATTTCCTACATTGCTTTATATACCTAATCCCATTGAAATTGTCGATACAATCAAATATGTGTTAATGTCAGCTGTTACTAATTAAAGTTCATTTAAGGAAAAGCTCTATAAAATTTTATGAGTTAGTAGGTTGTAAAAGCTCTGTTGGAGCCAAAAAATTATTAAATGTATTTTACTACTTCTTTTGACAGAATATAAAAACAGTCAAAAAACAAAAGTATAATCTATCTTTACAAGAATTTAACTTCACAAGAAATTTTCAAAGGAATTTGAACAAGCCTTAAGATTGATTCACCCAAGTTCAGAAATTTCAACATTCGGGGTTGGTTATGGTATTTTATAATTATAGGCTACTCCCAAACCGTAATTTCATTTTGCTTGTTGTTTTAACACATTGGTTAAAAACATTCATACACAATTTTTAAATTCTGTCTTCATTAGTTTAATTTGAACAAAGTATAGAAATTTTAAAAAGAAATTCTTTATGTTATGTATGAAAATAAAACCAAAAGCAGCACTTCTTATATTGGAGAAAGTACTTTGAGTATTGCTTAAACTTATTAGTTTGAGTAATAATCAAATCTTGTGCAGAGACAAAAAGTTTGAGTTTAATTAAGCCACTCATACATATTTAATCTGTTTCTCTTACTACTGTAATTAATACTTCATGAAACTAACTTTTATTTACAATTATTAGTTTTCAGTTAAACATATGGGATGTTGGAGGACAAAAATCCCTCCGTTCTTATTGGCGTAACTATTTCGAAAGCACAGACGGACTTATTTGGGTTGTTGATAGCGCAGACAAGAGACGACTTCAGGATTGCAAGGCAGAATTACATACGCTACTTAAAGAAGAAGTAAGTGTGTAAACAAGTTTTATTGAAATTTCAGTAATAAAAGCCACATTCACAATTGTCAGTTTTGTCAATTTATTTATTTCGGAACTGGAAGCAAATTTTTCGATATCGGGTGTTTCTTATGAGTTATATGAAATTCATTAATGCACCGGCAAATAATAGATTTCTTGAAATCCTCTAGTGTTTTTATTTACGTTTTCTTTCCGTCGTTTCCAAGATGTTAAGAAAGGTTGCTAAGTTTATTCATTGGTCTTATTTTATTTTATGATGCATTAAACATTCCTTGACACATCAGTTGCTTGAGAAACTCTTTCTTGGACCTTCTTGTGCCTCTCTTCTTATAAACTGATGAATATTAGAAATGATTTCTAGTGACTGGCTATGCATAATTTTATTCTCAACAACTTTTTTTCAATTGTTGGTTATCTTCCATCATAACAAAACTTGTCCAACTACAGTATTAATACACAATAATAATTACATATGAGGGTAAATGAAATATTCACTACCAACTTTTGAACTGTACAATATAGCGATAAGAATGAAGTGGAAAACAACAGGAGACAATGGAACACTAGCCCACCGGCTTCCCTCACCACCAAAAAGTTAGAGGGATGTTGTTTTCCCGGTCATGGCAGATTGCCACACATAACAAACGAGCTCTACAAGCTTGTGGTAATTCAATTGTTTTACTATCAATTAAAATTAATGAAACCTAGACTAAATTTCAATGGAGTGACATTTAAAACAGACCCAGTTTTAGTTATCTAAAAATACTTGGTTTTGATTATTGTTTGGAGGAAGTAAACCAGCCATTTTACATTTTGTCTGCACTGATTTATAGATTCGTTCACTTAATAAACTAATTAAGCTAACACAATACACACAAGAAAGATAAATGGTGGAACAACATTGCAAAAACTTTTTCCCAAGCCCACAACAAAATCAAATACTGGGTAAACAAAATTCATTGCCATTTTCTGAAACTGCTATTTTTGGAGTTAAGAAGTAAAACCACCCATTGATTTATATTTAATTTCTCAAAATTAGTGAGTTAAATTTCAATTAGCCTAAAAGAATATTACGGAGTGGCATGTTCTTATCATACTTCAGTTCTGTCTAATGAACCGCCAAAGTGCTCAGTTTATGGTGTTGCTTTGTGTGTTTGTGTTATGCTTCTCATCCTTCCCCATCTCTATTAGTTTACTGACGACATAAAATAAAGTCGTTAAAAAAAAAAAAAAAAAAAAAAACAGAATCAAACAAAACACCAATCTTCATAAAAATGAATTTTATGAAAATCTTTCATAAATATTATGGATTAAGATATGCCACAATGTTAATTGTGTTATAACTGTCAAATAGATCTTATACTTGTTAATTAAAAATATATTTCTAAATGTTATTTCAGAGGTTAGCGGGTGCAACTTTGCTAGTCTTTTCAAACAAACAGGATCTACCAGGAGCTGTTTCTGCGGAAGAAATCAGAGATGTAAGTTTTGTACTTCTCAAGGAACTCTGTAGATATTTAGTAATTTTAATCAAGGGTTGATTACCTTATGTTTACTTTGTTGTACTTAATAAACGACGTCATGGTACTTACCCAGCCCTATCATACAATGTAATATAAGCAGATTCTATAAATGTAATGTACAAAGTTTGTTTCTGAGCCTTGTAAGGAATTGTTAAATTGAATTGGGAGACCAAGAGGTCTTTTATCCGGTAGGTTAAGTTTATTTACAACAGTTGTTACACAGGTTTTTTTAAAATATCAATACTCTCTTGACATTGGGTATGGCCTATTGGGCCTCGTAAATGTGTAGACCTAAATATATTAAAGTCTCTACTCGTTATGATGTTCACATTGTTGACTCAGCCCAGCCGGATATCATACATTTATGAATATCACTTTTACGTGGAAGTCAGGGTTCGATATTTCATTTTTTACAATAACGTTGCTATTTGTCATCAATTAGAGGGAGGGTTGGTACCAATACATGCAGAATTGTCATCTCCAAATTGTTATCTAATTTAATGTTATAAGTTGAATAACACGTGAAATATGAACATAAAACTGTGTTTGGCTGCCGTGACATTTTCAATCGATTTTTCTGAATTTTAACAGGATTTTATATGAATACATTTTAGTTCTCAATAGCACATTTCATGTTCCTATTTTATTTTTTGTGGCTATCGAGCTTGTGTACAACAACGATGGACAGTATGTCAAAAGTCAATATCAAATGTAGAAGTTTTTTTCAATTACTAAACTTACCTTATACTTAGTAATTAATTAAAAGAACTCGAGTGAAACTACAGTGGGGAAAAACTGTGCTAATGAAAGAAAGAAAAGCTTCTTTTTTTCTTCATGGAAACCATGTGTGGAATATATTCACTGTAAAATATTACCAATTTCCAAAAAATTCATCTTAAACTAAAGAGAATTAAGAAAGTAACGTTTTATATATTTGTTTTCCCTTTACTTTGAACAAACATTGAACTTTAATGTAACATGTTTTTGAACTGCTTTTCAGATTTTGGAGTTAGAAAACATAAAAACGCATCATTGGAAAATTTTACACTGCAGTGCTGTAACAGGTGAAAATCTTCTGTTAGGAATTGATTGGCTTTTGGATGACATAGCTGCTCGAATTTTTACATTGGAATGAACACATTAATTAATTTATTATATTCTTCTATACATAATATGCTTCTTTTATATTGATAAAAAATATATACTTAAAAATTTATTTGTTATTATTTATTTATTTAAATCATTGTATAGTACAGTAAAACATCATTAATTTGGACAGATTTGGGCTCCTATTTGTCACAACTAAATAAAATAATCTAAATAACGTGATTTAGTGTACGATAACATCAGATAATATAGATTGGAGTGTTGCAAGTTTCTTATTTGATGGAATTTTGACCATCACCATTAGGAATTTAATGTCATACAAAAGTCCTATATACATCTTTCACAACTTAGCTTAGCTTCACAAGTCTTTATCATCAAATATCTTGGCTATGTTAAAGTTCACCTTTTGATTTATTAAAATTTTTAAAAAAACTTTATTTACTTCTTTGAAATTTTAGTGGCTCCTTCAGATTCTAACATCTAGAATCAACTCACTCTACTGGAGAGTTTAATCGTTGTAATGTGATGTGTAATTAAGGTTAATAAAACTGAGACAAATTGTTTGAACTTCCTTATACAATGATTCAAGTCTAAGTAATTACAATAAAAAGTAATATTATATAATTCCAAATAAATACCATTCCCTCATACATAAACTCCATTTGTAATTTGCCCATATTATTTAACTAATTACAGATTCTCTTTAAAATAATATTCAAAATAGAAAATATATTTTAAGGTTAAGAGTTTTCAATTTATATTGGGTATTCCTTAGAAATCCCTTTTGCTAATCCTTCTTATAACTACTCTCTAAAACAAAATTCTCAAGATGATTTCATCTTTAATTTTAATCCTAAAATAATATAAAGTCTATTCTAAAGTTTTTTGTTTTGTTCTATTTTGTCGATTGGGAGGCTTGGAATCAGTTCATGAAGCTTCGTTACCACACTATTAGTAATTTTTTTAGTCCACTAAATTTATGAGCCTCCAAGGTGATTGAACCTGGAACCTCTCACATGCTAAGTGAGAACGCTAGCCATTAAAACAACCAGAGGGTTGAATACTCTAAAGTTCTTTAAACAATCAATATCTAATTGACTTAGGACATAGAATTAACTTATTTTATTAACTTATTATTTATTTTGCTGGTTTTGGGCTCTGAACTTATTTTAATTTCTTTGGAGTTGGTTTAATAAGTTAAATTATTCGAAATCTCTCTAAGTAGATTTAATATGAAGATTTTACTTACATTATTTTGATAATAATGAGTTTTATTTCACATCATATCGTTATACTTATTCTATGTTGGATTGTAGATTCCTGTGAACTACACTTTATTCAAACTTTTCACCTTATTTAAATTTACAAAATAATAACATTTTAATTAATTACTTTATGAGTTATATGATTTATTTTATTATTGTATGACACACTCTTGTTCATTCTCTTGAGATATTGATTATTGATGCGTTTGCTTCTGTCCCTCAATTTTGTCACTTCCCTTTCTTGATTATTTGTAGTTTTATTTTGGTGGTAAATCCTTCTTGATTCCTATTGTATTTTGAGATAATTGTGGTTCCTTACTATTGGTTATTTAGTTTACTTGGTTTTAGTTACATAGACTAGATTCCTGACCTCGCAGTGTTTGAAAGCTTGTCAAATAAATTGTAAATTGAGTTTAATATACTTTGGTTTGTTGAAATCTTAGATTACTGATGAAATGAATTTATTACTTGATTTCGTATGTTTAGGAATATATATATTTAATTTTATATACATATATTCCTGACAATTTTTTTTTTAATGAGTACATTTCAGGGTGAAAGTTTTTGTGAGAAATTTTAGCTGTATTTCTGTCAAATAAAAGAGGACAAACATAATAATAGAGTCTTTATGTGTCACAACAGAACTGATGTATATTATGATGGTAATCTTTCATGAATTAGGTAACCAAATCTGAAATTGAGTTTAGTTGTTCAAATAAATCAACTGTTATTAAATTTGTAAAATTGATTGTTGTGGTTATTAATGTTGAAATGTACTACAATATACAGATAGCTGATTTTTAACTTATAGTCTTTGTGTATTTTAAATTTTTGGTATATTAAAACTTTTGAGTCAGGGTCAAAAATTTAAAATCCATCATTATCACGAACGACATATTGTTAAATTCTACTCGCTTTGGTTATTCTAGTTGAATAAAATTGCAACTCTGTCTCTACTGGAGGGGGGAAAAAGGATCTTCTTATTTACAACAAATAGTTTTGATTTTCCACAAAGATACTTGTCACAAGCCTTCTTAAGAGAAATTATTATGGGCAGTTTATCCTAAAGAAAAGTGTCTCAAGTTTACATTTATTCCATTTTTTAAAACTATATTTAAATGTATAGATATACTTTTATAGAGTTGAATTAAAAAAACTGAGATGGTGAGTACAGTAATACAAAAACAATAGCATAGCTGTGTAGTGGCAGTAAATGACTGCAGGTGTGCATATAGCTATAAACAATAAGAGTGAGTATCCAAAAACAATCCAAAAGCAATGACTCACACCAATAAATTACTAAGACACAACATCTGCTACCGAATGACTAGTTCCAATCCACATTTCTAATGGAACCAGGGTTTGCAACGGTTTAATTGAACCGCCTGCAAGGAGCAATTTTGGAAAAGAGCTAAATTCCAAAATTTCAATTAAATCAAATAATAATTGTAGAAATGACAAAAACATTTCTAAATATAAAATAACACATGTAAAATTAAAGGGAATATGTAAGTTAGCCAAGCCAAGGTCACGCGCCTTGACAGGAAATATCTAGCGTTCCGGATTGAACATGAATTCGTCCATATGTTTCTAATGCAAAAAACATCAAAATCCGAAAACTTAAATTAAAATGATATAATCGTATAGAGCTAGGAAAACCTAATAATAAATAATAAGAGAATAAACTCGTCAAATTAATAATAAAAAAGTTATAGCCATAATAAAACGTCATAAAACATAAAAAACCCTTAAAATAAAGAAATTCCAAAATCTAATAATAACAACGCATAACCATAATATAAACTAGAAATAAATAAGACTCGAAATCAAAATTTAATAAAAGACCATAAAGTAATTAAATAATAAATAACCAAAAATGCAGAAAGTACCGTAACTTGTGAAACCCAGAAGCGAGGAAGAAGAGGAAAGCAGTTTTGGAACTTTCAGCATCAGAGGAACAACTTGCAAAAAGAAGATTTTCAAAATTTCCAAAATTGGAAAAACTAAATTTTGAAAACTTACGAAATTTTCAAATCTCCGTAAAAGAAAAAATATATGTCGTATCGCTACAAATGAAGATGGAAAATCATCAGGGAAAGAAGGGCTTCAAAATGAAATCACCCAGAAGAAGATCGAGCGAAGCGAACGGGATATATGAAGAAAAGAAGAATTCGCAAGTAAAAAATTATAAATTTCAGGAATCAACTTGTCTTGAACGTCGTGCGCATAGTAGGCAGTAGACGCATGGAAAGGGAAAGTTACCAACTTCAACACAAATCCACCATAAGAAATTAAACTAATTATAACAAATAATAATAGGAATAGATAATTTAAAATAAGAAAAATAGACAAACAATAGAAGAATAAGCCAAGGAAAGTTCATCGTAGTGCAAATAAATAAATAAAATTAATTAAATTGTGAAATAAAACAGTAACAATAATCAGTGAAGGTTGGCCACACTGAAAGGCCTAAAATTCGACGAGTTAACTTTCTTCAAGTTAATTCGACAGTCTCGTTTAGTACCAGCTCCAGGGAAGTCTTCTAATAGCAGCTCCAGGAAAGATCACCAACTTTACTCAAGTCTGAACAGGAAATCGTCGTGAAAATATTGTCAACGCTCTGTACTTCGCCAGGTTAATAACGGTGCCTACAGAAAGGATCGGCCTTGCAGGAGACAACGTGACATCCTACAACAGCTTAGTAGAAGAGATCTTCACTACGGACTCCGGCAAACATTCTTCTAGAATTTGTCGTCATCAACAGATTCTTCGAGAACTGGACTTCGAGATATTCTAGACAATTCTCAGAAAACATCTCCAAGATCCTCAAACACTCTCAGAATCAGGACGAGCGGACTTGTGCACTCCACAAAACAAGGTACTGCATAAATCAAGCTTTTTTAATAAATAAAATATTTTTTAATAAACTTGAATTACGTCCAAAATTATTAAACTCAATAAAGTTAAATAATAACATTTTAAAGACAAAGTAAAGTCAAAATAAAGCCAATTTTAAATTCATTCAAATAAAGAGATATAAAATACAATAAAATTCGAGTCCAATAATAAAGCAAAAGTAACAGATTGGAAAGGAATAAATAATAGGATTCATATTTATGTGTATTAGAATAAGAATATCAATTGTTAGTTTTAGTTATTGTTAAAATTGTTTAATATAGTAGATTTTCAGTTTGTTAAAAGAGAAAGCATTTAATATAAATTGTCAGAAAAGGCGACATTAATTGTTGTAAAAGATTCGAAAGAAATCCATTGTTTCTCAAAATAAAAATTAAATTGTAGACTCTTAAATAAATTTGTTAAATTTCATTGTTGAATATTTTAATTCAATCTAACCCATTCAAAGAAACTCATTACATTAGAAAGAAGAAAAAGTAAGTGCTCACCAAGTATAAAGTTAAAAATTCAAAACAGAGCAAATTTTGGTGTTAATGAATTAAAGAGCTCCAAAGGGCACACCCTTTGAAAAAGAGTCTGGAGTTTTAAGAAAGGTAAGCTAGTATAAGAAGTGAATATATTAATATAGTAAAATTTCCTGTGTTAGCATAAGTTGATTAAAATAAATTATTCTTGTGTGACATAAGGAATCAAGAGCCTTATCAAAACTATTAAACTGCGAAAGAATCACTCTCTATTAGTAAGTAGATCGCGGGGTTGTAGTTGGGGTAAGGTCTTGCAGCGAGTCTTGTCCCCGTGGAGAGGCTGTCTGTCGAAGCGCGGGGGGGGGGGGGGGTGCGTTGCAGGTTGTCTGGATTAAGCGTAATCCAAATTATGTACAGTACGTCCATAGAGTCATGGTGGTTGCAAATTGTGATATACCTATTATTTAGTTTTATTCATTATTGGTTATTCACTGTTGCCATTTAATCATATGGTCCATTTCATCTATGAAAATAAACATGTCAACTGTGGAAAGGAAATTCCACTGTGTTTTGTGGCTTGCAAAATTTGAATCTGTAATTCTGGTGCAACATGAACTTCATAGAGAATCTCCACATGAAAATAACATTCGTACATGGGACAAACAGTTGAAAGAAACTAGTAGTTTATTACATAAAAAGTGTTCAGGTAAGGGCATTAGTCAAGAATGAAAGTGTTGAAAACATAAGAAAAATAATTACCTTTAGGTGTTCCAAAAACATCTTACAAAGGTTGAAAAAACTACCAAGGTAAAGTTTAGTTTACAGCTTTGTGGCCTGGAAATAATCTTATAAAAGGCATGACTACTGCAGATATTCTTGTTGAAATTGAAGTTGATAATTTGTTGAACCAAGTTATCTTTTTTTTTAATGTAATAGCAGATATTTCTTGTTGAAACTCCATATTCAAGGATAAAATAAAGCAAAAGCTTAAAGTTTCAAATATTTAATAGTATAAATGAGCTACAATTGTTTCGAATATAGATTAAATAATTTAGAATGTTTAGAAATAAATAGATCTATTTCACTTAGGCCTATTCTCAACTTAAATGACCAAATTGTATTAAATTCGTCACCTCTTCTAAAACCCATCCGTAACATAGTTCATTAACCTTTATCTACCGGCTAGGTCATCCCCCTACCTTTCCCGATTTCTCTTTTGTATTTCAGTTTCCTGTACTTATGTTTAAATAGTTGTCTATACCTGTAAATTATCAGTTGCCCGATGATGCCGCAAAGCGAAACAATTGTAGCTCATTTATACTATTAAATATTTGAAACTTTAAGCTTTTGCTTTATTTTATCCTTGAACCAAGTTATGTTTAATGGTGAGGGCATTTTCAATACTTAAGGGACATGTACATCATCATGATATGCAAATTTGGGCAAATGAAGTCCCTCACACCTTCCTTGAACATGAGTGTGACAATAGTCAATGTATAATGCACTCTTGCTCAGATTTCTATTATTGGTCCCTTTTTCTTTATAGAAAACATTGTAGGTAGTTGTCTATTTTGAGATTGAGCTATCCTCAAATCAAGGATGAAAACACAATTTTTCAGCAAGATGGGGCAACGCCTCTTCCTTGATTGATTTCCTCAACATTGAACTAGAAGAGATGAACCCACTTTACATCCATGGACTTTTATTAATATATGGGTAATAAGTAAGAAGAAATAAGTGCACATTTTAAAGGTCTACTTAAAGATTTATATTTACATTTTATTTTATTATCACAGATAATTAAGTCAGTAAGAACTCTATAAACATAAATTTTCATTTACAAATTATTATTAAAACTTACAAATAACTATTCTTCTGACTGAATAATTTCTTTAGCTGCCGATTCTTGTTCTGCTCCTTGTTCATCTGCTATCTCAACTTCCGGTAATTCATCTGCTACTATTTCAACTTCTGGTAGTTCAGCTGCTACTATCTCAACTTCCACTAGTTCATCTGCTTTTTTCTCAACTTCAACCTGTTCATCTGTTTTTTCCTCAACTGCTACAAGTTCAACTCCCTTTTCCTCGACTCCTTCCTGTTCATCTGCTTTTTTCTCATCTCCTATCTCTGCATCTTGTTTCTCAACTGGGATTTGTTCATCTTCTCTTTTTTCAACTGTCACTTCTCCATCCGTTTTGTTCTCAGTTTCATTCTCTAAAACTATTACTCCCTCTGTCTTGTCTAAATTTATTAGAGTGATTTCTTGTTCAATTTTACTCTCAGATTTTTTGCCCTTTTTCTTTTTTGATTTTGGTTTGGGTAATTGTGTTTTAGGATATAACTCTAAATATACATCAAGCATGTGGGGTAAATCTATCCTTTTCTTTTCATCCCGAAATTTTTTTGCTAATTCATCGACTAAACCTTCCTCAAACTTAATTTTATCTTGAATTACCATTTCTTCAAATTTACTTTTTTTGACAGGTTTTAGTTTATCAATGTCTTTCAACCGAAGTAAAAACCAACTGCAATAAATCATTTGTAATATTAGTAATGGAAAAAAAATTAGTGAAATGTTATAAGTTGTATGTTGTGTATTTTTAAGTAGAATAAATAAGACCATGCTTAATAGAATAGTGTTGTTTATTTCACTTATAACAATAATCCTTTTCAATATTCACGTCGAGTGAGCTCGGAAAGTATTTTATTTCATAATTGGTAATATATTGTTCAGTTTAACCACTAACTGGAAATGGCTACAACAATAGAAACATGGCGGCGTCGATGCAACAAATTGTTACTATAAAACTATTTAATAGTACTGGTTTTTCATTTTGGAAAATGATACTAGAACAAAATGGTGTTCTTGATGTATTGATAGTAGATACTATCGATGGAATTTTAATCTTTTAAAAGTGATGTTAAAGCATGAATATAATCACACAGTATTTAGCAGGCAACGTTCGAAAGTTGGTCATATATTAAAAAATCAACAAAGATTTTTTATCATCATTAGAACAAAGGTACGGGAAAAAAAGGTCTAGGAAATCAGGTAGATTTACAAAAGAAATTATGTCATTTAAAGTATAGTAGTGGACAACTTCAAGACTTTACACGTGAATCTAGAAAATAACTTTAATCAGTTAAAAAGTTTTGGTAGTTCATTGGTGATTATAGTTTCTATGCTACTACTAGCAGATATGCCTAATGAATCCCAATAACATGTGTAATTGACATTATTTCTGGTAAAATGTTTTGACGATGTTGGTTTGTTATATGCAAAAAATATTCTCTTACAAAGGAAAGTAAAAAAAAGTTAAATGAAGTTGCCTTTAAGAAATTTATAGAAATAACCTGAATTTAGTTGAGTAGTTTGTATATTATTTGTTGCTAATTTTGATTCTAGAATGTATTTGTAATTTGTAATTAGTGAATTGCAGGGGAGTGTTGAAGTAATGAAGTAAGTAGAGTTAGACAATTCAGTGAATGTCTGGAAGTAGAGTTATTGGTGAAAAATGCTAATTAAAAAGGTACATAATGTCAGCTCAATTACTTCATCCAACTTTTAAAATAGTTTATTGAAACATGTGACTCTTCATGATGGAGAAACAGTTTAACTTTGCATAATAAAATTAAGCAATAATTTGATTTAGCATAAAATAGTAACAAACACAATTATCTAGAATGAAACATAAGTATATATTATTTAAAAAATGAAGTTTTGAATCTGGATTCCTTAGTAAAGTGTTATATTAGACCTGTTATAAGCGTTACTAGTATTAGGTGATGATAATGAAAGTTGCCTCATTGGAACCAATGAACCCTCAATGAAAAAATTACTAAAATAATTATAATAACACTTTCTAATAACGAGTAAAGAAATATACTTACAAATAAATTAAAACAACAAATTTCTAGTATAAACCACAATATTTTAATTGAAACTTGCCGGCCATGGTTTCAAAAGACAATCTTGTATAAGTCCTTGACAATGCTTTAACTAGCGAAACCATGGTCGGCAAGTTTCAATTAAAATATTGTGGTTTATACTAAAAAATTGTCGTTTTAATTTATTAAAAATGGAATACCACCAAGTACCTACGGTCTTTAGCATAAATAGTTTAAATATACTTATTAATATTCTAAAGTTTATTTTAAATGTGCGATATCTAGTACTTTTCGTATGATGATTGCTTACAGCAAGGGTAGATTTTGTATAGTGGAGACCACTCCTTGATGTGCTGCCTACATAGGGAAAGCAGACAAGAGGTATGGGAGGGGAGGAAATGAAGAAATCCGTTTTCAAGAGCTATAGTGCCTGCTTCCTTAACCATCCAGAAATGTTTAAAGACTGGCACATGTTAAAATAGGCCAAGTAATTGTTTGTCATATGGTCTAGAGAAATAAATTATTAAAAACATACCAAATTTAAATGGTCGATTTACTTCTCAGAAAGACAGAAGGATTGTGCTTTTGATTACAAGTACCTACTATACTTAGTATTTTGTTTTTAATTTTTATGATTTATTTTTCATTGTAAATTAAACAGAATGTTCCTTCACTTCTAAATATAAATAAAAATTATCATAATTCAGTGTACAATTAATTTATAATCTTTAATTTTAATTCAAATGGTTATTCTATAATAAACTGAATAAATTTTAATTTTCTAAAATGCTTTTG
This sequence comes from Aphrophora alni, assembly GCA_963513935.1. NCBI lineage: Eukaryota > Metazoa > Arthropoda > Insecta > Hemiptera > Aphrophoridae > Aphrophora > Aphrophora alni. Next base: position 6,795,086 of record OY740768.1, read on the forward strand.
GTAGGATAAATAATAAGAGAATTTCCTCCAATTTAAAAAATCTCTTCTCACTCTAGTTTTCCAACTGTTTCATCAATGTAAACTCAAAATGTTTACTCACGAGATTAATTACAAAATTGATAAATGTGTTTGAGGTCCTATTTGGCAAGCTACGGATCAAGAATCTTCTTAGGATAGCTGAAATATGCATAAATTTTTTTTTTTTAAAAAACACTGTTAAAGAAATAATTTATTAGCCTACCCATAATCTTTTTTATTTTTCTTCTTCTTAGGCTTTTGACCAAGATAGTGAGCTCTCTGCAGTAAACATTTCTGCATGTCTGGACCTTTAATATCTTTGCCTTCATACACTCCTCCCACTTTGATTCTCAGACCACGGCTTTGTTTTGCTTGTTTGCCTAACTGGAAGTATAAATTAATATTACAATACAAGGCTTACAAGTTAAATTCATTTAGGATAACTATACAGAATAAAATTATAGTTTACAAAGTAGAAATATTTCAACGCTAGATAAGAAACTAATTTTGGTTTTTGAAAAATAAATTTTTATGCCAAAGTCCTACTCTATTAAGATTATTGTAGTGAACTATTTTTTTCTATTCCCACATATATCATGCTACATTATAATTCAATTTAAAACAGTAAGTTTTAATAAAATGCAAGTGACTGTGTCCATTGTGGGCCTAAACATCAGTCACCAATTTTAAAAAATGGCAAAATAATTTATCTAAATATATAAAACCTCCATTGTTTACTTCCAAATTTAGATCTGAACATACCATTTAAACATTCAAATTTAGATTATTTTGTTCTTTAATTAGGAGAGAATTTTTACTCCTAGAAAAAATTAACATGTTTGCAAACACAAAACAAACTGAAGTAGGTAAATAATCTCATCAAACCTCTCGTTATTCCAATTGGGAAGTTGTCATCTGTGGAGTTCCTCAGGGTTCAATATTGACACTATTACTATTTTTATTAATTTATATAAATAATCTATCTACTTCTAAATGAAGGACCCACAACAACAGTATTATTTGTCAATGGTGCTACTTTAATAGTAACTGGTAACTCTCTCAGCAGAGTTAGCTATGGGGGATGGTAGAAGATTGGTTAAGTGCAAATAATTTGAAATTAAACATGACAAAAGTAAAATAAATAAATTTTAATATAAAATAAATTTTTTAATTATTGGTAATCAAAAGTAAAGGAAAAAAATTGAAATTTTTAGACATTATTTTGGATAAAAATTTAAACTGAAAGACATATTTCACAACTTGAGTAACTGGTATCAGCATTCTTTGCTCTCCGAATAATTTCATTAGTGACAAGTTTGAAATTCTAAAAGCTGTTTATTAATGTCTTATGTCTGTCTCGACTAAGATATGGTGTGGCCTTCTGTGGTAACTGTGTTGAATTATTAAAAATATTTTAGTTGGTGCTAAAGTATTTTACAATTCTTTTTCATCTAAATAACATACAAACCTTTCTTCAAATAGCATCAAATTCTGACTTTTTCGCGTATTTACATTTATGAAATTTTTTTATTTTTAAAGTAATCAGGGATGTTTTAAATTAATCAACACTATCGTGAATATCCTATGCATAAATGATTGCTTCAATATCCTGTGCATAAACTGACAGTGAATATTTGGACTGTGATGTATACTACTCTGTTATAAAGTTTTTTAATACCCTTCCGGAAAATGTTAAAAAGAAAGATTCTTTTGAGAATTTCTGAAAATCACTCAAATTCTATCCCATAGAATGTGCTTTGTACTCTATAGAGGAGTATCTTGGTGCTTCCAGGAGTATCCTAACGCTGTCTCTTGGTGTCAGGACAGGTATTTTGAGTTGTGACTATATTATGTTTATATCATGTTAAGAGTTAAGATATTAATAATAAAATATTGAAATAATTAGTGTTAAAACACCAGTCACATTTTGAAACTGTTAAGGGAAACATTTACATTTTTTCTACATTTCTGGGTAATGGATAATAATAATATTATTAAAAATTATAATAATTTCATAATATTTTGATTTTGGTTAATCTTGGGTGTTGTAGACAATGACCAAGAAATTATATTTTACTCGGTTGTCCTTTGGGCTACAGAGAAGTTAAAAAAAGTATTTGGTTTTTCATTACTTTGTGCCAAATTCACTTCATGGCTTCAAAATATATCAAAGTCCAAGTTTTGTCCAAGCTCTACCATCTGTTATGGTTGGGACTATGTTTACAGGCATTCAAATATTACGTGGAAGGTAAAAGGTGAGTCTGATATGGATTCAAACTCATCTGGAGTAGAAAGGAACAAGAAAGCAGATGAACTGTTGAAGATGGATGCATTTAATCATGAGAATAGACCACTCAGAGTGCCAATTACATCAGAAGCTTTATAGTTACCTACATACATATATATTTTAACTTGTTATATTTCACCTACCACAAAGTAATAATAATAAAATTATAAAAATACATTAGACAATGTATTAAACCTTACCTGGTCAAATTCTCTATTCACCCATATACTTTCCAAGTTAAGGTATCTTAGAGGGGAAGTTGAAGAAATTCCTGAGAGTAATGCATATGCTTCTGCTTCCTTAATAGGATTAAATCCCATATGAAGCTCTTGTAAAGTTTCAGAGAGACTCACACCTCGAGCTAACTTCGTCATTTCACCAACTTGCTCAAACCTGAACATTAAAACTTTTGTCAATACACAATATTGAATGTATGAATGTAACCAATATGTCTATACTTCTTATTAAATACAATATCAGAACTCAATTGATAGGTTTTTTAATTATTTGATTTTTCCGCTTATACGTTTTTACTAGCAAATATTGAATTTACAATAATATTTTAAGTGAAAAATATACGACCTAGACTGGGAATCGAACCCAGGACCTTTGGCTTTACGCGCCAATGCTCTACCAACTGAGCTATCCTAGTCGCTTCCCAGTACAGGGCGCAGACATGTCACATATGCGAGGTAATTAATTGGAAACTCAAAATTGCAGCAATTAAAGTCAAGTGAGAAGTCTGCGCCCTGTACTGGGAAGCGACTAGGATAGCTCAGTTGGTAGAGCATTGGCTCGTAAAGCCAAAGGTCCTGGGTTCGATTCCCAGTCTAGGTCGTATATTTTTCACTTGAAATATTATTGTAAATTCAATTGATAGGGATTAACAATTAAATATAAAAAAAAAATCTGTATCTTTAAAATGATTTGTCCAATCATTATATATTTTTTAAACATAATTAGACCTCAATAAATCTGTTAGTCATGACAAAGTCAGAATTTAAATATTTTTATTTGTGTAAAAGTTATGAAATCATTTAAATACACTACTTCTAGGAACTTTATTGAAAACCAGAATCCAGTTTTATATTATTAAGCATTAATAAAGAAGTTATTTCAATGAAGAACGTGTAGAGGATATATTGTTTTTAAATAAAGTTTTGGATGAAGTTTTAAACTAAATTGTTTTTGTTTGAAAAGCATAAATGTGTACAAAGAATAATAAGAGTGAATTTTTCGTATATTTATAAAAGAAATAGTTTACTACTTTTTTAAGTGAGGTGTTATCGATTTTATTTACCCAGTATGTAAAGAATAGGGTTACTTTGGTAATCGTTCAAAATTATGATCACCATTTTGACTGATATTCACATTTTATAGCCTCATAAACTGAAAAAAATGATTTTCGACATGCATTCCATCTTCTGTTATTGTTGTCTGTACTTAGGCATGATAGTGGCCACAAAAATTACGATAACAACATGAAATTTAGTATAAGAAACCATAATGAGCATTGAAATGAAGAAAAATCAAACTGCAAATATCAGCCATTTTATACAGCTTTTTAAAAATAATATCTAATCTGCTATTCAAGTTATAACAAACTAAAATTTGATAAAAATTTGCAGAATTCAATACTGCATGTAATGGTACCCAACCCTAACTCTCAATGATGACAAATAACAAAGTTACTATTATAAATGTAATACCTCGTCTCTCAAGAAATTGTGTTATTTGTATAATTAAAAGATCCGTGCCAAGTGGCCGACAAGCGATTGGAAACTTCTTCATATTTTCACGTACTTCATGTACTTTCAACTTCTTCTGGGCTGAGACCATTATAGTACAAGAGTGTATAGGGCTGAGACACTGACATAAGCAAAACAAGTTTTTATGTACCAGTACAATTCAACATAACCTAAAGGCCCAAGAAACCAAATTTTAGAGATTACATTTAGAGGATCTGATTGTATTACATTGTATGTTGTGGCTGGGTATGTACTACGATGGTTTCTATGAACTTATTTCTCTACATGTTTTACTTCATTACCATTTGCTAATGAGTTTATTGTTGTCAATCATTTAAAAATTCACAAAAAACAATATAATAAATCAAAATTATACAAATAGTATACACAGATAAGACGATGTTTCATGAAGCTAAAACCTTTCACTTCATTAGTTCTCGGCCAAAGAGATTGTAATTGGTTGTTTGGTAGAAAAAGTAGGGTTATTATATCGGAGTATGCCACATCATAAAATGTAATACAAGCAGATCCTCTAAATATAATGTCCAAAAGTTGGATTTGGACCTTGTAGAAAATGTTGAATTGTATTGGTAAACCTTCCCAGTAGAGTAACTTTGATTAAAACAGTTCTTCTATAGAAAGTTTTCTGGACTTTTCAATTGAATATATCACTCGCTTTGCTTGTGTCAGTTTTTTGGCCTTACCGGGCCTCAAGCTGTACATATGTGAAGGAGCCTCCACTCACTATGGTCGTTTTGGTGAAATGGACCTTTCGGATCTCCTAACTATATTATTATAACTTTTTCATGGAAGGTTAGGTTAGGTTAGGGGTTCAAAATTGTATTTTCGACAATAACTTTGCTATTTGTCACCGTAGAGATATAGAGTTGGTATCATTACATGCATAATTGAAATCTGCAAATCTAATTTTATTATGTTATAAGTTGAATAACACATGAAATATGAATAACAAACTGTTTAAAATGGCCACTATTTTAACATTTTAAATTAGATTTTTCTAAATTTCAATAGGGTTCTACATAAGCACAATATAGTTTCCTACGGCAAGTTTTATGTTCCTATCTTTATTTTTGTAGCCACTGTATTTACGTACTGAAGACAATGACAATGACGCTGGATGGACGATATGTTATAAATCACTTTTTTGGTTTCCTCAGGCCATGATACATGAATATCAGCCAAATAACAAAGATAACATTTTTTGACGATTACCAAACTCACTCTATACTTCATATACTGGATAATTAACGGATCTAATTGATTAAATATTATTAATATGGTTTAATCAAACATTTCCCATCATTTGTGTGTATGAAAACTAATACACAACGTTTCGAAAGTATAAATCAACTCTCGTTATCAAGTGTAAAATTAGAACACAAAAGAGAATAACACCAACATAGCCTAGGGCCATGTTGGAAAATAAAATAAAATCAATAATCTAAGAAAATAACTCAAGCCTAAAATTAAGCCTGTGCAGTCAAAACTAAGACTAAATACAAATATGATCAGAAAAACCGCAACACACAGGCCTACACTACACAAAGAACAGTAAGTAACTGATTGTAAGGGATGGACCCAAGAGAAATTTGTCCTAACTGATACCAGGGTAAACAACCTTTTACCCCCTCTTTCAAGATTCAACTTAAAATAATTCAATACGCCCCTTGTGTTTAATGGTGCAACCCCACCCACTCTCTCCTTCTCACTGAGAAAACAAAGTCCTTGAATAAAGACAAAACAATCTTCTGCAATACAATATAAAATATAGAATATTCTACCTGTTATTACTGATGTCAAGAACTTGAATGCCCTTGTGTTTGGTCAGGAACAGCTTGAAGAAACCTGCAATTTTATCTCCTTGTAGTCCGTTCCATGACATGTTAAGACTTAAAAGTGTCATGTTTTGAGATCCTGTAGTTGACAGGAACTTCTTAAGACCTAAATACACAATCCTTTATTAGTTTTGATACATAAAATAATTTTAAACAAATTATCGTCTTTATAAATATTGTGCATATGAAATTAAGAGTAAAACGGTTTTCAGTAGAACAATTAAAAAGGTAATGACACTAAACTAAATTGTTTGATACAAAGAACAGTTTTACAGTCTACGTTGTTGAAGAAAAAGGACGACTCCCATACTTGGAGACTTTATATCAAGTAAATTCAGTTCAGTCCAACAATCTATAGTGACAGAGTATTTCTAAGGAATGTGAAATAGTGTAGAGTAAATAAGAGTTTTTTAAATTTTTTATAACTGACAAATACATAGTAATGAAGAAATTTTGAAAATAGAATTCAACAAATTTGGTGAGATCAAATTAATTATAGATAGTCGTTAAAAAGTCACATATAAACCCAAAGATTTTCATTTGAATATTAAGACATTATGTGGTAAATTAAAAATGTGGTGATAGTTAATTATTTATTATTTTTAATTTATTAATTTGCTCGACTTAAGGGCGCCAGATGTGTTAACATCAATTTTGAAAAAGGAAAAGAAGTTAATTTTCATTATTAACAAAAAAAAATCTCTAGGGTCGCAGGCTCTTTTTTCGGTGTACTTCACAGTGATATTTGGTATTCAAATGAGAACACTTTGAAGCTGAAATTTGACATAAATTTATTAAAGACAAGTAAGTTTTTATACATTAGCATTTGTTATAGAGACATATATCATGAAAACAACTATAGCTATCATCTTAGTTAAATTACTTTTTATCTTCTCAGAAGGAGAACTGATCTTTTATTCTTTGAATTTAAAATTGACTCTAAGTTGCAACCAAAATTGATCTTATGAATAAAAACAAATTGAAAACATCTGCTTTTTATTTTTTTAAATATGAATTTTACGTTCCTTTAATAAGGATAAATATGTCATCAGACATTTATTATTCCTTTACCTAAAAAGAAATTGCTATCCTTTATATATCAAATTTATATAATAAAAAATTAAAATATTAAACATTGTAAATTTCTATACAATAACAGAGTAAATATAATGTGTTATTTAACACTAGTTACCAGACCATAGTCATATTGTACATAATTCAATGGTGTTCCTGCAGCGTCCTAAAAATGCCGTCGTTGTGTCCGTGGCGAAATTGTATTTGCACCTCACGAATGTTTATAAAAAGAAAATCTGTTTACACATTAGTCCATTCTACAATTTGTAACTGTTCATTTGCCGACCGAATTGCTATAACACACGCTAATTGTCTATTGTCTATTCGCGTGAACACGTCTAACCAATTTAACTGTTCAAACTGAGTTTTAACGCACTCTCATCCTTAATCGACCAACGATTAAACTATTCACATATTCTATTTTTCTACATATCAAATTATTGCATCACACTATGTCCGTTCCTTTCACTAAAGTCTCTGAATTTCTTACTCAACTCGACAAAATACATCATTACTCTCCAAGCTCCTTCTTAAGACTTTTTTAAAACACAACTTGTCCATTCAAGCGGTGGACTCCAACTAACTTGTTGCCATGAGGCAATTCTCACTTCCGAAAGCGTTCCTTCCGGTTACATATTCACTGCCATAGTTATTTTATATACATCATCACATAAAATCAAAATTCACATAAAAAGAAATTAAACACTCGCAAATATTTGTATTGTACTAATACTAAACATTTTTATTTGTTTTTAGCCTTGAAAATCTATTTTTTCTTTATAAATGAGTTTACTTGTTTAAAATTATTATTCGAACTTTCCATCTCTATGGTTTAACCGCGTCTTTTAAATGAGTCAATATTAAGATCTGACTTTTCACACTGTTACAATTAAACCCAAGAGGCCATAATTAAACTTTCTAATTTCAAAAAATAAGTGTTAAAGACCATTAATGAACTAAATAATTTCTAAACATTATCCTCTCACATAATTACACATTCTCATTTCATCATATTTTGAATTATAATTTTGTATATTTTGGATTTACCCCAAATATCCAATTATTTAAATTTATGTTTATGCTGCTGCTGCCCCCTAACCTCGGGAAAAGTCGATACTTACCACAAACCCAAGATAAGACTTATGTTTAATGTACTACTATTTTCACCTATGTAAATATAATCACTATGATAGTCAATTGAATCATTAGAATGGCATATCTCACAAAATGTTATAGTAATTATTATGAAACTTTCAATTGATTTCCTCTTTTTGTTTTGTGAGGAATGAATTATGTTATATTATAACTAATGAACATTAATCAATTCTAGTGTGTATGAATATAATTTATAGATTTTGATAAGATGAAACAAATGAAGTGTTAGTAAAATTCTGATTCGACAGCAATGACTTAAGAACTATTCTTTTAAATTTGTTTCATTAATTTTAGATGTGTTAAATTTTTTTCTTTCATATTGTTGATAAACTAAGCAAATAGTTTCATTGTTTATTTGTGTAATTTATTTTATGTTAGGAGAATTGAATTAATTGTGGCCCAGCCAAGGAGCCCACCAAATAAAAACTATAATAAGTATAAATTAGGATGTAATGGGAAGAGATTCTAAATAATAAAATATCAATTGGCACTTGCAATTTTGTTGAGCAGTGCAAGATTACGTAGGAGGGGGGGAGAGACGAGGAGTGGAGGGCTTGAACCAGCGAGCTGGGAGAGAGTCTGTTCCGAGAGCCGCGAGAAGGAAGTTGAACGGCAGACTGCTACGGGATGAGGTCAGTCCATTTTCTGCCACGTGCTATATAATTAATCGGTATGCTTTTCGGCCACTATTAAGGCTTTATCTAGCCGTTATGTCTTTTTTTATAAATTATAATTATTTCTGTAATCTTCTAATTCGGCGCTAAAATAAAAGAGAATATTAAATTTAACTTGTTTTGCGTGCGTTCATTAGCGTCCTAACCCGACTCCTTGGTCCATTCTGACAAGATTTGGTTAAAGTGTATGCGGTCTCCAGCCAGCCGGAGCTTCCAGCTGGTCAAAAGAAGTGGAGATGGTCACATAATTATTAATTTTTTTATTATCAAAAGTGAATCCCACGAAATCTTAAAATAACCAATGAATGTTAAAGTAGAATTCACTGTCTCAATCTAATAGCTTCATATAAGGTAATATTTGCAAACTTATATACCAACCTTTGGTTACATAAATATTGACAAAAAATAAATAAATATCAAAGTGTTTTTAAAATAGCAATTTGACAGACCAACGTGTGGATATTTTTTATTTTGTTTTGGATGTAAAATTTTTTTTAGCATACCAAACTATAATTAATTAGATTTAATTAATTAATAATAAGGTTGTGTATGTGATACACAGGTTTAGTGGTTATGGGCGGTTGAGCCATTTTAGGCTGTCAGTTGGATAACTAATGCGAAATATGAATCAATTTCATGCAGTGAACATTAAATAACTGTATCACTCATCCATTTTGGGGGTTTGGTGAATCTCGAAATTAAACACAAAAAAAGGCACACGAAAATAAAATATATGTGGAGACTGTGAGTTCCAATGCAATGTGTACGGCCGTGTGTATTTTGTGCATATCTCCAGACTACTACTATGTCACAACAGAAGGTACTAAAAATCTAAGAAAACGGGCTAGGCAAGCCACAGTGGGTATGAGACTGAAGGAAAAACTATTTTATAAAATGAAGGGGCCCAATTCATCACACCCGAAATCAAAAAATAAAGGTGGGGAAGATAACAAAGGGTTTCAAAACTAGAACTAAGTAGTTCAATTGACTGGTCAATTGACTACCATTAGTTTTAATAATTGTTAATATTGACAATGAGACGGAATGAGATTTAATTGCTGTTTGGCTTTCTTTTGTGAAGGGATTAGATAAACCTACAACCAGTTCCTAGTGAAAAGGTGAGGAAATGTTGAGAGCACTTTAAACATCGTCGGCAATCATCAGAAAAAAGTAGAATACAATGGTAATTAAAAATATTAAATAAGGGATACAACAACCAACTAGATTAATCATATATGACCATTAAATAACTAAAAATATCAAGCAAAACGAAGAGAAAGCACAGTAAAACTAAACGAAGAATCGATAAAATGGTAAATAGACATGTGGATGGGTCTTCGAAAACACCGAGGGTCATCAAATGCAGATGTAGGAAAAAAGGATAAAATTTAATCTAAACAATATAAAATATAGTAATAAATTTTAGGAGGGGGAGGAGGGAATTTGTGATAAATTACTAAATTTATGTTTTGTAAAATAAAGTTATAAATATTATTATAATTTAAGGAATACAGGGAATTAAGTTGAATTGGTGTAACAAAAAATTAATTGCACCTGAAAATGAATAAAACAAGGGAATGGCATAGTTTCGATTTAGAATTAAAAAAAACACAATTCCTTAAACATAAATACAATTTTGAGGGAAGAAATAGAATATTGTATTATAATACAAAAAGAGTTTAAACAATTAAAAAAGAATAGAGGGGGTAATATAATTGACAAAAAATAATATAAAGGGAAAAAAATAATCTGCAAATAAATTTTGATTGTGGCATAAGCTTTATAAAAATTTTAAATAAAATATAAAAAAAGATAATGTTGAATTTTGGATTTGAAATTTTTAAATTTTGAATAGTGGAGGGGGGATTTTATTCGTAGAGGTTGGATAACTGGTGTTTTTAAACATATTAAAAAAATAATAATGAATCGCTGTAGTTGATTTAAAAGACATGAAAAATAAACTTAATCATGTTAAATTTAATATTAGTTAAAAAAAGAAAAATATAAATTAGAATTGTGTTAATATAAAAACAAATTTTTCTTAGAATGAATATTATTGTAGTGATAAAGTATGAGTAAGGTTCTGACTTTCCTAACAAAGTAATAGCAAGCCTATTGGTTATCACTGAATCCAAATTAGAAAAGGATAAGATTCAATTATTAGTGTTGACAAGGGTTGCTATGTTCTATACGGTACTTGTTGTGAATGCTGAAAAAGTTTAAATTTTAACATCAATTTTTGGTTTAATTATTACAAGAGAGGATAGAAAGGACAAGTTATGACTATAATAATAATAATTATTAATTGATAAAAAAATAATAACGAGTTATTAAAAAATAATGATAACTTCAACTAAAATTTTCCAATATAGAAATGATTCAGGAGGAATATGACATCTTTTACTGAGTGAATCATCATTGATTTTTGATTTTTATGATCTTATAATTTTGAGGTTAATAATAAATGTTTTGAGGCTAATAATTTCTTCGATATTGAACGATTTATTTATTTATTATTATAATTTTTTACGTTAAGGATAATTCTTTCTCCATAATCATTGGGGCTAAAAATAAAGGTAATATGAAAAACAAACATAGTTCTATTGATAAATTATGAAAAGATTAGTAGAATAAATTGAGAATAATAACTTTAGAATAAATAAAATATTTTGTACTTACCAATTGACCAGTGGACAGGAAAAGTGCTAGAAATGGTTTCACACATTACTTATCCCATAAGGTGTAAAATCTTACAAAAGGTTAGATGTTTTTGATAAAATGAAAAATTCAAATAATTTCGGGGGGGGGGGGATCAAAGATAATTATTTAATGGCATTAGTTCATTTTGTTAAGTTTATTTATGATTATCGGAAATTTATGAATGAGCAAACTAGACTGGGTGGAATTTAGAAAAATATAATTTAAGGAATTTTAAATGAGTTTTTGCGAATGTAAATATTTTTTAGGATTATTAGTGTACAAATAGATTAAAGAAAATCAAATTTAATTAACGTCAAAACAAACCAGAAATAGGAATGACCATGTGGTTTGGTTACTAACAAACATCAAACTGGAATCTTTAAGATAACTACTACCATCTGAACCATAAAGGGTTTGCTAACATTAAATATTTTTGGGGACTGAAATTGTGGAACCAAAAATGCAATAACATGCTAAGACTACCTAAAGTCTCGATCACACATAGTCTAGTTTCACAGTTGGCACATCTTTGGTCGAGTATTACACTACAAACCATAGCCAGGTCTATTGATGAATTATTACAAATTAAATATAACCACAATTAATTAGATGTAAATACTTAATACAGTAATAAAGAGGTTTGGATGGGTCTAGTGGTTATGCCTAGTTAAGCCATTTTAGGCTGTCAGTTGCATAACTAATGCAAAAAGTTAATTAATTTAGGTCACTTACAAGAAAAATAAAGATACCATTTTGTTCAGAACTGATAGGGCTAAATATATTGTATCATATAAATTAGTTTGTAAAATTAAAAGTTTTGGTGTTATTTCGGATCCCTTTTTTGCAAAGGTTAAGTAAAAAATTATTACATTTTTTGATACCGGTATACTACAAACTAAATAGTAAAAAACATTCTGCTTATTTATATGTCAATGTCTTCAATAGTTCTGAAGTTAAATCTAGTTTTAGAGGAAAAACAACAAATCAAGAGACATACACAAATCAAAGCATTTTTGGACATATATAAAATAGCCACTTTTTTATTATTTTGATGTCTAGAATTAAAGTTTAGTAGACTCATCGTGAAACACCCTGTTTATATACACACACGAATTATGAATTTTAAAACCAATATATTATTCTAAAATTAAAAAATTCTCGTAATGAACTGGAGGTTATACAAATCATATATTTTTATAACAAATAAAATAACATACTTTACCTGGTTCTAGACTCATTTGATTCCAAGACAAATCCAGATTTTCTATACTTGTATTCTCTCCCAATAGCTCGGCCAAATTATATCCAGTTTTGTGCGTAAGATTATTGTGGCTCAAGATCAGAGTTCGCACAGATGTATTGTAGCCAAAACTTGGTGATATTTCCTCAAAACCTTCATCTCCTAAAGCATTATGACTAAGATCCAAGTATTCCAGACATTGGCATACATCCAGACCCGATCCCAACATTCCAGCTCCTTCTGTACCAATCCTAAACAGTCATTCATAAACTGGTCCACGCATAAACATTGTACAAAGAAGTACAAAGAAAAAATATCCTGACATACAAAAAATCATCAAAGAGACACAAAAAACTGCTATAACATCTTCACAAATCATTTTGATAGCTGGCTTGAGTCTACAATACTGATACTATTAAACTAATGACTGGAACATAGTAACACAATAGTCAATAACAACTTTTGTTATATAGACATCTTATCTAGTTTATTTTCTGTAGGCCTAGAGTAAACAACTAATGTTGGTTTATAAAACATGCTCACATTGTTACTAAATATTGTATCAACCTGTACACTAACATGTATACACATGTTACAGAGGCTATGTCTATATGAACTTTCTTTATTTTAAGTACATATTGTAGGTCTGTATAATATAAATACTGTCATTTAAACATTAGTTATTAAAAGATTTCAGACAAGCTACATTTGCATATTTTCTAACATTGTTTACACAACATGATTATTCTAAAAGTTTGCTTTAAAAAAATTATATTTAAAATTTTTAAGTTTGTGTTATAATTTGTGGATCATCAAAATATTGGTAAACCATTTCATGAAGATATAAAAGAAAAGAGGAAATAAATTTTGTACATTGAAATTGATTGTCTCTCTATATGTGTATATTAGCTTTTTTAGATACATAACAGGGATTTTTTTCCTTTTTTTCAATATTTCTCAATATTTTCAGTTACTACGAACACAATTAAATCATTTTCAGAATGATTGTTTGCCTCTGTTAATCTGTGGGATTTTTAGCATACTATATCTCAAAAACAAGCTTTCTGATTGACTCAAAAAAATTTTGAAGTGTGAGTAGGATGAGGGTCCCATTTAATTATTATATTTTAGAGCAAATTGTGTAAGTATTGGAGTGAAAGTATGGTAGTGGTAAAAAATTGATTATCACTCATGTATAAATTACAATCTAGAATAGCTACAGCCCAAATTTTTAAAACAATAAATTTTATGAAGGATCAAGGGGAAAATTTGTGTGTGTTTATTAATAATTTTGTTATACTTTATGTACGGTAAGGAAGTTGGGGAGTGGCCTGTATTTTTGAGGTTCAACTTTTTTTATTTGTCATAAAAAAAAAACTCTTACAGGGTAGGCCTATTTAAAAATACAATCCCTCTTACTATTATGTTTTAAAAATTTAATTTCTACCTAAACCCATTTAAAAATATTACCATTTAACAACAACATATGTTAAAATCAATGTTCTTCAGTAATCAAATTTCTTACTAATAAACTTAGTAAGACAGAAGTTTATTTACTTACTAAGGCCTACAGAAAGAAACCTGGTAGAACCGTCATCTCGAGAGTGGCTCGCACACGCATGTAAGGGCGATGACGGGGAGGGAATTGGAGCGGTGATGGGGATAAATTGTTACATTTTTACCATAATATAAAGGAATTTAAAACCTATAATTTAATGTTGTTTTATGTCTTTTACTTTGTAAAATATTTAAATTTACTAATTGTAGTTGTCAGGAACATAAACGATACACATTCACAGTTTTTTAGCCATATAGTAGGTTTGAAAAAGAAAATATTAAGCCCTACGCAATGAAGCAGCGCCCGGGTATGTTTGGCCTAACTAAGGTTCTTCCTTCCCACCACAGTTCTACCTGCACGAGACACAACAGGGGCACGGTTCTTTCCTAAGCTATATCCCTATAAACCTCAACATATCCTGCACCATGAGTAAAGAATATGTACTGTAAATAAAGAATTGAAATGAAATGAAAATTATCAGTGTATTTTGTTAGTAAGACTGCAATAAAACTTCTTTAATTTTTAAAAGCTTTAAAAATTGAATTGAAATGTATTTGAACAAAGTCAATAATGGTGGTCTAGGTTATAGTTTTAATGAAATCGATAGAGCCGATTTGGCAAATTTTGTTGTTTTTTACCAATAACTCACGAAATGGTATTTTTTTGGATAGATTTTGAACAATATTTCCACTCCTTTTTTTGTTTAAGAGAAAAACCCTCTTGGTCCTTATCGCCTTATAAAAGAAGGAAGAAAAGAACATAAAATAAAGATCCACTAGCTCTTGCATACTTTAATAGCGTCAGACTCGGAAGATAAGAAGTTTTTCAAAAGAGTTGTGATAGGAAATATGAAAGAGAGGGCCCAAAAAATTCCAAATCCAAAAAATAACATGAAAAAAGATGTAGATCCAGCAGGTGGGTTACTCGGGATTGCCATGCTCGTACTACACTGAGCCTCTGTGGTAAAAATCAGTGTTATTATACAGATTTGATAAAAATTGTCAAATTCTTTTTTGAGAACATTATAATTTTGTAATTATTTTTTGAAAGCTTATCCACAAATTTTGACTTATCAAGAAAATTATAAAAGTTTTGAGATATGGCCAAAATATGGCCACATTCCAAATTACATTAAAATCTGGCAATGTGTTAGGATTGACAGATAGACCATTTTTATGGACTCAGAGTATCTCAAATGGATATATTCGTGAAACACTTGACATCGATTTTTTGATCCATCACAAAATTTTCCTATAGCCTATTATATATTATGTGAAAATGTAGAACAATTTTGGAGGCAAGACAAAATTTCTGAATATGTTTAAAATTAATTTCTTTTTAGGCCCATACAAATCAAAAGTGTGTGTTTTAAAATTCATTCCTTCAAAATAGGAGGGGGAGGGGGAACTTTTCATGGAACTAGTATTTGGAATTTGTTAAAATCTAAGCCTGAAAGGATTAATTACACTTTTCATTTGTCTCACCATGAAGATGGATATAATAGCTTATATCCAAGTTTCTGTAAAATCAAATAATTACATTATGAAATAATAAAACTAACAATTAGTTATCTCAAAGAAAAGACAGAAAGTCAATAAACTATATCCAACAAGTTCATTAAGAGATATATCAAAGCAAACATATTTAATATTTACTCATATACTCGCATGCTAACTGACATGTTAAAGACATTATCAGATCTGATTATTGATGAACTCTTGGACTTGACATTAATTATTAAAGTAAATATGTGTTATTAGGTTGTAGGTTCATTACAAGCAATGTCCATCCATCTGTCAAACATACTAATGAACTTTGACTTCACTAAAGCGTGTAAGTAAATACTTGACATGTAACTGCTAATTCAATCAAGTAAAACCTCCTATCGTAAAAATTATAAAAAGTTGGCGTATTGGTCTACGTGATAAACATTCACACTTCATTAATAATAATGGTTTATAAACATTGCACAAACTTTCTCACTCAGCCATATCCAAAACTAATTGTCACCAAAAATTTCAGTTGGTTATTGTCAATCAAAAAGTTGAAATGAATCATGTTTGCCATTTTAGAATTAAAAAAAAAAAAAAATAATAAATTAAATAAAGGTCTAAACCTACTTTGTTTGTATGATAAATATGTCATCACCATAAGTCGTATTCAATTAAAATCAAGCTTTTAATGATAACGATCATGGTTCATTTCTGACTTTTTGATAACAACTATTCCTAAACTATGAAAGTATTTTTCTTGTAATTTTCCATAAGGTCATTTCTATAAAATTTGTATGAAATCGGTAGAACCGATTTTTAGAAAAACTCATTTTATAACAGACACATGACGAATTTTTTTGTATCAATAATTATCGAGCTGATATTTTTAAAGAGGTGGCAACAAATAGATTTTGTTTGTTTTCTTAGAGGCTAAATCGTTAATAAAAATCTACCAATTTTGGTAAAATCATAATTTTGTTTTTATCTAAAATATGAACACAATATGATCACATCAAATGTGATCCACTTGTTTGGGCTATAGAGCACTGTACATGGCACATGTAAAAGGTGATAGACAGACAGACAGATGTCATTCCAAAAAACAATATTTTGGACTCAGGGGATCTCATAACAAATATAACGGTAAAAAATATGACAATGATTTTTTACCCACGCATAATTTTCCCTATAGGCCATACTATGTATACACGAGAAAGTAAAAATTGGTAGTTTTTACAGATTTCGAGAGATTCAGCTTTTTAGGAATGGTGCCTATTTGATTTCGGTAAATTTATGTTATAATAGATTATTAATACTATATAAAAGTAGTCATTCTAAAACACAAATGTATATATGCAATAAAGTTTACAGGTTTATAACCTCGGGGCAGTTTTTTAATTTATCTGTAGTTGTAGTTTGTATATATATTTCTTTTCAATAAATTTCAATAAAAAAAAAAAAGTTCTTTTTAGTTAACACTAATAAAAAATAAAATTGCTGTTTTGTTTGAAACTGAGTTCTCACCAATCCTGGCAACTCCGACTCATACTAACTACTGTTTATTAAGTGGGCCCTCCTGAGTGAAACATGTTGTTACTCTCCATCATTCGGTTTATGCCCTCCTGCTCTCTGCTATCTCCTGCACATGGAAAGAGAATATGATAGGAGGGGGCATAGGGCCCATTCTGGTGGCTTCTTTTGCTATTCAATAGATTTTTTCATTACACATGATACCACAGTGGGTTGTGATCCACTGAAAAATTATCTCCTTTTCTTTGATGCTAAGATCCTTCAGCAGAGATTTTATTTCCACAATGGGGAAGAAGTAGCTATCGTCAGAACAATAGCTGATTTGAAATTTGTAAGTATATATTGTTTTCTTCCAGGTCCAAACAGCTTATCAAGGCTTCATTTATTAAAACTTTGGAATCCATACCTGATACTGAGTTTGAGACAATTCGGAATAGATTTGTAAAGAACGTCTATCAGAACTACATTTCAAATATTTCATTGAATCTAACCAATATATATGTCATCTAGCGGATTTCCTGCCTAACACGTACTTAATAATTTGAAAATTTCAGACATTTGACCAGAAGATGGCAAAATAAAAATTATTTCCCAATATCAACTCAATACACCACAAAAATAGAAATATTTTGTAAATGGTAAAAGATATCCAAGTTCTGATGGTTATCAGTTTTAGAGGAACACCTAAATGATATGTCATACGATTCTCTATGTATTTGATGTTTTAAAGATGATCTCAAATTGGATGAAGAGTGGAGTGTACGGTAGGTAGATTTTTTTGTTTATTTACCCACAACTCGCTCACCAGCTGTTTGGACAGATGTCATCTAAAATGTTTTTTGGGTCCTTGACCAAAATTTGATCAAAATTGTTTGACCTGATAACGAGAAAATTGGAAATTTATTTTTCCGTCTTATACCAAATGGCCTAAGTTTTGGATTATTGGAAAATACAATTTTCAAATGTCCTGGCCAAAATACTTTCACATAGCAAATTTTAAAATCTGTCCACTCATTTGGGCTGTAGAACATCATTCCTAAAATCACTTATTGGACCTCAAAACGGATATTTCTATGTAACATTCAATATTGGTTTTTGACTCATCACATATAATACTCTATACTTTGTACATTTGAGAAAGTAATAAAAAGGTCAAGCGTGCGCTACAACCACACGATTTAGGATCCGTAGGCATATAGGGACAGATATTTTTACAAAATCAAAGTCTGTTAAGCTGCTTAGTGCCAACATATTAATTTCTTCATGAAATAAATATACATAATCGTAATCAGAATAACTTCTAGTTTAATTTGATACCACACACATAATATTTTCAAAAATTAAATTTTTCAACTCTATAGTTTTTGCCCCTTCATTTTGGTTAGCGCTATAATTTTCCTAAATGTTTGAAATATATATGATTTATCGTCTTGCCTATGTAGGTGGATTGTAACTTAAGTTATAAAAAAAAAAAAAAAATCTGCAAATGATGTCAATATATATTTCACTTGCATACCAGCTTTGATAAAAAATAATAAACCCGTTTGGACTATAGAATATATCATGATTGAAAAAACTTTATTTGGACTTAAGCTATCTCTAAAAGGATAAGTTTTTGACTTATTACAACAGTAAAAATGTTATCAACACAGCAAAGGGTATCAGAGAGTACTGTCGTAATATTAGGAAGGCGGTCTGCCTGCTATAAAAACTACTGATGTCTTCGAAAAGCTTATAAATGTTAATATCACCAATGGTTTCCAATTAAAAGAAAATGGCAAGATCAAGAACACTGTAGAGGTGATAGGCATAGTGGGACTTAATGACACAGACAGATAAACGCACAAATTGAGCCCTGATGTCAAAAAGAATTTGTGATGAAGCCATGTGCGACTTAGTTGATGATGCCATGCATGTACTTTTTTATTGTGAAACTTGGCAGCTTGAAAGAGAAAACCTTTCTCAAGGACTAGGGAGAAAGCCTTACTTAAAAATATGCTACAGATGCTAACGGATTCAGTATATATAACTAACTGGAATGCAATAGCAAGCAATGTTCAACAAATTTAATTTTAAAAAGAAGCAGATGGTTGAAGATGATCTAGACTTGTGTAGGTGAAGATATGGACCTTGCTCATCATGAAGTAATACAGGAAGGCAATACTGTGAAGAAACTTGAAACATCTGAAAAATCGTAAAGGAGGGTAGGGTTTAGTGGGTAATCTGGATTTGCTGGAAGGTACATGCCTCCTGATAATGCCTAATGATTAAACAAAATCCTATATGTTAGATAGTAAAACAACCAGAATATTGTTAAAATGTACATACATACATCCACTGAGATTAAGTTTCCTAATGCACATATTCTTACGCAGCATTTGTCCAAGATGATACATGGAATCAAGATCCAAAACATTGTCTTCTAAATTTACATCTTCTACATATTCATTTAAAGTTAAAGCATCGGCCATGGCTCTCATTTGCCTCTGTTGTAGACCATAGTACTGTGAACAAAAGAAAAATGATTAGTTTTTCTATTTGTAATTTATAGGATATGAAGTCCTCAATATTAAAATTTGACATTATGTTTATTGAAATTTCTAAATTTCGAAGGAACAAATATATTTTTTTAAACTTTTAACTCCCTGTGTGCAGCCTCATAGATCATTTATTTTTTTAATGTTGTTAAAGCCAAATAAGGTCATCATCACCTTATAAAAAAAGGTAGAAAAGAACATAAAACAAAATATCTTGAATACTCTAATAGCATCAGGGTCAGAAAAGAACAAGAGTTGTCAAGAGAGAGCTAGTAGGAAAGGCTAAGGTCCGTCAGGATTGCCATGCTTATATAAGTGAAGCCCTGAGGGTATGTGTAATACACCAATGTGGAATATTGTTTTGTTTGATTAGACAACTTCTTAACACTAGCATGTGGTCCAAATACCTAACCTCACTCAAAAAGTATATTTAACGGCCTCTTAGACTGAATGTAATGCTATACTTCCGTTGATTGGTGAAAGTTATGAAAGAGAAGAGGTTGATATTTATAGGGATATACATAAAGATGGAAATAACGAGTTTCTACCAAGCAGGATTAAGAAAGTTGGTATTGGGATGTATGTATTAGAAACAAAATGAGTTTCTGGGAGTAGACAAAAAGAGGTTAACTGTACCTCTTGTATCATCAATGCATGATGAAATAACTAAAAATGACATTTAGAAGCCAGAGATCATTGTTTATTATAATCAAACAAAAGATTGAGCCAGTATTATATGAGAAGTGTACAAACAATTAAACTGAAAATATCGTATTCAATGGTGGCCAACGATACTGTATGCTGTATGCTGTATTGAACGTTAGTGGAGAAAATGTATATGTACTACACGATTCCTACAACAGTAAATCTGTTTATTGTTTTAAATTTTTAATGAAACTTCCGAGGTTAAGTGGTAAAACCTCATATAGAAAAGGCATCCTATGAATGTCCATTATAATATTTTACCTAACACCACAGGTTAAACTGTCCTATCCCAGAAGTAATCTACTGATCTACTTTACATATCTAGTGATATAATGAGTCCATAAGTTACAATTACATCATACTTCAAACATCTGCTTGTTTGAACCGCTTAGATCAGCTGATTGTTTGTTACAGCAGATTAATTTCATTACTAGTAAACAAAATTGTATTCTTTAAATAACATTGATTCACAGACTAACCTATACTTCTAAATTCTATTAACAAAAGTAAATTTGTTCTTTCCTAATTCTAAAAATGAATGACAACGATAGTTTACCGTTTGATAGAGACAACGAAGTCACAAAAGCGATGGAAGAGTTGGTGCCAGCAAAATCAAAGAACAGGTATGAAAGATCATTAGATAAGTATAAAGATTGGTGTCTGATGGGTACATCAGAGTTGATAAACGAAAAGGCACTTATGGCCTACTTTAATAGTTTAGCTAAGGAATACAAACCATCAGGCATTTGGTCTTATTATTCGATGTTACGATCGATGATATCTGTACACAAAAATGTTGATATAGTAAGTTTACAAACTTAGTGACACTGATTAAAAATCAGAAGGGTACAAACCAAAAAAGTCAAAAATATTTGAAAGAGAAGATGTTACTAAATTCTTATTAGAAGCAAATGATGATCAATTTTTATTTAAAAAAGTAGCTTTTATAATAAGATTAGCCGGTGCTTGCAGGAAATATGAACTGATTAATTTGACAATGGATAATGTAAAAGACAAAGGCGAATTCTTTCACTTTTACTTACCTAATACAAAAAACAAAACTTTAGGGATTTTGTTGTCCAAAAAGGTGACATGTAGAATGTAGCATTTAACTGTTTTAAAATGAATTATTATTCATTATTTCTAAACTTGTTAAAAAAAAAAATGTATTGTGTATGTGTACTATTAATAATATTACATATATTTTAGTTTAATAATGTTAATTTATTAATTTTCTTCTAATTTAATTATTGTAAATAATTTATGATTATAAATTGTTTTAAATTAATTTATAACTTTAATTAAATATTTTGTTGTATTTATATCTAAATATTAATTTTTTTTATATCTGAATATTTATGGTTACCAGCAATTTTGTTGTCATTCACAACTAATAAACCAATAACCCTCAGGGGCTCACATTAGAGAGTACAGGCTTGGCAATCCCAAGAGAACCTAACTGGACCATGTGGTCTTGGGTTAGATCCCTCTATTTCATCTTTCCTATCAGGGCTCTCTTGACCAACTTTTGTTCTTTTTTGACTCTGACTTTATTAGAGTATTCGAAAGCTAGGGATCTTTATTTTATGCTCTTTTCTTCCTCCTTTTATAAGGCGATGCTGACCGAGATGTTTATTGTCTTTAAATAAGAACAAAAAATATGAATTTAATGTTGTACCTTAATTTAGTTTGTACTGTATTTGTTAAGTGCATTTTTATATGGGGTTAAATAAAAGAGAAGGCTTGATAGGCCCAAATAAAATCATTTATCTATCTCCTTTCCTACCCTTCTTCTAAAACAAAACCAATAAAAGGGTAAGTAAATTTTAATGTATTCTATTTCAAATTGTTAGTCTCTTGTGATACAAAATTATCATAATTAACACTTGCAATTAATTTACATCTTACCTGAAGATCAAGTGAAGATTTTGTTAATGAATTTTGAAATCTTTTAACAACGGGAATATTCAAAGCTTTTGTTAAATCCAAATATTTTTGAATGCCATTGCTATCGTATGACGGAGGTGAAGCTGAAAGTTAGAAATTGTTTAAATAAATAAAACTAACTTTATGAAGGATACACAAATCATAATTTTAGCTATTAAAATTAATTTGCCATTGTTACGAAATATTATTAGATAAATCATGTTTTAGTTTGATTATAATCTTCTGCCAATCCTAAAGAAAGAAATTAAAAAAAAAAAGTTTAATGAAAAGTTTCAGAAAAAAATAATGTTGAAATATGTACCTGGTACATAGTTAAATGCAGCTTCTAACCCAGGGTCATAAAGAGCTTTGAATTGTAGACTTGTTTTCCCTATATAAAACTCCTCAAAGCTCGGTACTTCTGGCACAAATGCGTTCTCAAGATCAATTTCAAGAGGCGAAGTTTCTTCAAGAAATGATTCGGTTTCTTTAACATATGACTTGGTTTCATTAAAATATGATTTGGTTCTTTCAAAAACTGATGAAACTCTCTCTGAATATATTGGAGCATCAGATTCCTAAATTCAGACAAAAATTAGTAAGTTTAATATAATCAGTGACAGATATACAAGTATAAATATAAAATGAGATTTGAGTCTTCTTCGTCTCTCCCATAAATTTATTTATAAATCATAAAAATGTTAAACTTGTCCTGTACTGGCGCCATTTTATTTATCCAGTGTACAAAGTTTTTAACTGATCTTTATATTTCATAGCACCAGTAAACTGAAAAAAATGATTTTCGACATGCTATCCATCCATTGTTTGTATGTACGCACGATAACAGCAAAAAATTTAAGATATGAACATAAAATCTGGTATAAGGTACTATAGTGTTCTCATTATAAACATACTGAAGTTCAGTAAAATTTAATTGAAAATGGCAGCCATTTTATGAAGCTTTTTGTTCATATCTCCTATGTTATTCAACTAATAACACACTAAGTTATATACAATTTTGCAGATTTCAATTCTGCATGTAATGGTACCAACTTTTCTTCTTTAAGATGACAAATAGAGAAGCTATTGTGAAAATGTAATTTTATAACCTGATCTCCCATGAAAATATGATATTCATAAAGTTATAAGATTTGGAAGAACCGATCCATCAACATGAGTGTAGTGGGCGGAGGCTCGTTCACATATACACAGCATTGTAGACACAAGCCTAAGACACAGACATGAGCAAAGCGCATGGAAAGTTTTAAAAATATAAAAATCTATGAGGATTGCTAGGGCTTACCCAACATCAAAAAGTTGTGATACACAGTTATGACGTTGAGAAAACCTTTGTAACAACAGTTTTAAACAAACTTGCCCTACTGGATAAGATCCCTTGAACTATCAATACATATTAACATTTCCTATAATGCTCAGGAAATAAACATTTCAACTTTAGATTTAGAGGATTTGGTTGTATTTCATTGTATATATGATCAGGCTGGATAAGTAGATGATGGCTCTACAACTTGTTTTATTTTGACTTTATCATTTACTAGCTGCACCCAAAACTCCAACATACATGGATGCAGAGCAATTCATATTTCAAATATAAAAAGAATACATATAAAAATATAATTTTTCCTTTACTCTTCTATACCTATCTACAAAACATGTACAAGGTTGGTCTTCTATAAATAATGTTTAAAAAAAAGTTAAAAAATCATAAATAATCACATGAGAGTAGTAACAGTCACAGAACTTGTAAATTGAATAATGATACCAATTTTTATTTTTTCATGTATAGTGGAAAATAGACAAATAAATGTAAGTCAATCAAGATATTTATATACTTTATACACATTGGAATTATAACTAAAACTGCCTATAATTTTTAAAACTTGAAAGCAATTATAATCATTTTTCAATTCTCAATTTCATTTTAACTATGTACTTATTTTAATATTGATGAAATGTATTTACGAAATACAGTATACCAAACACACAGAACACAATTCTCACAAAAAATACGCCTAAGTATCAGACGCGTTTCAACGACAAGGTCGTCCTCTTCAGTGATACACGAGCTACACCAATCAAACTATAACTGTTATAGTTTAGTTATAACTGTCAGTTATAGTTCGATTGGTGTAGCTCATGTATCACTGAAGAGGACGACCTTGTCGTTGAAACGCGTCTGATACTTAGGCATATTTTTTGTGAGAATTGTGTTCTGTGTGTTTGGTATACTGTATAATTTTTCTCATAAGTCAAGCTCAACATTTAATATTAATATTTACGAAATGTCTAAAATGAACATCAGGAAATTGAATTCCTTTTAATCACAAGTAAACAACTGTTAGAACCTAAAAACATTTCAACTGAATGAAATAATATTAGTCAGAACCTGTTAGCGCATCAAAAATCAACTTGGTCATTGCCAAATACGCCACTGGAAATTTTAAGAAAATTGTCATAAAATCCAGATTTCCTACTTTTCAGTAGCAAAAAATAGTTATAACTGGAGTAGTTACTATACTGATTTAAAAAAATGTTCACTTCTAATTAGTATTTAAATAATATATAAAATTGTCATTGAAATAGATATGTATTGTAGATGAAAATATAAGAAAATTCATAAAACAAGTCAAAATTCTGGTTCTTGTATTACCAGTGCTGACAAATATTGTTGAAATTTGTCAACTACTAAACCAATTATAATCAAACGCAGAATAAACATAACAAGAAGAAATATATCTACATAGAAGGAAAATGACATAAATGGTTGTTTTTATGAAAAACTAAACGATTTTCGAATTATAACATATTGTTCAAGCTGTTATAGACTACATTTTAGTAATTAGATTAACATCTTAAAGTCAATCTGAATTCATTTTGTTTATAATAATTGTGTAAGACAATTTCAAGACTATAACCTATTTAATTTATTTTTTCTTCTGTAAGACCAATACATTTTTGGTATAGAACTAGTCATCCAATATTAATTTAAGCCATAATAAAATAATTATTAATTAAACAAATAACTGACAATGAAACAGTAACAGGTCAACAATCAGCAGGACTATAAATTCAAAACATTCTCAATAATAAACAAAATGTGCAATAACAAACTTCTAATAATTAATAACTTAAAGTAAAATGAACTAGAGAAGATATAGATATTTGTACAAGTCACAGATATTACATTACAAAACAATTTAAAACACACAATAAAAGTTTGCTCACAAACATCAATATTATTTATCTTAAAAGAGCTCAATTTAAACAAAGGAGCAAATAAATAAAAAAACATTTTACGCTCATTATACATATGGTTATAGGCAAAATAAGCATTTAAATTTCTATTATATAATTTCAACTTTTTTAGTAAATATACAAATATTACTAGGCAAGTGCACAAGTAATTTGTATGAGTCACCCAGGTAACTTAGAATCCAGGTGTATACCAAGAAGTTCAACTGATTTCTTTGCAGGTTTATCTAAGCCAAATGAATAACATCTGTTTTATCTTTATTGATAATGAGCTTATTTGTTTCAAACATTATTTCACATTCCAATCCTAACCTAACTCTTACAGTGGTCAATTTCAAAAGCAATTCTTTGGACATATAGTAGCCTATATTATAATTTCTCAAATGATATCTACTCACCGTATTGTAGTTAAGGTCTAATTTGTTCATCGATTCTTCAGAGATAGACATTATTTTGTCAGACATTATTTATAGAAACCAAATCTTCAATCAGGCATGTTCTTGGAGTAATTATCAGCTGTTACTACTTATTTAGTAACAATATGTTCAATAAAACATTTTTGAATAACCAACCATTTTAAATTACTTATATATTTTGTAAGTGTATTTTCACAAATTCACCATAAATTAAAAATAAATGGATATCATGAAGTCTTGTATGTAGTTTTACACGCATAACTTAAATAATATATTTATATTATATTTTAGTTGCTTAAAGGCAAAAACCTCTTGATCCCTAATCCTTTATAAAAAAAGGAAGAAAATAATGTAAAATAAAGACTCGAGTTATTGAATATTCTATTTCTGTCAGTGTCAGAAAAGAATAAGAATTGGTTAAGACAAATTTGATAGGAAGGATGAGAGCGATCTAACCGAAAACATGTGTAGATTCAGCTGTCTTTCGGAACTGCCAAGCCTGTACTCAATAAAGTAAGACCTTTGTTTAAATTCACCGCTAAGGGGATTAAAGTATCATTCTCAGTCTTGTGATGAAACTACAATGCGATTAAATATTTAGGTATTCTTTAGACTCAAAGCCTACGTGGAATGGTCATTTAGATGAAGTTAAAAATTTATTACTTAATATAAATAAAAATGTATATCTTCTTGAAACAATGCACCCAAAAGATGTGCTTAGAAATTTATATTTTACTTTGGTTCAATCAAGACTTCAATATAGTATATTTTGTAGGGGGAGGAGGAATTTACAAAAATGAAGTTTCTATTGAAAAAAAAAACTTTTTAAAGTGTTGAATCCTTATCACACAAAGTGTGAAAAAATCGCCACTGAGTATAAATGAGTAAAACAAGAAAATATATCTTCGTAAGAAGAAAAAAGTCATTTTTCTAACCAAGACAGCTCCTGAATGATCCATAGAAGTTGTATAGGTACATCACTTTTATGAACCCTGGCAATCTAAACATGACCAATCACACCTTTCCCTTATAACAGTCTTAGTAAATGGTTATACAATCTTATTAGGCTATTATTCAACAGGGAAACTTACATAATCTCAGATATCCCATGTTGTTATAATCTCAATATTCATGAGTTTTAAACTGTATGATCTTTACGAGACCACTCATATATTGAGACACTGGTTTACCTTGGTCAATAATATGAGTCTTAATGAATATCAAGACACGGACATTAAAATTTTTTTTATATAAAAATGTGGTTTGTGGACTTTTGATTTCTCTTCCTCGTGATTCAGTTTTCATCCAAAATGTGATAACATTAGATTCAAATAATGTTTGCAATAAACTTCTGTCTCAAACCTTTGTTTAGTAGTGTCATTTGGTACTTGGCATGAGATAGAAAATGATAGCCGGTGTGTTACTTTTATTATTTAGCTCAATATCAAGTTTCCATTATTAATTCCATATTTCCACTATTCTATGGAAACAACCAGTTTATCTAACCCTAGAAATACAAACGAATTTGACAAAATTAAGTTAATTTCTAATAGTTTTTGTAATTGAAAATTAGTCTGAATTCTATAAGACATTCATTTCATACAAACATATGACATGTTTTTTCTCAAACAATTTTTAAACTTGTGAGTATTCATATCTGAATTAATGTAGAGATTATTTCAAACAAAATGAAATAAATAAAAATTTCCTTTACTTTATAATAATAGAATAATAACAGATAAAGGAAACGCTGCTTATAAAAAGTGGTTAGTTAAATTCTTGTGTTTACATTATAAAAGAATCCAGGAAACTACAAACTAACAAAAGATATTTCCCTTACTAGAATCTCTGAAACCATTTTAAGGCTGTTCTAGCTCAAACGAGGAAGTAGTGCTAAACATCAAGGCCGCTATTGACTCGACCCTGGCCTTCATAACACTCTTCTAATATAACTGATCCTTCATAATACTGATTACAAAGTTGTTCTTTAAAGTAGCTTTACACTCTCTGCTCAAATTATTATAACCTTTAACAAATTAATTTCCAAAATTCTGTGAAGTTTTAATAATATTTTAACAAGAAAATATTGTTTTAAATTATACTTAATGCCTCCAAA
This sequence comes from Aphrophora alni, assembly GCA_963513935.1. Taxonomy (NCBI): domain Eukaryota; kingdom Metazoa; phylum Arthropoda; class Insecta; order Hemiptera; family Aphrophoridae; genus Aphrophora; species Aphrophora alni. The sequence goes on from OY740768.1 coordinate 6,823,392, forward strand.
CTTCTATTTATTTTGAGGATTATTAAGTATCATTCAGAAAGTTTTAATATCTGTATTTATTTGAATTTGCGTAATTTATTAGATACCTGTATTAAAAAAAAGTTTGAATTGATGTGTAATACTTCATCCTATATGAATGAAAATACTCTAAGTCATATAACAACAGATTAAAAACTATGCAGACAGGAAATTAAAAAAAAAAAAACTTTTTTTTTTGGGACCGGGAATTGAGTCGTATTGAATCTCACATTTGTTTCATTTTTAGGACTGTCAGTTCCAAAATTGTGAAAAAAAGTTGCTTCCTGCTTTTAAAAACACAATTGAACAGAAATACTAAATAATAAGAGTGGCAGGTTTATTTATGTATTTTCTTTTTTAGTAATCAGTGGAATGGAAAGTATGAAATATAGCTATGGTGAAGTTGGAAGATTGATATGGCCTCTTTCCATTGGGGTATGGATATCCTTATGAATGGAACAATACGAAGGCCTCAGCCTCTGTGTCTGATATTTCACATTTAGTGAAAACGATTGTTTAACACCTTGACTGCTGTAAAATGCATTAACACGTCTGTGACATACTGTCTGCAATATGGTGTAAACAAGTTGATGCGTTTCATGCCATTTAACCTGTTTCATGGGTTTTAACCCGTTGGGGCTGCTTTTGAAACATAATAAATTTTGTATTTTATTTGTTGTAAAAATTGTTGTTGTTGCAATAAATTTATTCTATTCTATTCTATTTATTAAAACTGTTGTGCTTATCTATATGCTATTGACATCTACTGGCATTTTAGTGAACTATATCTGATGTTGTTGATAAAGTAAAAAATTCATTTTTCTTTGCATTGTTTATACCAATATTTCTACAGTTTATGTGTCTACTAGATGTCCACATCTAGGGTTATTGGACATAAGTTTTTTGGTATTAGACCATTACTTGATTATAGAGATATTGATATTAATTTATGCAGTGACGAAAAGGATCAAAGTGATCCTGTTTATATGTGTGAAAGTATTATGATTTCACAATAAGCAATATGATGATTTTGGGTTCGCAGTATATAAGAAAAGTCCTGATTGGTATAAAAAACTCTGGTTCCAGTTTTTCATACATATTTTATGTTTTTGTTATTATTAATGATTTTTTTGGCTAATATGTTCTTTGTTTTGTCTTTACATTCATTTGTATGGGAGATTTTTTTTATTTTATGAAATATCTTCTGTGAAATAAACTTATATTATTATAATTATATGGAAAAAACGAAACAATTATATGGAAAATATATTAATAAACAAATAATTATAACAAACGAAATTTGTTATATTTTTAATACTTGATGTTTTTTGCTTTGATATACCATAGTTTCCACAGATATAATCAAAATTTAATTCCATTACATACAAAGATCCACAATTTCATATTGAATAAGAAAATATATAGTTTCACTAGCAATTTACATAATTAATAAAAATAGCAAAACACACAAGAAAATAAACACAGTAACACAAATCACCTGCACAAAAACAATGACTACTTTCATATAGGTTTATCAACTCACAAAATAAAATTTCTGACATGTTGTATTACATTTTTTAGCTAATAAATTTTAACCAAAAACAGTGGAATTGGATATAAAATAAGGAAAAGTAAAAGACTGAATGAAGGCCTATTTGATTGTCTAAAATTACAAGACGGCAGTAGATATGGAAGCATACATTTAATACAAAAAATAATTTCTATGTGTACTTTAAAAAAAAGTCTGTAATATGATATTTTCTTTGTATCATTTAAAAAAAAATATTGTAATTGAAAATAAATGCACAAATATTACATATACTTCTTCGTTAATATATGTCAGGAAATTCAAAAAACTACCTGTAATTTAGAATAGCTGAATACTGACAGCTGTTCATAAATTGAGCCTTCACTTATTATGCTCATATAGGTTACTCGGCTCTTGTGGTTTATACATGTTTATATAGAGATTTGTTAAGTACTATTAGGGTAAAATACTGATGCATTCCTTTACAAAACCTCTACTCACTTCTCTTGCATCAGCAACTGAGGTCTAGTGAACTATATAGTTGTTTTTATTTAAAAATAACATCCACCTTTTTCACTTGTATCACAAAACTCATCCTAAACATGCCAGGTAATCGATTGAAATTAAGTTTTAGGCCTCTTTACAGCTAGTTATGTTGTCTATTGAATTTTATCAATATTTTACTGTTGTTTATTGCTATTGTTGTTTAGATTTGAATTCATAGTTTGAGTTTTACTTTAAGGAGCAATTTATGTTCTGTTGAGTAACGATGATGATTACAATGGTTTTTTACCTTTATCAATGAGACACAGTCTGCAGTGATCCTTTCGATTCAGGTATCGACTGTCATCTCCTCTTGCTGGCTAATATTTTCTTATGGCATCGATTCAGAGAGGCAAGTAGCAAACGAGTGGGATTGAAGGGTGTCAAAAATATCCACACATTAATACTTCTCTTCTAGTAGTTTATTAACGAATTACTTACAGATACAAGCGACGTGCTTGGGATGGAATAAGAGACCAGGGATTCTGCGTGCATACTAGATTACGAGCCAAACTAGTCTAGTGTGTTCCCCTCGAGGTCCAACCATCACCCCAATGTGATGCAACAACAATAAACTGTATTCTATGTATGTAGTAGTGATGTGTGCATAAAAAAAAAAAATTAAAATACTCAGTGATTCCGAGTATCAAAATCCTCGGAAGAGTCCGAATATTAAAATCCTCGGTTTTGTATTAAAATACTCGGACAAATTCCTCGTAACTAAGAACAAGGAGGAGGTAATGTGCGAGTACTGCGAGTATCCTCGGTCAACGGTATTCGTTAGTGTTGTGTCAATTCCAAACAAAATACTCGGTGTTTCTACTTTGGTTACATTAGTTTCTAAGCTGATTTTTCACTACACATTAATTAAACATTACGATTTTGAGTTATAATGATTTAGATTCGGTAACAATAAAATAACAATAGTATTAATTTATTTCCACATTAACAAAAAGTAAATTAAATTATTATTTAATTGTTATTACTTATATTTAAATAAATATTTATAGGTTACCATCTTTATAAAAAATATAGTAAATTAACTTATTTTAAACAATAACTAAATTATTAATGTTGGTAATAATTGTACTTACGTTTAATTACTGAATTTGTGTCGAGGCAGGATAACATTTAATTACGTATTACAAGTGTCAATCACATATTGTTTAAAAAAATAAATACTTGGTGGATCAGTCTAACAGATAGAAATATAACACACACACACATAATGCACATAATCATTCTGCGCAGATACTCGATGTCGAACTAATAATACGAGTATTGAAATCACTCGAAGCCGAGTATTGCGAGTATCTATTTCACCCGAGTATCAACATCGCTAGTATGTAGAGTTTTAATGACAAATACACATAAGCAGAAACGTCTTGTTATACCACATGAATTTTTACAGCATTACCAAAATAAAAGTGATGGAATTGATTGATCATGTTGTTACAGGAAATGAATCCTGGATTTCATTTTTGGATGTAGAGATGAAACACCAGTCAATGCCGTCAGTGGGAAACACCAGTGGTATAATTGCTGTCATTACAGAAATTATCCCAGAGACAAAAAAGTTTAAATAAGAACGTTCGGTAAAGAAGCATAAGGCTATTGTTTTTTGTTTGGGGAAAAGGTGTGTCTTGCTTGTCGAATTTTGAGATTACAGAACTATTGTGACAACTGATTCATATTGCAAAACATTACGAAATCTTAGAAGAGCTATTCAAAAGAAACAACGTGGGATGAATTTTGCTTTTGCATGACAATTCCGTCCAAATACCACAAATCTTAAAGTGAATGAATTGAAATACTTTTGTTAAGAAATCTTTAATCATCCACCTGATCTAGCTCCTTGTGATTATTTTCTCTTTTTTAACTTTAAACTCTGGCTTACATCGCAGAGGTTTGATGACAATGACAAATTTGAAAATAGAGTAAGTGACTAGTGATTGATATAAATGCAGATAGCAGAATTTTTCGGAGAGGGAATGAAGAAGCTAGTGAAATAAAATGAAAAATATGTATAAGGTAAGTCAACTATGTAGAAAAATAAGTAAATAAATATAGTTTTATTCATAGTAATAAAGTTTTTTGTACTTTCCAGTTTTGTTTTTATTTCAAACCAGACCTTACGTTAAGCTAAATTTATTTTTTCCTCTCATTTTAATACTTTCTCTTTCTATACACAACAAAAGTAAAAGTATAACATAACAAATTTTACTTTTAGAACCCTAAGCTAACAAATAACAATGCAATTTTTTAAATTAATAGAGATATATTAAAAAACAAGAAACATTAAAAAAACAAGGAATCCAGATTAGTACCAACTCTATCTTTTTTATATTGTAGGTTATGTTTTTTTCTTGTTGTTAAAAGGTGAAAAATCTATGTCATCATCTCCTTTTTGAGGTTATGATTATCCTACTATCTTAGAATCCTCAATCTTTAAACTATTAGTTCACATCCCCTACTCAGCTTTTTAATAACACAAATATTCACAATTTCCAAACATCCAACATGTTACAAATACACAACAATATGTTAATCAACAATGAAGGCACAACTAACATACACAGGGTAACAAAAACAAAAAACAGAAAATTACAAATAAACAATTTATTAATCTAATATTTCCCAATACCTATTTTGTTATAAAAGCACTCTTCTTTTGAGAATTTCCAACTTGCTGTCCAAATCTGTCACACTAAAAGTCTGTAAATAAAAAACAAATTCGTTAAAGATGTAATGATTATTTTCTAAAAATACTTGATTAAACTTTAAAATTATTACTATAAAAATATGATGTTATAAACTCAATGCACAAATAAATATACATACCAATATTATATATTTATGTATAAATAAAATACATGTTATTATCTAAAATGTTTTTATAATGTTACTTTAAGAAACTCCAGCATTGAATAAAACACATTGACTAACAACTGCTTTAATTTACTATTTTAAAAAAACAATTATTTGAATTCTATTGATTCCTTAAACTTTTTAGGAAGTTTATTCATAAAAAGGACTGATTCAAATGGTAATATTTGTAATAATTCAAAAAAGGAGATGAAGTTACTTTTAATTGTTATTAATTTGTTAATTTGCTCGACTATAGGGCGCCAGGTTTGCTTTAGCATACCAATTTTGAAAAAAGAATGAATTTAAATATTTAAAAGAAAGAAAAAAAAATCTCTGAGGTCGTAAGTTCTTTTCACAGTGTACTTACAGTGGATTTTGGTTATAAATGAGAACACTTTGGCTGAAATGTTACAAAGAAAACATTTATTAAACATTCAAAGAAACATCCTACAAATTATTATCAACAACAAAAAAATCATATTATAAATACTAGTTATCCTCTTTAGTTTCAATAACAAATTATGAATTTATATTTCCTTTATTTCTTTCTTTCAAATTAATTAATTTTATCTTTAAAAATGCTTTTACCAATAAAATTGTTGCAACAGGAATTTAATCTATGAAATTTTTTAGTAACTTTGTAGCTCTAAAAGAAAAATGAAAAGATTCTATTTTCATTAATTAAAAGTTTCATTTTACTAGTATCTCTTCTAGTAATGATCTACTAAATTTTCTTTAAATAGATAAACATTTACAAAAAATTAATTTAAACATAATACAGGTTATTAATCAAACAGATAATATACAGCGTCTATACCACAACGCCGATTTAAATAAAAAACATTGTCTGAGTCCGAATGGAAAACTGATGTCATACAAGTTGAAGTTCTACGGCTTGTAGAGGATTCTCCCTCGTTCAGAAGTTGTTTTCTCCAGTTGTTGAGAATATTCATAACTCGCGTACATAAATTATTGTCTTTTATGTTCCCACGTTATTGTCATTGAAACACGCTCTTTATAGATTTTTTAAAACACTTTCGATCTCTATTTGAGACAAAAAATCAAATGTACATTGTTCTAATAGAACCTAGAAACTCTTTCTACGATCTTATCTCTCCAAACACTAGACTTCGACTTTGAAAAACACAACTTGTCCATTTTGAGCGGTTAACTCTAACTCCACAAAACACCTCCAGTCCCTTCAAGCTCTGGACTTAGACTGCTGTTACCATGAGGCAAATTCTTACTTCCGAAAGCGTTCCTTCCGGTTACTGTTCCCACGTTTTACCGCACTGCCGTAAAAATACAAATAATTTACATAACAAAACAAACAAACTAAATTACATTAAAATTAAACATAATAATTCATACTGTTGTCTTGAAAATCCATTTTTCTTTTATTAATGAAGTTACTACATTTAATTTATTATTTGAATCTCTTATCTCTTTGGCTTAACCGCGTCTTTTAAATGAGTCTATATTAAAATCTGACTTTTCACATTATCACAAAACCCCACAAGGTTTGTATTTCAATACAGGTATTGGAATACAAAGCTTTTATATATATATATTTCAAATCGAAAAAAAAAATATTAATGGATGTTCAAGACATTTCATTTCAGAAGCTAAGGACCTCATGAAAGAAAATAAGTATCCCTAGTATACTTAATTTAAGAAAGATTCTCTTTTTCTTATAAAAACTAAAAAATCTATTTATTAATAATCCTATTTTACTATCTCAATTTGTTTGAGTCATCATAACTCATTTGTAAGAAGAAAAAATATATACGAATCAATTAGTGCCAAGCCTTATCTCTATTTATACAATAAAACCCATCATCAGTTTCCTTTCCAACCTTGTTGGCTGAAACTTTCCATCAACATTTTTTGTTGACAGGATCCCGTCACTCAAAGCTTATCTCCCAGACAGCCGTCTATATACTTTTCTTGTCTCATCCTCTTTGCCAAGACGACATTTCTACATCCTTTGAAAATCTACCTTTGACTCTAGATATTCATCTGAATCATTTTTTAATTAAACACAATTACAATTTAAAACCTCTCATTTTAATTAACATTTTTACGAAATTATTTACTTATTACTCAACATTACTTCAATTCACCTTAAAACTTTTCAATTCAGACTTTACATTATTATTTATTTTAGTTTAAATCCAATAACTATTTATTCTTACTTAAAATCTCAATTCTCCTTTGTCTTGCTGGGATAACATGTTAACTACTGATTTTACAATTACCAAAAACTCTTTTCTTCAACTAAAATTCAAAAATATAACATCATTATTATCAAAAAAAATATAATTACTTACAAAACTCATCTATTTATTTAAAAATTACCTCTTTACAATTGTATTGTCTCTCAGTATCCTATCTTAAAATTATTTCCATCTTATCTTTCATATTTTAATAATCAAAGTTGCATTAATCCCCAAACAAATTCTTCATAATAAAAAACTCCTTATTATTTACCTATTCTTTCATAAATAATCTCCTTATTTCAACGTAGCTTCCTTTAAAAATCATAATAATCGTCGTTTATCCGCAGAATTCCTTAAATCTCCCTTTATTTCATTAAAATCGTCGCATATTTCCTTTATTTCATTAAAATCGTCGTATATTTCCTTTATTTCATCGCAGTACTCAAAAAACCTCTTAAAAACTAAAAATTTACCATTAATGCAACCTAACTACCTTTTTTATAAAAGTTTCTTAACAGAACAACTTCATTTTAAATACCATTTTACTCAACAATTCTGTAAAGTCATCATCTTCATATAAAACTCAAAAATTCTTTCATTTAAATTACTTCATATTAAAATCTCCTTAGTCATCTATTACTTGTATACAAAACTTCAAAAAATAAAAAAATTATCATTGCTTTCCCAGCTAACACCTTATTTCATCAAAATCTTTAGACACCTTTATCAAATAACTTCTCACAATCATCTATTGTTTTAAATTCAAACATTATTTATTAAAAATCATTAATTATTTATTTCATTTATAAATCTCATCAAAATCTCTCTTATTATTTTTAATTTATTACTCCTTCCTTTAAAAAAAACAAAAACTTAACCTCCCTCATTCATTATTTAACATCAAAAACTTAAAAAACTTAATTATTATCTGTCTTGGCAAAACTCACATAGATTCTCAAACTTTAAACAACTATTCTTCATATTCTCAAATCATAAATCACTTAAAACTAACTATTTTTCATCTTATCATCTAATCAATAATCCTTAATATTTATAACATCAAAACATACAACTTATCGTTTTATAATTTAACATCTAATTACCTATTCTAATCAGTTAATTAACATTTTTACAATTTTACAGAACTTTTAACTTTATTCCATAAAAACTCTCCTTTTGTCACGTCCGGTTTAATCTTGTATATACAGATCGATCACTTCTATATATATATCCTACAATTTGTTTTCAATCAACATCTGTCTAAAATTTATTACATGAAGTTTTTTTTTATGTAATAATGTCACACTTACTTATGCATTTTTCTTCCTAACCTCTCCTACATAGGTTCTTCTAACCGTCTACTTTATACCGTGCATACTTCTAATTGCTCTTTAGACTCTTACACAGAGTAACATGTTGTAACGTTGAAATGTGCAGTGGTTGAATGCAATATCCCTACTAAATTCAAGATAAAGCCCACAACACATCCCTATTTCACAACACGCCCTCTTATGCAGTCTCAGAATGCCTTATTCTTACGAATAAAACATTCTATTTTAACTACACAAACGCCTACCTCCTCCCAAAATGTTCATGTACTCCTTAAATGCACATACACGAAGAAAATTTTAAAATTCATAAAAAATTTCATTTAAATCGTTTCATCCGAAGTTGAAATAATGTTTATTTTTACCAAGTTTATTACTAGCATCGTCGATTTTCTGTTTATGTAATCCTTTCTAGATGTTATTATTCAAATTCAAAAAGAAAATTTTATTTTTTAAAATTTATTCTAAGTTCTTTACTTAAAAAATTTACCTTCAATACTATTAAAGTTATTTAAGTAATCTACTTTTGTTCTTGTTTACTTTATTTAAAGCCAATTATCCTTTATTTAAGTAAATTTTATTTGAAAACACAAGTTAAATTAGAATTATACGTCAAAAGTTTTTTTTATTTTCCTAGACAGCATTTTGGTAACACCCTATATTTCGTCTCAATGTCATGCATAGGAATTCTAGGCCTGGTTTAAGCATAAACAAGTCCCCTCGATATGAGACAATCCTTATCTGTCTACTGATAAGACATGAAACCCTTTTGGTTCCAATACGATCTGCAAATGAATTTCAACTCTCTCGTCACATTTTATTGAATATTTAATATTGAATCCACCTACTTAATATTGAATATTATTTCTTCAACACTACACGGGATCTTTGCCTCGAACCAACTTCCTTATCTATGTCACGTAAAATCAATATTTATCTTAGTACAAACAACACTCGGTTATTCACTAACAATCTTGCATCTTTCACTTAGCAAATACCTAAACGTTTCTAAATATTATTTCTTCTTAATCATACTAGCTTGGCATATAATTATTTTCTATATTTCTGTCTTAGCTTACAAAATTTATCAGTACACACAAATTATTAGTATTCATAACTCTTAATTATTTATTTTCAAACTTAAACTTACTTATTAACAAAATCTTAACTACTTTTTATTAATTATTTTTCAAAATCAAGTCCGTGTCATTATAAAATGTCTTTACATTTATTTATTCATTCCAAAATTCAATTTATTATGACTCAATTATAAATTATACATTTTTTTCGATGGTTCCCCGATTGGTGAAACATTTTGTAAAATATAACCTGCTTTCTTAACTTAATTACAACGTTAAATACTTCTGTCCACATGGACAGTTTGTCTACCATAGTCATCACAACAGACCTTTTCCTAACAAAAGATTCCCCTTTGTTATTGTTTGGAAGTATTGACAAAATACCTTTCTCTTTCTCCCTTACAGACATATCTACATTTCTCTTTCTCTCAAACATCTTAGAATCCAATGACCTAATTTCAACATCTGTTAGTTTAGGAATACTAACCCCACCATTCTTATATACTAGTACAAAGCCTTCTTTTACTATTTCTACATTTTTACTTTCAAGATTATATTTAAAGTTAGATTTCTCACAAAAACTTTTAATTTCTTGTTCTTGGGTTTGAAAGATACTCTTAAATTTTATCATTACATAATTTTCAAACTCTACATTTTTATGACCCACTTGTTTTTTAAAATAAACAGCTGATACCTTCGTTATTAGATTATTTACTTTTACTTTGTTTTTCAAGTTACTTATACCTATTCCAACCCCACCAAACTTATTCACTTCAACATTACTTGTTATTTCTAGATTTACCTTGTTACCTAACCCATTATTCATTATTTTAGAAATTTCTTGAACACAGTCATTTACACAATTATCCTCTATTATTATCAAATCATTTGACATGTTATTTATTTCATTAAAACTGTTAATTTCAATTTCAGCTATTGCTTGATTTAAATTGTTATCTAAATTATTAATATTTTCTACCAAAACACCTTCTACACTATTAATCTGTTCAAATTCTACTTTTTTCTGACAATAGCTTAATTCAAATTCTACTTTATTATTAGTTTCCATTACATTAATTTCCATTTGTTTAACTTTCAATTTAAGATTCTGATCTAATTTTATATAATTTGGTTTTAATTCCACCCTCATTTCTTCAAATTTTTTACACATTACTTCTCTTAAATCTAAATTATCTTGTCTTAGCTCTAATCTACTCAATTTCAAGTCATTATCTATTTTATCCAGTTTAACATTATTCTGTTCGAGTTTAACATTGAAATTTTCCAGCTTAGTGTTAATTTCTAGCTTATTTTGATCAAATTTATTATTAAAGTCATCAAATTTATTATTTAAATCTTGTTTCAAATCTACATTATTTTGTTTTGCTTCTAACCTACTCTGATTAATTTCTTTTTTTGTTTCTAAGCTACTTTGTTCAAACCTTAAGCTATTTTGTTCCATTTTTTCCATCATTACTTTTAACATACTCTTAATCTCTAAATCCTGATCATTATTTTCCAATTTCTTACCTACCCTAACCTCTTCGGTTACACTAACCTGCTCCATTACCCTAACCTCTTCAGCTCTTAATTCCCTATCTGAATTTTCTTCTACAGTTTCTACTTCTAACATTCCTACCATTTCTTTATTGATATCTTCACACTGTTTTTTACTCTTTAGAATCCCATCACTATCAAACCCATTAAAATCCGAACCTGAACTACTATTCGCGTTCACACTTGAACGTCTACTATTACTACTACTACTTATTTCTTGATCTAAACAATTTTGTGCAAATTGTTCATTTGTTTGCTCATTACTTTGCGATTCCTTCTGTAAATTATCAAAAATATCCCCCGTAAATTCCAATGGCTCTATATTATTTAAAGAATTTTGATTTCCTAATCCTACCTGTTCATCACTATTATTAACATTTACAATTTCTAACTCCATTTTTATCTTATTATATTTAACACAAAAAATTTTTAAAAAAGAATCTTTCTTATTATGATAGAGAGAGTCCTTACCTTGATTTTAAGAGTTCTCATTACCAAAATCACTGTTTATTTCGACTAAAAAGGCCCACAGTTGCGGCGACATTTGTAATAATTCAAAAAAGGAGATGAAGTTACTTTTAATTGTTATTAATTTGTTAATTTGCTCGACTATAGGGCGCCAGGTTTGCTTTAGCATACCAATTTTGAAAAAAGAATGAATTTAAATATTTAAAAGAAAGAAAAAAAAATCTCTGAGGTCGTAAGTTCTTTTCACAGTGTACTTACAGTGGATTTTGGTTATAAATGAGAACACTTTGGCCGAAATGTTACAAAGAAAACATTTATTAAACATTCAAAGAAACATCCTACAAATTATTATCAACAACAAAAAAATCATATTATAAATACTAGTTATCCTCTTTAGTTTCAATAACAAATTATGAATTTATATTTCCTTTATTTCTTTCTTTCAAATTAATTAATTTTATCTTTAAAAATGCTTTTACCAATAAAATTGTTGCAACAGGAATTTAATCTATGAAATTTTTTAGTAACTTTGTAGCTCTAAAAGAAAAATGAAAAGATTCTATTTTCATTAATTAAAAGTTTCATTTTACTAGTATCTCTTCTAGTAATGATCTACTAAATTTTCTTTAAATAGATAAACATTTACAAAAAATTAATTTAAACATAATACAGGTTATTAATCAAACAGATAATATACAGCGTCTATACCACAACGCCGATTTAAATAAAAAACATTGTCTGAGTCCGAATGGAAAACTGATGTCATACAAGTTGAAGTTCTACGGCTTGTAGAGGATTCTCCCTCGTTCAGAAGTTGTTTTCTCCAGTTGTTGAGAATATTCATAACTCGCGTACATAAATTATTGTCTTTTATGTTCCCACGTTATTGTCATTGAAACACGCTCTTTATAGATTTTTTAAAACACTTTCGATCTCTATTTGAGACAAAAAATCAAATGTACATTGTTCTAATAGAACCTAGAAACTCTTTCTACGATCTTATCTCTCCAAACACTAGACTTCGACTTTGAAAAACACAACTTGTCCATTTTGAGCGGTTAACTCTAACTCCACAAAACACCTCCAGTCCCTTCAAGCTCTGGACTTAGACTGCTGTTACCATGAGGCAAATTCTTACTTCCGAAAGCGTTCCTTCCGGTTACTGTTCCCACGTTTTACCGCACTGCCGTAAAAATACAAATAATTTACATAACAAAACAAACAAACTAAATTACATTAAAATTAAACATAATAATTCATACTGTTGTCTTGAAAATCCATTTTTCTTTTATTAATGAAGTTACTACATTTAATTTATTATTTGAATCTCTTATCTCTTTGGCTTAACCGCGTCTTTTAAATGAGTCTATATTAAAATCTGACTTTTCACATTATCACATATTTCAAAAGCTGCTAACATGTACTGTTGCCTATGGAAATCATATCTTATATGACTGTGCAAAAATGTACAAGAAAAAGTCAAACTGAACAGTTTTTAAATGCATTTTTACAAGAATAATAGTTGTTCAAATGAGCCATAATTCTTACAGATTGTTTCAGAAAATGAAAGAATCTTTGGAGTCAACTTAATGAGTTACGGCACAAAGCAATTCGGTACTTTAAAGAGGGATGAAAAAAGACCAACATAAGCTAATTTTAGAATAAATTGGTTCAGGTCAAAACTGAAAGTCCTAGATGATTTTTTTGATGATTTATTTGTATGAAACATTTATTTAATTGAATTTTAAATTTAGAAGTATATAATCAGTCTTCACTGGATTTAATTAAAAATTATTTTCATAAATGAATATTTAAGAAGTATTGATTTCTAAGTCATATAGGTGATGGCCTTTTAAGACTAATACAGTAGAGTCCCAGTAATTGGAGCTAATTGGGGCTGATGTCACCTTGAATTACAAGAGGCTCTTGTAACAAAAAAACAAAACAAAAAAACATAGGGTACTGTGTAAATAAAATTTTAATGACTAATTTTCCTATCGGGAACAAAACATTTCTTTAAACTACTTCTTAAAGTAATTTTATAAATCTGCTTATATTTTTGGTTTTTGTATGTAACAGACAATGCAGGATGTGGTGATGTTTTTTAAAGTTCTAGGTTTAGCAGACTTGCCTATTACCACTAATTTCAGTTTATGCTCTCTGCTTGCATTTGATACACCAAGAATTGTCACAGTCACTTTTGATTTTTATGGTTCGGAGCAGCCTTTTCTTCTTTGAGGCTAGAGTTTTAGAGGGGAGTATTTTGAAATTGAGGTCGGTTTCATTACAATTAATTGTATAATTGATAAGCAGTAAGCTGTTCTTCTTATATTATTATTAAATTTTCACAAAATTGTGTTCCAGCCTAGGAATCTGCAGCCATTTTCCCCGCACATTTAAAGTTGTCTTATGCTGTATTACTTTTACATCTGTCCAAATATTCTGAACTTTCGCTAAAATCGTACTCACCTTCCTAAAATTAATTTCCAAAAAAACATTGAAAAATTGGTTCAGAAATAAGACTTCCTTTTCCCCTTTGTTGATTAAACAACACTTTGCTCATTTTCTTATAGTCCGATTTCTGTTCCTTGACTTCCTTATAGCATTGACTTCTGTTCGTAAGGGATAATACTCTTAACACTCACTAAATTTTTTTTTTTTCAATTTTATCTCTGTTCATTCGCCAAAATTCAACCAACAGTTGTTTCACCGACACCATACCATAATCGGCAACAATTTGTTTTAATGTTTCACCCTTGTAGAGTCTTTTCAAAGTTTATACTTTCACACAGAAAGGCACAAATTTTCTCTTAACTTGTTCGCTGCAACAGAAAGACATCCCTCACTCCTTGCAGAGATCACACTAAGACTTTGAATGTTACAACGCAATAACACATGTCCTAACTCTATCAAACACATGTACTCATATGTTCACCAGTGAATGTGTTAACACTCAATTCACTAAAAATGTTCAATTAAAAAAACACCACAAAACTTAATAAAAGGGTACAGATACACACTCTATTTAACTGTATTGTTCTATTTGCTATAACAATCAACCTAACACTAACTTACATATTTTAAGCAAAAATGGTTGGCTCAACAGCTATTCCAAGAAACAGAATTTTAAGTAAAAAAAGTCTTGTGAACTAAGCAGTGGCAAACAGTGTCGACCAAGCATGTTAAACTTATACCATGAGCGATGTCAAGAGATCGAGGAGATGTGACACACAGTTTCTTGCTCTTAAAGATGCAGGAAATTCCTGAACCCAAAACCGTTGGAATTGGATACACATGTGACAATGCAATGAAGAGGTACATCCAGCTCGTAGTGACTGTTATTTTATAATAATTCATAATATTTAATATTAATTGTGTGAACCTCATTTATAAAGCTGGCTGGATTTAAGTTGAGATTTTTGATTTAAGTTTAAGATAGTGGTTGTGTTCGAAGTGCCCTGGCAGGTGATCACCCTCCCCCCCCCCCTTCTGGCAGTCCACACTTTTTATCAAGTCAATTTTAGGTTACTTTTACAATGTTAAATATTAATTATAAATAACAAAATCATTACAATATTTTCAGCATACTGAATTAGATTATCACTTTTTCATGTAATCATTAAAATTACAATCCACCATATTTATTATTCAAATGAAAGTCAAGTTATATTTCTTTTGACAATCATGTTTTTTAACATCATACATTATTTCCATAAAGCGAACAAAAAACTTGAAAATAATCTCTTACTCTTTTTGTGATTTTAAAAGGTTTTTCCACTTTTGGTGTTGCTTCTGTAAGTGTGGATTTAGGTGCTGTTACTATAGGTGTGGTTTTATTAGGAACCTGTAACAAATACAATAATTGTGAATCACTATTCTAAAATCAGTAAGTTTACACAAGACATTAATATGTTTAGAGGCCTCAGGTCTAACATCTAATTATGGGCATGGTAATCCCCGAGGGATCCTATCTGGATCTATACTTTTAAAAATTAGTCTTGGGTTAGATCCCTCTCTTTCATCATTTCTATCAAATCTTTCTTGTCCAATCCTGACACTATTAGAGTATTCGGGAACTAGGAGTCTAAATTTTATGTTCTTTTCTTTCTTTTTTATAGGCGATGATGACTGAGAAGTTTTTCGACTTTAAACAATAAGAAAAATAAGATATGTTTACAAGGGACAACATCAACGAAATTTATCAGACAGAATCCTACTGATAAGATATCCTATCTCAGATAGACAGGCGGTACTAAAAGCTCCTGGTACGCCAAAGGTGACATCTGTGTTTTGAGATAAACTATGCTTAAAGAATGGACGAGGAAGAAACACATAGGTAAGTGGAGGGAGAGTGGACTACAGAGTCACTGATAAGAAGATGGAAACTGTCTCATCAATGGCTCACAAAATCTAGAGAACCCCCTAACCATAATCTTAGATAAATCATCCTTTTTTATATTTTTTCTCTCCCAACAGGCTTACTTAAAATTAATATAATTAAAAAAAATATTCGTCTGGTTCAACGCTCAACACAGATCCACTATAGATTACAACAATTTAGTTTTCTTTTTATACTGATTGAGAAGGTGTACAATGTTTCAAAATATTTCAGAACTTAGTGTTTTATTGTGTTTTCCTATATGTATACTATTAGGTAATACCAAGCACCACTTTCCAAGGTAAATCTGTGTCTCCTATCCATACAAAATCTAAACTAATTGGACATATAGCACAACACCCTGGAATCAAACGTATTCATGATCACCAACTAAAAATATAATCCATTTCATCAAAACCTGTACCACAGTAAGTACAAATATCATTCATATTATATGTCACGAGTTTAAAAAATAAATAACTAAAGAACTATCAAGTCTGCTTGAATTACTAAAGTCTATTCAAAACATCCAAATAGGCAGCATATTTTTTTTTTTTTTTTTTTTTTTTTTTTTTTTTTTTTTTTTTTTTTTTTTTTTTTTTTTTTTTTTTTTTGTAAATAGAGGAAGATTATGTGTTTTAAATTAAGTGTTTGTCTTGTGTTAAAAAAAAAAAAATACAGCTACGTAGCAAATATATAAGATTTGAACTTAGAAACATTGTTGAGTGGAATATATAACTTTTTTTATCCCTCCGTGGAATTGATTCAATATTATAAATTCACCTTACATCCAGATTAGATCCAACTAAAATTAACCAACGAAAATTACAACTCTCTTAAAATTAATTAAAGGCTATATTAACAAACTCAAAACTGTGAACATAACATAAACAATACAAAAAATCATAATTTTAAAAACACAATTCACCATTAACTTTGTATCATAATTCCTCATTTAAATAATAAATTTAAGTAGTCTGTTTGAAGAATTAGGGCTTCAGAAAAAATGTAGAACACCATTCTCCCAATTAATATGCCAAATAGGTAGCCATGGTAATAGGTACAAAATGCCAATTCTCCCAAATAGGTAGCCATGGTGTAATTTTGAATATGGATAAATATTAATTTAACAAAATTCTAAAAACCACTGCCCACTGTGTGCCAGACTACCACACAAATCCCATTTGCATGGCCTCCTCAACATAGCACAATGACGCCAAAATCCAGTCACCTGTTCCATGCCACAAACCAAAACCCACCATGCTCAAGTTAGTTCACCCAACCAAGATGTCATCCACACTTTTTTTTAACATGCTAGAGCTAAGCAGTAATGAGAGCAGCTCTTTTACTGCTACAAAACAAAAGAAGAGGAGATATTGAATACACCCTCAACTTTGCAAAAAAAATCATTAACGGGAGAGTGTCATTGAGGTACAGTTAGAAAATATTCAGAAGAATATTTTAATTATTATAGAATGTCTATAAAATCATTTGACAAACTTATACATGTAATAGAAAGTAACATGTGAGGAAAGGAAACCAAAGAGAATATGTCAATACACCACACGAAAGACTGACACACAAAAGTATACTGAATAAGCAAACCAAACAGAGCACGATGAAGCGTTAGCACTGTCGATGTAAACATGTTCAAAGTGTTTTGATTCACTGCGTTGGAGTTGTCCAGCATCTCAACCTCGACATTTTGTGGTTGAATTGCGGTCACCGCTTTTAAGGTTAATACTACCACTCATAGTAGTAAGTTAAAAAAAAAACTATCGTGGCTCTCCAGTACCCTTAAAGTTGTAAAAAATTAGATATCTTGTACGACTTACAAGTACTGCCATTTTGAAATTTAATGACCGATTTATTTGGTAAATTGGGCTAAATCCACTTATTTTAAGCTCAGAACCATCAATTAATTCCTTTCCATTATAATAATAGATAAAATAACTTTGTAAATATAAATATAGACTCACAGCATATTTTAGTTCCTTTCCTTCTTCATTTTGTTGCATTGTGTTGTTAATTGGAATTGTCCACATCTGTGGCCCACAATCATTAACCACTCTGCTAACTGAAACCATAACAATAACATTTATAACACTTTACAAAACCACTGAGCAATTCAGACAGCATACCTTGTATTGAATTGAATATTTGTTGGAAAAAAAACAAAAAAAACTTAGGACCACAGAATCTTCTACTTCAGTTAACGTTAACAACAGAATTATACAATCTACAATGACATAATATATTGTCTTACTCTCATGATTTTAATTAGCATAACCTCACTAAGGCCAATATGAAATTGTAAGGAAAATGTAAAATGGACCTGCGATAACGCGTCTTTAGATAGCCAGCAATTAGTAACATCATGAAAATACCCTTAATAAGGTATTTAGTGACTCAAAATGTGATATTTAGTCAGCATTTGTAAAATTTCTCATTTTGTAAGACCAATTCACATAACTAGACCTCCTGGCCTAATTAAACTATAAATCTATCTCTTGCTTTATGACTATTCTAAAAAAATTACACCTAATTTATTCCTAACAATATTGATTTTTATATTTATATTTTTAATGGATAAGAGACGCAGGGTTGCCCTGGAAAGTGGTTCTTAGTATTACCTAGTAGTACATAAATACAAAACACAATAAAGTTCTGAAATATTTCGTAAACACTTTCTCAATCAGTGGAGAGAATAAAAAGAAGAATAAATTGTTGTAGTTTGGTTGCAGAGGATGGATCTGTGTTGAACCACAGATGAATGTTTTATTACTTTTTTTTATTCCAATCTTTAATTATATTACTTTTAAATAAGCCTATTGAGAAGATGAAAAAGAATCAATGATAATTTATCTAAGATTAAGGTTTGGGGTTCTCTAGATTTTGTGACCTATTGACGAGACAGAGTTTCCATCTTCTTAATTCTGAGGGGTTGCATTCTGGAAGGAGTGATTATTATATTTTTTGCCGTGAAGCAGTCATCAAAGGTGATAATACTGTAGGTTGTTGTATGTTGTGCAGTTGGTTCCTCTATATCCATAATTTTAAAATCATTTCTGTGGCTATTCTTCCTTTTGTTTATTTTCAAATATTTATAAATTACAATACATTTTTATCATTGTGATTTAAAAAATATTTCTTACAACTATAAATTAATTCACAATTTGGTTATTACAAGTATATTTGTAGTTGTAGACAATTGACTAAAGCTCTCTGATTGGTTCCTCCTCTTTCTCTATTAATACAGTCAAAAGATAGGACCACTTCAGCTAACACAGCGTTGTTGAACTTCTTCCACTTTTTCACAGCGAGTCCCTCATTTGAGACCTCAACAAATTCAAGATTTCCTATCACAGTTAGGGAAATAAGCAACTTCAATCTGTCCTCTAAGGGTTTTCCTTTCACAACTCTTAGCATGGCTCACTCTCAAAGTTTCAGCAAATTACTCAAGGATAAAAGTCACTAACACCAAGTTCAGGATACAGAATTTTGAAGAGACAGTTTAACATTGTACCCAGGACAAACTATTCTACTTCATCATATTTTTACACTAAATGTCGGCTAATTAAATCTGCTATAATATTATCACCTTGTATATGACTTTTTGCATCTTTTCTCCGACAAAGCACAGCGTCCACACGGGCACACATTTCATTTTCATCTTTTCTGATACAAAAGTCTTTTATATTACTCATGTTCACCTGTTCACGTTTACGTTCCATAAAGGATTGAATACGCTGGTTTATCTGAAAACAAAATAATTTAATAGTTATTAAACTTTAATGTAATAGTAGATATTTCTTGTTGAAACTCCATATTCAAGGAATAAAATAAAGCAAAAGCTTAAAGTTTCAAATATTTATTAGTATAAATGAGCTACAATGGGTATACTTGTAAACAGGCTTTTAACATCGAAAGATACAATTTTAGCATTGGAAGGTACATCTTTTGATGTTAAAAGCCTGTTTACAAGTATACCCATTAACCAATGTAAAAACATAGTCAATGACATAATTAGCGATATCAATGTTGATACTACACTTAGTAATGAATTAAAAACAGCCATAGAAATTTGCATTAGTCAAAATTATTTTAAATTTAACGATAAATTTTACCAACAAATAGAAGGGTTGGCAATGGGTTCACCTTTGTCACCTCTTCTAGCAGAAATTTTCATGGCTGATTTTGAAAATAATTTATTTGGTAAAGACAATCCTTTATTTAAAAATATAATTTATTGGTACCGTTATGTTGACGATGCTTTGTGTTTGTTTAGTGGCACTAATAGACAGTTAGACTCTCTCCTTAAAACCATAAATTCTGTAAATAGCAACATTCAGTTCACTATGGAAGTGGGTAACAATAACAGCATTAATTTCTTGGACCTTAACATTAATATCAGTGATAGTTATCATAAATTTAAAATTTTCAAAAAACCTACTTATACAGATACAGTTATACCTGCTGATTCTAACCATCCTATCAGCCATAAACATGCTGCTTTTCACAGCATGGTACATAGACTTATTAGTATACCTCTTTCACCTAATGACTTTTATGATGAACTGAATGTCGTTAAACAAATTGCTGTTAATAATAAGTATGAGGTTAGTTTAATAGATAATGTTTTAAGAAAAAAGTTAAAGCGTAGAGCTGAAAATTTAGTCTACTCTTCCCATAACGAGAACATTGAAATAGTTAGGTATTGTAAATTATCTTATATCAACAGAACTAGTTATAAAATCAGTAACCTTATTTCAACTAAATGTAATCGTAAAGTTGCCTTTTATTGTACAAAAAATCTAGGGAAAATGTTGGTTAATAATAAAGATAAAAAAGAAATGTTAGAAAATAGTGGAGTTTATAAAATATCTTGTCAAGATTGTGACTCTGA
Source organism: Aphrophora alni (assembly GCA_963513935.1). NCBI lineage: Eukaryota > Metazoa > Arthropoda > Insecta > Hemiptera > Aphrophoridae > Aphrophora > Aphrophora alni. The sequence goes on from OY740768.1 coordinate 6,844,284, forward strand.
GTACATAGGTCAATCAGGTAGATCTATAAAAGTTAGAATTAAAGAACATGTAAATAGCTGGAAACATGGCTATAGAAACTCTAACTTTGCTAACCACCTTTTGGACTCGGGTCATAGTTTTGATCCGAAATTGAATGTTAAACTTTTACATATAGAAAATAAAAGCAATAGATTAAATAATTTAGAATGTTTAGAAATAAATAGATCTATTTCACTTAGGCCTATTCTCAACTTAAATGACCAAATTGTATTAAATTCGTCACCTCTTCTAAAACCCATCCGTAACATAGTTCATTAACCTTTATCTACCTGCTAGGTCATCCCCCTACCTTTCCCGATTTCTCTATTGTATTTCAGTTTCCTGTACTTATGTTTAAATATTTGTCTATACCTGTAAATTATCAGTTGCCCGACGATGCCGCAAGGCGAAACAATTGTAGCTCATTTATACTATTAAATATTTGAAACTTTAAGCTTTTGCTTTATTTTATTCCTTTAATAGTTATTACTTTTTCATACATATGTTTGGTTTTGAGTTGATCGTAGATAAATACACTTACCTAGGTATTGCGTATTTGGTATCCATTAATTCTACCACTAGTATATAAAACGTAAATAAACGATGAAAAAATATGCAACAATTTTCACATACACTCTTAGTGGCTCTAAAAACAAATATTACCACACAAAAACCCAACACAACTTTCTTTATACAACTCATAAGTAGGAAAGTAAAGGGAAGGTAATTTTTATAAAAATATCAAACATTTGGTTTGGGAGAAAAACATCCCAAGAAATGCATAACTGTTTATATTTCAAATACAACATTATATATCGGAGTAATTAATAAATGAGATTGGGGTAAAATTCAGACTTAAATTAAGATCATTTCAAACAATAAACAATAAAACTTGATTAGATAGAGAAAAATATTTGGATTCTTGAGACTGTACAAAGAGTTTAATGAAATAAATTAGGTAAATAGTGAATGCCCAGATCCAGCAATAGCCGGAATGAGACATAATATTTATGTAATGAATATAAAATGTAAATATAAATATATTTCAAAATTACCTGATCAGTAGTTGCTTGGATTTGAATCATATGAGGAGGAATTGGTGTAACCTCCTCATCTGCATTGTCTGCTTGAAAATCATATTGTTCTGGGGATATTTTTAAATTATCTAGAGAAAACAAAGAAAAAAATTACTGTGCAAACTAGTCCACTTACAGCACATCAGTTGTAACACTAATAAAACACCATTGTTTTGGATATTATAATGAACAAAAAAGTTTACATAAACATATCTTCGGAAACATTTCAATTCTAATCTGAGGTTTTTTTAGAATTCAGATATTTTGAATTTTATAACTCTATTTTTAAATAGAGGTTTATATGTTTGTAAGTTTCTACTAAAATTGTACTTCCAAATTATTGTTTTAAAAATGGTGACCATATAAAATCAAAATTTTTTATATTTTTTATTATGGTATATTTTAAAGAAAAATTTGATGCAAGACTAAAATTGATCTTACATTTGAAGTACTTCTGAAAACGAAATTTAAACTAAAGTTGTACACAAATGTACACTGATCCATCAAAAATAAAACAATTAAATTTAATAGTAAACACTAATACCAAGATCCACTTTCCAAGGTAAGCCTGTGTCTCCTATTCATACTAAATCTAAACTAACAGGCTATGGTCCTATTAAACTCTAACCTAAAACAATTAAATTTAATAAGTATTTTAGCTTTGATGAGTTACTTTGTTAGAAGATTTATTTATATAAATAAACCATCCTGGTCTTACATATGTCCATACAAAAGTTTTTAATAAATATTTGTGACATGGTCGTGATTGAATAGGAACCACAATTAAGTCACTTTACTGTTGGCCCCAACTATGATGAGATTACACGAGGAAACACAAAGCGAGAATTTCACCATAGCCAGAGAAGTCATTCTAGTAGGAGCAAGATAGTTTTTTGTACCTCTGTGTTTACTTATGATTTAACTGTGTTCAAAATTTTGCAATGATCAGCTGATACAGTGAGAATTGGTGTTCAGGGGCATTGCCGGAAGGCCGAAATATTAGCAGGCCAGCCGGTATGAGTTAAAATATGATCTTTCTGTTATATTGTACAGTAGGGCCTGATTTCCTTCGGTTAGGGTTAAGGGTATCCTAGTGTCTTATTTTGGTAGTTTTATTTCATTTAATTTATTACAACCGTTGACAAATTACATTTATGGCCAAGTCACACATTTCAAAAGATTTTTCCAATCAGTTATAACATTTTCATAACAGCACATTCATTACAAAACAAACAAATTAAATCAACAATAACAAGTGAATTGAATTAGAAAACATTATACCATTAAAATTCATCCAATCAAACACTAATAAAACATTAATAATTTAAATATAATTTTACAGTAAGGAGATCATAACAAACCACAGTCTCAACGCAGAAACTCTTCTACAGAGTAAAATGATACAAACAACAGTAGTTGACTAACGTTGTTTCTAAAAGTCGTATAATTTTGTAAAATTTTCATGGTTTGCGGGAGTTAATTCATCAATTTAACACCTGCCAGAAAAGGAAGTTTGCTGTAAACATTTAACCTGTGATGTCTACCACAATAATTATAAGATTGGGTGCTGTAGTCGTGTCTATCCAAATTCTGGACATGATCACACTTAAATTTAAAATATAGCAAGACTTGAAGTATGTAAATACATGGAAATGTAAGTACTCTAAGCCTCCCAAAAGTACTTTTATATTTTTTAATTTGCTTTAGCCTTGCTATTAGCTGAATGGCCCTCTTTTACAGGACAAAAAGTCTTGTATAATCCACAGAAGATTCCTTTGTTCAGATATGGATATAAAAGCCTATAAAAGCAGTTAAAAGAATAGACAAAAGGTAATAAAATTTTAAATTTCTTAGTGCAAAATTTCCTAACTAATTTTAGCACTAATACTGTTTATTTGTTCATACCAGGTTAACTTGTTATCAATAATAAGACCTAAGAACTTAACTGAATTTACTTCTTCAAACAAAATGTCGCCTAGAATGACACATGGTGTTTGATTTCAGCTTAGTTTCATATTAAAATTACATGTATTTTGTCTTAACCAGATTTATTGTCATATTGACAAGTTGCATTGCGCTCCAAGTTTTCAACTGAATTTACTTCCATACTCAAAGTTGTGTCATCAGCAAACTGAATTAGGCTATCCACATTTAGGGACACAACATCTCAGTTGGTTCTGTTTAGACAGCCTTCTGTTTGGCCACTATAAAGGATTTTAGATTTGTCTAAAAAGTAAAGAAGTTGAATTAAGTTAAATTAAAAATTTAATGTTACAACAGTCGGTACATGATGGAATTCCATGATAATGGAAATAATGAGATGATTATTTAATTCCACAAAACAGCTTTAATTGCGACATATGTTTCGCCGTTAGGCATTTTCAAGCAACTCCGAAAACGGCGAAACATATGTCGCAATTAAAGCTGTTTTGTGGAATTAAATAATCATCTCATTATTTCCATGAATTAAGAATAGTTTTTCAAAAATTTTACTGAACACTGGTAATAAAGAAATAGGTCCGTAATTGTTACTGACATCTTTTCCACCTTTTTTAAACATGGGAGGGCCTTAGCAGATTTTAGTCTAGATGGAAATTTACTTTCAGAAAATTAATTTAAACCTAAAAAGGATTGATGAGTTCCTCAAAATATTGTTTAATGACTTACAGTGAAACCTCATCAATATAAATATTTTTTTAAATTTCCTAATCACCCCTGAGACATCATTAACACACACAGAAAGAAACATTCTCAAGAAACAGACTCAAGGATCCTTCTTACGCAATGGGATCTACCAATTTTTACGTTTAATTTATAATTGTGTTTGTGATGTGTGTTCACTTTTTATCATTCTCAAGAAACAGACTCAAGGATCCTTCTTACGCAATGGAATTCACCAACTTTTACGTTTAATTTATAATTGTGTTGTGATGTGTGTTCACTTTTTATCATTTTATAACATTTGTTTGTTTATGATGTCTTTCATATTGAATGTACATTAATTTTACTTGTATATTTATTCTTATAAAACTTCAGTGAAGATCTGATGATGATAGTATACTTTCAAAACTAGTAATCATTTGAAAAAAAACAGAAGATTCCAGATGAACAAATTAAGGTAATCATTTATTCTAACACAACTTTGGTAGGTAGCTACTATATTCTACAAAATAAATTAACTATGGAAATATGATATTTTGTTCTAAAAGACAACAGTAATAAATTTAATTAGAAAATAAAGAAAAATATGTATTTTCGTTGCATAAATATTTCAGTTAGAACTTCAACTGTAGATTCTTCTATCTTTGTACATTTTATAGTCTCATATTAAAAAAATAAATAAAACAATTATAATGATTTATACAATATTACAAATTTCAGCAGCATGACAAAAAAATAACAATAATTTTTAATTATGAAAATATTTTTTCATGTAGTTAAGAAAATGTTGGCCTAACAATTATTTAGTTAATAATTTAACAATAATAATAATAAGTTAATAATAATAACAATCTGGTTGCTTGTTAGTTTGTAAAAAAAGTCCTGTATGTTAGCTTTGAAAAATCAAACAATAAAAGTCCTTATAAATTTTAAAGTTTATTTTAGTTCTGAGTGATTCAACTTATTATCTATTATTAAATACACTATGAAGTTTTACGTTACCAAGGATAAAATAAAGCAAAAGCTTAAAGTTTCAAATATTTATTAGTATAATGAGCTACAATTGTTTCGCCTTGCGGCATCGACGGGCTACTGAAAATTTACAGGTATAGACAACTATTCAAAACATAAGTACAGGAAACTGAAATACAATAGAGAAATCGGGAAAGGTAGGGGGTGACCTAGCAGGTAGATAAAGGTTGATGAACTATGGTACGGATGGGTTTTAAAAGAGGTGACGAATTTAATACAATTTGGTCATTTAAGTTGAGAATAGGCCTAAGTGAAATAGATCTATTTATTTCTAAACATTCTAAATTATTTAATCTATTGCTATAGCAATAGATTAAATAATTTAGAATGTTTAGAAATAAATAGATCTATTTCACTTAGGCCTATTCTCAACTTAAATGACCAAATTGTATTAAATTCGTCACCCCTTTTTAAAACCCATCCGTACCATAGTTCATCAACCTTTATCTACCTGCTAGGTCACCCCCTACCTTTCCCGATTTCTCTATTGTATTTCAGTTTCCTGTACTTATGTTTTGAATAGTTGTCTATACCTGTAAATTTTCAGTAGCCCGTCGATGCCGCAAGGCGAAACAATTGTAGCTCATTATACTAATAAATATTTGAAACTTTAAGCTTTTGCTTTATTTTATCCTTGAATATGGAGTTTCAACAAGAAATATCTGCTATTACATTAAAGTTTTACGTTACCATTTTTTTTCTGTTGCTCCGCACAGGTTGTACACATCTCACTGAAAAATTCCACTGCATAATCGACAGCTGCAGTACATGTTTTCTTATCATTACATGATATACAGATTATAACATTTTCATCGTTTATTCTAAAACAGATGTTACAAATTTGAAAAGTATGTAACCTATTGAATTGACCTGTGATCTATTAAATAACCATGGCAATCAATTTAATAGAACTGACTTTTAGGGAACACTTTTCCTTAAAGGATAAACACAATTTATAAATAAATAATATCTTAGTTTCAAGGCTCTTGTATCAAATCTTTAGCATGGAAATATTTATAAACAAACTCAATAAAATCAAACACGATCTCTTGCACCTAATTATTCCATGGAGCTTTTGTGTTAGGCTATTCCACACATTTTATATCAATGGAAGAGGATGAAAAGTTACAAAATAATGATTTATTGCTCTACTTCTATTCACAGTAACACACCAAAAATTTCAACCTCGGTTGGGTTAACTTAATCTAACTTTATTTGGCGCAATGAAAGTTATTATATTTTTATAAGTAAGGAGATCAAAAGGTCTTCGATATCTTGTACAAGTTCCTACATTAAGCCAGTGCTTGTGTGTCACTTCCATCATGTAAATCCACAAATATAAGTAAAAAAAGCCAGTTATCAGGGTTCCTCTTGGGGTAACATGGTGTGTTCCACAGATGGTTCCATGTTCAAGCAATTGGGGTATGTGTGTATATATCAAGTATGAAGTTGAAGAAGTCCTAGCATTTGGGAGACTGTACTACAATTTTCTAATCAATGTAATCTTATAATTTGAACGACTAAATAAATTCAGGGTGAGTATATTTAATGAAATTGTATTTTGTTCTGGCAATGAGATGGTCTTGAATCTTGAAAGCTCAAAAATTGGCTGTGTTTAAAACTTTACTTGTGGATTAATGCAAATAACGCACAACATATTAAAGGAAAGGAAAAATGTGAGTCTGGTCCAGGCCACTATAAAGTAGAATAAAACTTACTGGACGAGTTAGAAAGATGTGTGCAGTTGACTATAAGAGGATAACATTAAGAATATTGATTATATTAGAAGCTATGTGCTGAAGACTGCTTGTACCATGTGCTCATAGGTTGGTGTAATGCATGTGGACAAGCTAGGAGAGTGGATAAAGGACTCTCAATCTGTCCTTTCTCATTGATCAACATGAACATGGGTCGTTTGACATTCCCTGAACAGATATCTCAACAAAATAGCTAAAAGGGATAACCCATCTTCCAATACCTCTGAGAAGATTAAAACATCAAGTCATTTAGTGAAGGAATATTGAAGCTATAGAGCTGACAAAGCATGGATATTTTAGACCTCGTAATATTACGGAGCATCACAAATGGCTATGGGAGGAGATCAGTAATTCTTAGTATATATGTACAAAGGTCAGACGGTATAACTAAACGGCTTTTATCTGCTGCAAATAAAATAAAATTAAGAGTTCAACATTTCCATATCGGTTCCATGTTCTTTTCAATTTCAATGTTTGATTGATCATCACATTGACTTGATCTTTTGAGTGTGAGCAGCGTTGACGGGGTCATATTAATGATAGCTACAATAAAACAATATAACAACAAAACTGAATGTTGTCAGGTGGTTTAAAGCCAATATAACTAATCAATATATATCTTAAATAATGAATAACATTCTTTAACTTCATTTTCAATGAAAAATCTAGTTAAATACATCATGAGGCCTCCTATTTCATCTCATAAACCTACTTATTGTTAAAAAAAAGGTTGTACAATATTATTTACAAACTTACTACTGACCTTTGAACAATAGAAATATTTTCTACAGCATTCCATGTTTCACGTATATTTGTGCAAAGATTTTCAGCCACAGTATTCATAATAAGTTCTACAATATCATTCTGCTGGCCTAACTGAAAAAAAGAATAAATATTTAGTAAATTTACTTGACCTAATATTCGGTTACGTTCACCATCACTATGGAGCTGAAAAAACAAGTACAGCATAGGTAGCCTATAATATTGAACTAATATTTATTTGTTTCACAAGTAATTATTTGATAAGTTGATGTTAAGATTATTTTATAAAATTTGTGTAGTTCTTTTACTACATACCTTATTTTGAAATTGTAAATTGTAATATAATTTTGTAACACGAAATTCATTTTTTCACTGAAAAATTACAAATTGAAAAGTACAGAGTTTGCCATGTAATAGCCTATCAGTTTAGATTTTATACGAATAGGAGACACAGGTTTACCTTGAAAAGTGGTCCTTGGTATTACCTAGTAGTACACAAATAGGAAAACACAATAATACATTAAATTTCTTAAATATTTTGTAAACACTGTTCATTTTCTCAATCAGTAAAGAGTATAGGAAGAAGTTATTTCAGAATTTTAGAGTTTTATTGTGTGTTTTCTTATTTTGTACTACTAGGTCCAATGACCACTTTTTGTACTACCAATGACAACTTTCCAAGGTAAGCCTGTGTCTCTTATCCATACAAAATCTAAATTGAAAAGTACCAAATTCCCGAATACAGATTATGTAACATCATAATGGGAATTCGTAAGTTCAAAAATGACTTCTAAAATGTTAACTTTAAAAGTTATTTTAAAATAAAGTAATTATTTAACCGTTAAATTTAAACATAAATATGAAAATCAATATAATTTTGAAAAAGTAGAATACTGTATTAATCTATAGTCTTTGACAAAATTTTAATCATCAACAGGCAAATATCACCTAAAATCAAGATTCATATTATATTGTATGACACATGCAGATTACAAGTCTTATAACTGGTTTTTATTCAAACATATTTTTCCATAGAATGTTATTTGTGTCATTATTATTTAGGCCTACCAGGATGTTAACGTTATAGATGAAGACCAGATGCACGACTATTAATTAAAAATAGCCTATTACATTAAAAAACAAACTTTTAAATTTTTCAGTGAAAAAGTTTATTTCCGTATTAAAATATTATATTAGGCTACATTTTCAAAAAAGGTATGTAGTAAAAGAATTATAATTAAAAAAAAATAATCTGTACATCGACTTACTAAATAATTACCAGTTCATATACTTGAACCTATCTGAATAGCATGGGCGGTATCGCGGGGGGGGGGACGCGTCCCGCCCAATATTTGAGATGTAAAAATATGTTTGCTAAAAACGAATGATTTACTTAAAACCTTAAAAGGTAAACATCGGGCTTTGTCTTTACTATGGTTTTTAACATTACATTTCTGTTACAAACGCATAAATAAATGCATAAAAACAATGTTTTGAGAAGATTAATTTTAAAAAATTTCCATACCCCCAGACCCCCGGCATATGTCCCCCGCAATAATGAACTGGTGATGACGCCCATGCTGAATAGATTATATAATTCTTGAATATGTTAATGGAAAACAGTCGATGGGAGTATGCAACAACCATCAGGGTGCATATAGATTAAAATTTTGAGTTATTTCAAGTAAAAGAAATCAAAATTCCTAAGTTTATATAGTAAGGTTTAAAAGTTTACAAATTTTTAAATAAAACAAATTATTCCAAACTAATTTTCATCAATGATTAATTTCTATTCATTTATTCTATTAACAAGGGAGCATTAATATCAGTGTACTATATTAATAATGAAAATTTAATACTGAGTCACATAACTATGTCACAAAGCAAACAGAATATATAAAATGACAACTCATAATTTTAGTTTTAATTTACAATTTTACCAACCTATATTTAGTCTAAGTTTCAATATTTGGTTCCTACTTAAATATTTTTACTTTCAAAACAGTTTTATGGAAGGAATGAAAGAGTTTAACCCCTAACTTAAAAATAATTATTTAAAAACTAAATCCCTGAAATTCTAGGGTATTTTCAGGTCATAATCTAATTTCCAGGCTGATTTAAAGTGAATAAATACCATATTTTTTAAAGAAATCTATTTTAGTACCTTACCAACAAAATGTAAGACATCTCATGGAATAGATACAAGAAACAAAATTAGGAAAAAAAGAAATTTTGTCTGGGTGAAGTGTTATTTCTTATTTGTGATAAATATTCGTTAACTTCTACAGTTATAAATACCAGTACTAGTAGCAATACCAATAAATATTGCAGTACAAGTCATTGCAATTCAAATTGCATAGTTTTTAAAACACTACAAAGGCGATTGTATAAGTGAAAGAGTGCTATAGTTTTTGAAAAACCATGAAATTTTAAATTAATTAATTTAAAATACCTACCACTGTGTTGTCTATAGCTTTTCCATAGTATAGAGTTACATGAAGTACCGAGGTTGGTTTAGTAGCTTCCACAACATCACCCAAATTTAATGATGATCCAAACTCAATAGTGTCCATTTATAGGGTCTGAAACCTAAAAAAAAAGTATAATATCCTTAATTTATGATGTGTAATATTAATATACAAAACAAATCTTTAGCGTTTAGGACAAGGTTATGTTAGGTCTAGGGCAGGCATTATTTAGGATCTTTAGTTTAAAAAATTCCTAAATGTGAATGAAACCTACCCAAGATCTTGTCACAAACTAAATGGATAGGCTACAAGTATATTGACCCGCATAATTTTAGATGGTGGTTATATGCACACAACTCATGCTGGCCTAGTCGCTCCGTTTTTCTCCTATGATCACTAAATATTCATTCAGTAATTAGGGTTAGGCAAAGAATTTTTTTTTTAGGTAATCATAACTGTAAACCCAGAGATTTTTTTGTGTGCATAACTTATCTCTAAAACAAACACTTTCTAAAATTTTGTATTATATAAATCAGATTGGACATGATTTTCGAGTGGAGCCAATAGAATGGGGTTAGTTAGCATCATTCATTTTAAAATAAAATGATTATATCTTCCATTTGATTTTAATTCCGCTGACTGAGAAGTTCCACCTCTAATTGTTTTAAACATATTTATTTGTAAACCTATCTGGTAAAAATCATGCAAACTTAAATTATTTACCTTGTTTGTCATTAACAAGATATTTCTTAACGCGAAATAAATTTCAAATTTCAAATCCAACCATGATTAGTATTTTTTTCAGCATCATACAAATAAAACACATGGTGCATATACAAAACACATTTAAATTAAAAACTACGTAAATTAAAATAAAATATTTTTGAGGTTAGGTTTTATTACAAAATCATGAACATGAACATTACCTTAGCAAAGAATATATAAAGACACGCTCTCTTCCTCTATTTATTAAAGGTCCCCAGTAAAGAAGTCCATTTTCATCCCTTCTAGAAGGATTCAAATTAAAGTTGAAATTGTTGAAACTAGAGATAACATACGTTGAAACAATAATATTTAAAGATTATAACCTATAATATATAATTATATGTATATAATTTACAATGTAAACAGATGTAAAAGTGAACTGAACCGGATGTAAAATTTTACCAACTTGAATGATGTCCTACACAGCCAAGACAATCTGTCCTACACAGTTGAAATCTCTAACTCTATAAAATTAGAAGACATAAACTCCATAATTTGTCTTGACCTGTGTTTATTTCTTAATTCAGATGGATAATTTTATGACATATTGTTATATGAAATGGACACTATTATAACAAATTGTCAGTGGTATAAATTCATTAAAAAATATAGGTACTTAGAAAGTTAATATACTACATAAAAGGACTTAACTGTTAGACAGACAGTGACTAAAAAGTCGGAAATTATGACGGCGGGAATTTTAAGTTATAGAAATATACTACAAAAACTAATTGGTTTTATTCAACAAACGTTTCATAGCTTTACACAAACATATAATCAAATAAAATTATAGCTTTGCTCAAATCACCATAAAATTCAAAATAAATATTAGATATCTTTTTCGAGATAATACCACACCTCGAATCTTCCTAACAAAACTTGATTTGCAGCCCACACCCAAAGTTTACAATCCTAGAGCTCTCCCACACCCCAATGATTACAATCCTGATGATCTCCTCACACCTCAAAATTATAAGCTTAGGCTTATTCCAAACACTAAAACTTCCAAACCTGCAGTCATCTCCAAACCCTATTACTTATATAAATGAGTCATTCTGAAATCTGAAAAAATATTGAAGCATAGATTAGATACACCTAAATAAAAAAAAATTTAAAAAATCAAATCCTGTAGTCATTCTTAAATTTCTTAATTTGCAGATATTCCAAGGCACCAAAATTTCTAACCCGAAGTTTTTCCAATATACATCCTAAAACGTCAGAGCTTAAAGATATCCCCAAACCCAAACCCTCCCAACCCGCCGTTTTCCCCAGTATAAATCAAAATATTTCCAAGCCTGGAGATGTCCCCAAATTATAAACTTCCAATCCGGAATTTCACAAATATAAATACAAAAATTTCCAACCTGGAGTTATTCCAATAAAACCCTAAATCTTCTAAACTTGATATATCCCCAAACCACCAAGCACAGCATTATCCATTAGAGGACATAATCCCAATGGGTTCTCACTGGTAACATTTTGAAAACCACAGTGTTAAGGCATTTTGGTTGGATTTTTCTTGGTGTTTAAAGGCTAAAAACCTCTCCTGTCGTCATCCCCTTATAAAAAAAAGGAAGAAAAGAACTCAAATAAAGACACTGAGACCTTGAATATTTTAATAGTGTTAAGATCAAGAGTGGGTCAAGAGAATCCTGTTAGGAAAGATGAAAGAGAGGGATGTAACTCATTGGGATGTCCATGCATGTACTAACTATATTGAGCCCTTAGGGATATTGTTTATGTTGGAGGAAACTACTGCTCTTTTTTAAAGAATTATTTGGATTAAAAAAAAATTACATATACTACACATGTTTAGAAAGTAAGTACAGTTAGGTTAATAATGACAACCTATTTTTAAACAGTTATATTATTAAGAGGAAGGCCTTTAATTTAAAATACTTTTGCATATAATTTTTATCAACATTAAAACATTGTCAACATGTAAAACTAATTTCAGAATGCTTTCTTCATAAAATGATACTGCTTGTGAAGACAACCAATGTTGCACAGCTTTTTTAACATCATCACAGCAATGACCTGCAAGGAACCATTCAAAAAGGAACAAGTGAAAATCACATGTAGCTAGGACTGAGCTGATAGGCGATGATCCATTTCATTTAATTTTTATTCATATTTTCGACGAATTTTATATTTGTATAAGAAACGTCACTATATACAATTTTTTAATGTAAAAAAAATCACCAAAAAAATTACAATCACAATTAATTTCAATTATTTATAAAGTTATATACCTACAACCAAAAACAATTTGTTTCCAGCCAAATAATTTAATGAGATCTTGGGTTCGAGCAGCAGTGTGTGACCGAGCATTCTCATAATCTCATTAACAACACAACACTGTAAATAAGCATGCCTCACCTCAATTTTGGATTGCATGATACAATTTCTAGGTCTGACAATAAATATGTATTTATTGTTTATACTCCATAGCAAGAAAACAAAAATCAAAACTCCCTTATTTTTTTCCAATAAAAGTATTCACATGATTTTCTGATTAGAAATTATTTGCTTGAATAATTTTTGGAGTTTGGAACTCTGCAGCTCAAAACTTGCTACTGTATAGAAATCTCTATTGTCTTTTTTTTAACCTCTTCTAACAGTTTTCCTGAGATGATTTTCACTTTTTCTTAGTCGGCATTTTGTAGTCCTTTGCGACAGCTTTCACGAGAATTTCATGTGATGTTTGTCAGTTCGCCCATTCTGCCACAACTCCTTACGCAACGATCGACGTAATTTTCAATTTCTATTTTTCACACCTTTTGATTTACAGTTGTAAAACTTCACCATTTTGTTGAGTTTCCGAAATAAATACACAAGCCGTAACGAAGAGGCTGTCTGACCTTCCTGTCTTTCGTAATTTCGCACTCAACTTCACACTTTTTTGTTTAGGGCCTCACTGATTACCCTGGGACTTCTTTAGCATATGTGATTTTAACTATGTTTTATTAATTTTGAAATTTTATCTTTATTAGTTTTCACACAAGGGTGTGACAACTATAGCCTTTTATTTTATTCAAATTTCGATTTTTTACTTTAATTTCTTGTTAAACTTTAATCTTTTAACTAAACCTATACAACAAATTTCAAAATTTATATTTATGTAGTTTTATTCAACTTTCAAATTATACCATTTCATCTAACTTTTTTAATAATAATTTTTTCGACAATTATGTAAGAATCTTTTATTCTTATAATTCTTTATTTATTACAAAAATACCAAGGTTTTTGAATTTGATTAATTTTGAGAAAATTTTAATTCTTCATTTAAATTTGCTGTAGCGCATGTTAGTTTATATGAAATAAACGTAATAGTTCTGTATTGCGTACGACTTGTACTACAATTGCACATCTTTAACATTATTATTTCATATTTTCATAATTCATTAAATATGAATTTTTATTCAAAATATACCGACATACGATTTTACTGTCAAAACGAGTAGGCGAAAGTTGACTTTAGACCTAGCCATAAGTCAGTTTTACCGACTCGCCCTGAGCAGCAAAGTTGGTTACAATTCAGCCAAACCTTGTATTAGGATTAAATTTTGATTTTTCTCCTTTTTGACCAAAATATAATCTCACACAACAAATTTCCGTTGTAGTGCATACTTGGTGTGTCATTGAATTGTTTTAAACATTTTAATCTTTAAAAAACAAACTGTAAATCATGACCATTTCTCTAGTATTGGCATCTTCAGTCAGCTAATCTATAAAAGAACCGAGTCCTCATATATGCTATGACAATTGAAGTACTCTAGCGGTAAGATTTGAAACCAGTACTTACCTTGTATTTAGAAACAAAGACTAATTCTAATTTACACACAACTAATACAAAATGATTGAGACAAACAATAACATAGGCAATCAAATACCTCAGTACACACTTATTAAATGCTCCATAAGTAGTATATAATGTAACCCTTATAACAATCTTGTTTCACTCCCAAGCCAATGGAAATCTTTTTTCAAGTATTACTTCACATTAAACATTTTAAATAAACTTTAGAATAAAATTAATATGAGTGATTTACTTTTTATTTTAAAGTGTTAATATAGTTATTTTGTAATATTTTCATTGGGATTCAAATGTTCAAATTCTAGTGTAGCTGCCACTTCAAACATCGCTAATGAGAAAAACCTTCAGACCCACAGGGGCTTATTTTAGTGAGTACGGGCATGGCAATCCTGAGGGAAACTAGCTGGATCTACACTTTTTTTTTTCATATAGTCTTGGTTTAGATCCCTCTCTTTCATCTTTATCAGATTTCTTCTAACCAACACTTGTTTTCTTCTACCTCTGACACTATTGGAGTATTCGAGGGCTAGACAGGGGTCTTTATTTTATACTATTTTCTTCTTCTTATTTATAAACCGTTGATGACTGAGAAGATTTTTGCCTTCAAACAATAAGAAAAACATTTAACTTCACTAGTTACATTTTTTAGTTCTAATTAGCATATTGTAGCTATATAAAGGTTTTACAACATGAGTCAAAATTAATGGTTTTATCACAAGGCAAAAAGTCAATCAAAAGAATGTTTCGCTCGTCCAAGCAGACAGAGTATTACTATTTTAAAATTACTAAGAATTCTAGAACGATGCCAAAAATACTTGCCTTAATCAAGAAAATTGTTAGGCTGCTCTTTGCAACTTGTAGTCTGCCGTCACTTTGCCAATACAATTAGGTTGGGTGATCAAGATTATGTGAATTCCAGAAAATTGTGGACATGGACCCAATTTTGACTTCTTCTGAGCGCATTCACTAGGAGAAATATACTCTTTTGACAAAACTTTATCACTTGTAGAGTGTAGTAATGAACATGTTTCATCAAAGGTTACAGAACGTCTCAAAAAATCACTTAGAATATGTCCAAACACTGCTTTAGAATAGTCGTTTTAAGTAAACTATGAGCAAACATGCAGCTATCTTGCTGATAGCTTTCTCATAGTCAAATGTTCATGCAGGACATTAAAAATATGTTTATCTGAGATTTTACCATCTTAGCTGTCTTTCATATCTTCATTCGATAGTTATTCAACAATGTCATGGATTTATTAACCATCTCTTTAATTAATTGTGATTTCATTCAGACTTCTTCGTTCATGTTTCCACAATTATGACCAAATTCAGTGAACCATTCCATTTGCCTGAGCAGAATACCCAAAATATTTGTTTAGCTTTTCTTTAGTTTGTCTTTTAAATGTTTTCCCACCCTAGCGTTTCATCTGCAAAAGAAATTATTATTATTTTCCATTACAGCATAACTTAGCCGCTTTTGAATGCTCTCTACAATTTTCTATTAGACATATCTACTCGTAATTTTTTGTGTATAGCTAAATAGGAGGTTAAATGTGAAAGTCAGAATGAAATAAGTGAAATCTCTAATAAAAATCACTGATATATATTGTTTACAGCAAAAGTGTAGGAATAAAAAATTTTTGAAACACAATAAAACAATATAAGATTGTTGTTCAACACATTAAATAAACAATTTTCACAAATGATCATCTTCCACATCTGTCAATGTAGTTGTAACATGTGATGATATGGAACTGTTATTAACCATATATTTTTGAGCTTTCACAATATACTTTGATTTTGAGCGTTTCTTTCTGCATAAGAGGATCCTGGTTGCATTGTCCCTGAATGGTTTGTGCCACCAAGCGTAAATGAAAGGATTAATAATTGAGTTCAAAAAACCCAACATTAATAATGGTGATGATAATAAGACAGCGAGTGGTTTACAAGATTGACGATCCTTACACAATGAATAAATAACACAAGAAACGAGGTACGGTCCCCAAGTTATGGTAAACGCACCGGTCGTGAAAATCACAATTTTAATCGCTTTCCATTTCGAAGCACTTTGTTGTTTCACGGATTCAGTGTTTCCTCCTGAACTTCTGTGGGAAGCCCCCCCGCGAGATATTCTCATGCCTTGAACCTTGCTTATTCTGAAACAAAAACTTTATTTATTACTATATAATTTTTGGGGTTTTTAAGTTACTCTTATAGATAATATATGTAGATTTTTTAAAATCATCTAACTATTTTTACTTTCTCACATAGCTTATATGAAAGAAAATGGGTTAAAAAATGAATGTCGAATTCCTTGTAGATATATCAGTAGAATAGGGAATGTAGGTTCTAGCACATTGGTGAGGTGAAAAGGGTATTGTAACGGTGTGTAACCTAACCTAAGGCAGTTTATCTGAGTTTTTCTTGAGCTTTTTTCCATCGATATCGATGTAATTGAGTGTATAGATTGATTTGTTAAAGATGTATTTGACCCGAATCCTAGGTGTAATCTAACCTACGGTTTTTTATCTGAGTCTAAGTGAAACTTATTCTAGTCATCTGATTTTATTTTTTCCGGTTCTGGCAAAGTCTTAACATGGGCGAGATAGGAGCATAGATTGACTCAATTTTCCTTCATTTTTTGATAGCTTAAAATTTGGGGGAAGCAGCATGAAAAAACACAAAATATTGACTTTTTCAAAATCAGCTTAAATGATATTGATCAGTTTTGCACAGTTATAGCCTCTAAGGACTTAAACAAATCTTATTTGTCACCATCTTTTAAAAAAGGCAATTTGTGAATTATCAGTAAAAAAAAGAAGAAGAAACAGGCCATAGGGCTGTTAAAATACGTAATTTTTCAAAATTGATTTGACAGATTTCATTCAAATTTTAGTTAAATGTGAAGATTAATAATCCAAGCTCGTGTGGAATAACTAAAGTAAAAGAAAATTACGGTTCTGTAATAATTGGTAAAAAACAAAAATGAGTCTTGACTCGATTAATCAAATATGATTTACATTGAGGATGGTTTTTAAAATACAATCAAAGAAAGTTTAAGCAAATTTTCACTCTATGATTTACACCTACCAAAATGACAATTTGGTGACACATAATTTTGGTTCTTTTTTATATGGAGATCAGTGAGTGAGAAAGTTTGTCCACTGTTTTTTCACCATTTAAACAAACTACATTTGTTAATGACCTTCAACGAGTCATCTGAGGTTTTCTAGGGATGACAGCCTCCTAAATTTCATTTTTGATTATAACTTTGATATTTGTCATCATAGAGAGTATTGGTAGTGATTTAATGCAGAATTGAAAATTCCAAATTTGTATCTAATTTAGTGTCATATAAGTTAATAACACAAGATATATGAAGAAATAATTGTTTAAAATAACCACCATTTTGACATTTTCAATTAGTTTTTTCTGAATTTCATTAGGGTTCTATATGAGCATACTAATGTTCCTCAAAATTTCAAACAAATAAAGGTGACAGTTCTAATTCAACTAGGAAATAAATTTAATAAATGTTACGAACCCTTCGTCTGCCTTTTTAAGTTGTACTGTTTTTTTTACTGCATAATAAAGGATTATTAAATAAAGTATACAGTTGATGAATATAGGAGTAAGTCCAATGGCTCCCATGGTACCAATGACAGGGACTGGTGTGATATGGACAAACCAACAGATACGTCCATTGTCTGTCAATCCTGTGTCCCAACCTAGAGCTGGCAGGGACGATGGGATTATCCCGATAAGCCTGTAACAAAAAACAAACATTGCGATTTGTTTAAATAAAGTTAGAAAATATAGAACATACAGCTTATTTTTGTTATTTGTGTACTTTTGCTAGTTATAAAATAATTAATCCAAAACTGGTCTTTACCAGTTGACTCAATTTGTTCATCGTCAACCGATAGCGTTGCAACTGTGACTCACATGTAGATATTTACAAAAAGCAACATAGTTATGAAGATGAATGCAGAAAACAGACAAGCTCTATACTGCGATGGAGAAGAAATAGAGGAGGTCAACACTTTTTCTTACTTGGGAAGTGTTGTTTCAACAAGTGGAGGAGCTGATGATGATGTGAAGACTCGCATTAAAAAAGCAAACGCCACCTTTGTACAACTGTACCCAATTTGGCGAAATCGAAACATCTCAAAGAAAACGAAGCTTCGCATCTTCAACACAAATGTTAAGTCTGTTTTGCTGTATGCAAGTGAGACGTGGAAAGTTACAAGTTTAATTATGTATCGGCTGCAAGTTTTCATCAATAGGTGTCTTCGCCGTATCATGAACATTCATTGGCCTGAGGTCATTACAAACGAGGATTTATGGAGAGAAATAGGTCAAATTCGGGTCAAACTGCAGATTCGAGAGAGGAAGTGGAGGTGGTTAGGACATACACTGAGGAAGCCAGACGGAACTATTGAGAAAGAGGCCCTAGATTGGAACCCGCAAGGTGTCAGAAGAAGAGGTCGACCCCGAGAAACCTGGAAGGGGACCGTTATTAAAGAAGCAAAAGAGGTTAATAAGACTTGGAGAGAAGTGAAGGCACTTGCTGGAGACAGGGACAGATGGAGAGCTCTTCTGGACGCCCTATGCTCCAATAGGAGATAAAAGGAAATAAGTCAAAGTCAAGTAAGTCAACATAGTTACCAATAATTTTTGTCCAATCTTTTCAAATTTGGTATTGATAAAAAAAAAAAAAAAATTACTCAGTATAAGGAGGTAAGTTTAGTAATTGTCAATAATGTCAACCTCCATTTTATGACAAAGAAGGTTCCCAATATGCCATCCATCTGTCGTTATTGTCATTTGTATGTAATCATGGTATTGGATACAAAAATGAAGATAGGAAAATGAAATTTGGTATAAGGCCCATGATGATATTTATATATTAAATAACACCCTAAACTTTCTCAGCATAAGGTCGTATTTTATTATAATTTAGCTCTTAATGACGAAGTTCAATTGAACTACATTTTTGTGAGGTTGGGTCATTAATCTTCTTACTTCACTAAAATTTGAACAAAGTCGGTCTAGTTGATTTTGTAAAAATGAGTATTTTAATAACAGCTCTATAGCCGATATTTTGTTATTTTTATCGATAACTCACGAACCAGCATTTTTGAAGAGATGGCGGCCAATCAGTTTTGTTTAGGTCTTCAGAGGCCACATTTCCTCCTTAGAACAACATTTCACTTTTTGTTCAAATGAAAAATTCATTATTTTGAAGTTAGATATCTTAAATAAATTGATTGAACACAAGAATCAAATTGTTTCATTGTGTATGTTAACAAATGATACAGTTAACAGCTGATCGACATACAACAAATGAGAATGCACATTTTAATTGTATTTTATTGTGGTAAGAAGTGATTCTATCCAGAAGATTAATGTTCTTTTTGTTATTCCGCCATTTAGTTTTGATTGATGATAAAAAAAAAGAAACTTAAGGGTACTTTTTTACATATCTGCAATGTGTCAAGTTTGTAGAGTGTTCTATATGTCCGGCATATTAATTCAAAAATAGCTACATTTTTGTGGTAAACCCTGGTTTATTAAGAGAGTATATTTTTTGTATTTAAAAAAAATTTTACACATATTAATAATATAATTTTTTGTTTTGTTCCTAGTATATATTTCATATACCGGTAAGTACTTTTTGTTACATTTATTTTACAATTATGTTAAGTGCAAGGTAATACTGTATTTCATTTTTTGTTTCATTTACCGTGGTAGTGCTTTGATAAATACTTTCATATGTTTTTATTGTAAAGGTAAACTGACTGATGTATTTTTACAAATTTTTGTAAAAAATTGTTAATAATTGTGATAATCTATATTTTTAGGAACTGCAAAACATTAACTTACCAAGAGAAAGCAATCAGGAGCCTAGCTCTTCTGGTGTTTAAAAATTGTGTATACTTCATTCCATGGATTATATACAGAAATCTATCTACAGCTATAAGTCCTATACTCCATATAGAAGCCAAACAGCTAGACATCATGATCCCTAAAGCAGAAGAGAAAGCTACTGTTTAAGCAAGATATTATATTAAATGTTACTTTATTTTACAACAAAACATGAATGTATCAATTAGCCTACATTTACCAAAATGATAGGATAAACATTTCAACTTCAAATTAAAATGTTTCACGATTATAAAGTTTTCTACTATATAGAGGATGAAAAATAAATTATTTTGAATAAAGTATCTTACTTTATATCTGTCTCGTGACCTTCTTATTTTATTATTTTTTAATGACACATTTCAAGACCTCTACCCCAACATTAAATAAACTCAGAACATAGTAAGTTTGTAGGTGTGCACCATGTGGCTACCGAGCAACTCCAAAATTGTGTTAGGTTAGATTTGCTGGTGCCAATTCTACTGCGTTTTCCGTTCTGTCAGGAGTTCTGCAGGGCTCTTACATTAGTCGCTTTTTGTTTAATGTTTATCTGAATGATGCTGGTGAGAACTTGTTAGTGGATCATCTCTTATTTGCTGATGATATGAAAATATAAGTGGAAAAATCTTCTGCAGCTCAATTTCGACAAGTTAGTCGACTGGTGCTCATTAAATTAGATGGAACTCAAATACTCAAAATGTGTCATTATTAATTTTCATCAGAGTTTCGAGCCGCAGTTTATTTAGTATATAGCTGTAGAATATCTTTGATTAAAGTTTTGAAAATGAAGGATCTTGATGTCAGAATGGTACCATTGTTAAGTCCGGTGTATCACCTGCGAATTATCTTTGGAAGAGCAAATCAAATCCAGGGCTTCAATTCTAAAGTTTCTAGATATTTAACTGCTCTGGCATCTCTGAGAACTTTGTACTTGCCACTTGTATGCCTGCTATTTGAGTACTGCTCAGTATTACTAAATCAGGTTGGTCATCATTCTTGAGAGAGTCCAGAGGAAATTCATTCGACAGATTGGTGTAAAGATACAGATATAGCTATAAGAACGTTTCAATTAGACATACAAAGGTCACTTGATTTTTTGCCACTTGTTGCGAGAAGGGATGCTCTCTTTTTGCATAGACTTATAAATGGTTCTTTTACTTTCCTAAACTGCTGAGCGTGGTGGAATTGCGGTTTTCAGTTGGCACTTACTACTGGGATTTGTTTGCTTATTATTTTTGCAGCAACAAATTATTATTATGTAACAATTCCCTAAATTTTAAGAATAGGCGATGTTGTTTCATCTATGAAGCTGGACTTTTTCTATCTAGTTCCTCTAATTTTTGTAATATTATACTTCAAACATTCATGTTTTTCTGTGTGGCACAATGAATAACACAGTATTTAAGTTAGTTTGTATTAATTTATAATATTCTCCTATGTTTATATATTTTTTAAAATTAGATTACTCATATTGTTATCTATTAGTATTTAATTTTAAGTTCATAAAACAATAGTTTACTTAATTATTTATTGAAATTGTTTATTACCCTCAGATATGAACTGTTCATTATTGTATATATTTTTTAAACATTTTCCTCATTTTGAATACATAATCATGTTAAATTTATACTTAAATTTAGTTTCTAAATGGAGTTTGATTAGAAATGGTTTTATTCCATTGGAATATATAAATAAATGATGAAGGCTATAAAAGCTTATTTCTATGTAATGAATAAAATTTACTAAAATATACATACCTTGACCAATGCAACAAACAAGATGGTTGCGATATTGTTTCGGGAAAACAGAACCAATCCCCAGTGCTATTCCTGTCATTAGATCACACAAAGCGACATTTCCTAGGAACATGTACGTTGTACGAGGATTTATATTGTGTTTCAATATAAGTCCCGAAGACATTGCATTGATACCATTAACTACCACTACAAGAATAGCAAGTAATGGCGTTATCAGTTGATAAATACGGTTCCCAAGAAATACTTTAGTCATTGTATTGTTTGGCAGTTGGAATAGAGGATGAAGTGTAGAGTTTAAGAAGATTGTTTCTGTTGTGATTTCATTCTCGACTGAGAATGTTGTCCACTCTAGTGGGTTGAACTCTGAAATACAGTGAAATTAGATTTGATGATGCTTTAAGATGATAGATAGTGCGGAAATATTGTACAAATATTTTCACTCACCCATTCTCAAAACTAAATAAAAACTTACTAAAACTATTAGTCACCAAATATGTTTTGTACAAAAACATTATATTTTTGGAAATAAAGTAGATATCATGTCAATTTTAGAATATATATTTTTAAGTTACCTTTTATCAATATTCCAAAAATCACGACCTTGTTCGTATTTTTCAAAATGGCGGCAACCTCTCGAAAACCGTTAACTTTATACAATGAACAACTTTAATAATATATAGTAAACTAAGCAATGACATTATTATTACTATTAAAAAACATCATATTTCAAAAATATTCTGGTTTTAGGCTAGTTTTGAGTATTGTAGACAACTGCCAAGAAATTATATTTTCGGTTTTTTTGACAATAACTCAGTTATCCTTTAAGCTGTAGTAAAAACGTGAAAACCATTTTGTTTTTCAATCAAAAGGGAAACTTTTTTGTGTCTTGTACATTTGTTATACAGTTAACTGTTTTCAATATATTAAACGTTAAAAATTATAAACAGCGGCATTTTGAAAAAAAAAAGTCATGGTTTTTGGTACATTAATATAAAGTTAACAAACAAAATATATATAGGTACCAATTAACTTGTTTAAAACAAATGAAACCTCGTTCTGTGTTTACTTTAATCTCAGAAACAATCCCCTAAAATATCCGACATTAGTTCAGAAACAGACTGTAAATAAATTTCATTTTTTTGTTGTTTAAAGGCGAAAAACCTTTCTGTCACCACCACCACTTTAAAAAATAGGAAGAAAAGAACATAAAATAAAGATACCTAACTCTTGAATACTCAGCGTCAGGGTCGAAAAAGAACAAGAGTTGGTGAAGGGACTAGATAGGAAAGATGGAATGACATAGATCCCCAGCTAGGTCCCTCGTGGTTGCCAAGACCTCGATGGTATTACTAAGCAAATTATTAATTTCAATAATAATTAATTATTGCCCTTTATTGGCGCATGCGCATTAGCGCAACTTCTGCTGCGGTGGCGTTAATACGTAAGTACCATAACGCCCTAAACTTTCTTAGCTTGTGCCATAAACACATCCTCAGGGTAAGGTTGTATTTGCTTATTATTGAGCTTTTAATGGCAGCAGTAAAGTTTGAGGTTAGGTTTAGGTCGATTGAAGGGAACTTCGAATTGGATACATCCTCAAAATATTCAACATTGTATTTATGACATAACTACATGAGTAATTAAGGTGTTTGTGTATTATATGGATCCACTCTTTTTTGCATCAAACAGAAACTAATTAAAAATAATACTGCGATTTTAGTATATAATATAATAAACCTAACCTATTTGTGTTGATTCTTGCTACCACAAAATCTCATCTACATATTTCTTTATCTAAAACTCGAATGGATTAGGTTAGGCCAGGTTATGTTATATATTCAAATAACTCATGAAATTTTTCTGTTTAAAACCAACATAAGTTAATAAATTACCAAAATAACAACGCAAACCTCTATTAAATATAAAGAATGAATCTCGTAAGAGTGTTCCAGTAGCACTGACCTCGTAGTGGCGCGGTCTAGACCTAATGAATGATTAAGGCACAGAACCTTAATTAAGAACGATAACAGAACCTCAAAATTTTTGCAAAAGGATGTTTCAAGTTTTGAACTTATGAAAAAGAGGAAGATGTAGGCCTATAGTACGCAAGTAAAAAATATACTTTTGACGTTGTGAACAAATTACCACCTATTTAGGCTAATCAGTTTTATCTTTACGATAAGAAAGTGTTAAGATTACAGTACAATGAGATTACTGTATAATGAAAACCTAATCATTCCGTGAAATAACCATCCCAGATTAAGTAAAAAAAAATTCGAGGAAATTATAACAACCGTTCTTGAGATAAAGCTTGACAAACAGTCTTTGCAACACGAAGAAAACAGTCTAAAATTTTACGTAATCTCGTAATTTTAGTACTAATTTATTTGTTACTTGAAAGTTTTTTGGTATTTGTGTACTATACGCTACCACATTTTTTGTAAGTTTAACTCGAAACATATTTTTGCTAATATTTTTAGATATCTGTCATTTTGTCATAACAAATAAAATAACACAAGTATGACTTTTAATTTACAATCGTTTTAAGTTTGGCCATTCATCTGGTTTAGACAGCGTCACAAAATCAGTGTTACTGCAACACTCTTACGAGAATCATTGTTTGTAATAGCGGTTTGTGTTGTTATTTTGCTGATTTATTAACTAATGTTGGTTTTAAAAGGAACAATTTATTAAGTAGAAATTTCCTAACCTAACATATTTGAGGCCGTCGGGACTGTACTTTCGGAGAATCGGCTTCAAAGTGAACTTGAGCCAGCATTAGAATGATGTCAGTCTGTATAGTAGGCATACTTTAGTGTCATTTCCACTACCCCCGTCCCTATAGTCTTGTCATACTCTTCAGTTGTTCATTGAGAATCTGCTTTTTGTTATTGTTTGAGTTTGTTATATTTATTAAAAATTGTTTTTACGAGTTATTGTCTGTTTGTTCCAAAGGCAAATGATATAGTGTTGAAAATTTACATGCTACTTAGTGTAAAGAGGTAATTTGAGAAAAAATACCAACTGATTTTCTTTACTCATTTAAAAATGGCGGCCATTTAAAATGTTTAACATTGGATATCTCGAAACTTGTTAATTTTATAAAAAAATAGGGCCTACAAGAGACAAAAAGGTTTCCCATTTTAACGACAAATAAAATGTGTCTATATGTTAAAGGATAGTTGAGCTATCGACAAAAAACTGAAAACATTATTTCTTGGTAATTGTCTACAATACCCAATACTAGCCTAGAACGAAAATTTTCCGGGAGTTCAGCAATTTTTTATTTAATTCTGAATAGATTAATGTAAATAAAAACTTTAAGAAAATCGGGTTTTTATTAAAATAAAACACAAAAAATATTTTTATTTTGTACATAATAGAAGACTATTCTAATAATCGAAAAACAAGATTAAAAAATTTAAAAACCGATAAATGCTAACAAAATAACAAACCTCGGTGACAGTAATTGTTCGAAATTCCCTCAGATGGATATATATTTTCTTTTCGTATAAACTCAACAGATGTATAGAAATAGTTATTTGTGCAACTAGTGAGCAAAGTGGAACTTTTTTAAACGGGAGAAAAATGTTGACGCACGAGGCTTGCCGAGTGCGTCAATTTTATCGAGTTTAAAAAAGACACTTTGCTCACGAATTGCACATTATACTTTGTCTACAGTTGTTATTTTGGCAATAAAAACAGTTCATACTGGCGGTCGTATTTTTTTCTTGATTTGACAGGAAGGAGATTTAGTACAACGTTGTTAGCTTTTTCCGCTAATTTAGGCGGGGTATTTGACAGGTTTTCATCCTCTGAACTGTCCATATTTTAAAACTAACTACACAAAATATGGCAGTAGTGCTAAACAACACATCAACACTGAGTAGAAGTTCTCACGTCAAAACTGAGGTTATTTATGAATATTACAAATAACTTAGAAAACGGGATTGCCAATATCAAAACTCGGCAAACGAAAAATACTCTCCGTGTACATATATACTGTCAATCATCTTCATGAATAATTACTTCCTTTTTCAACTTTAAAACGTTGTTTTGTTGTTTATTTATGTTATTTTTTATGAAAGAATTAATCTAACCTACATATGGGACATTTCCTGTATATTAAAAATCAATTCAAATAAACTTAACCTAAATTTTGTTTTGTTCAGTTTCCATTCGGAGTGAGCAAAGTAGTGTGCAAAGTAGTGTGCAAAGTAAAACTGTTGAGAAATCAGCTGTTTTGCAAACTAATTTAAATGAACAAAATGCCACTTTGTCAACAACTGTAGACAAAAAGAATTTTTTTAACATTTTATTTTTCGTTAAAGAGGAAACTTTCTTGTCTCTTGAACATTTTTATGGGGTTAAATTAACATATTTTCGAAATTTTAAACATTTAAATGATCGTAATTTTGAAATGAGTAAAGGGTTGATATTTTTTCTCAAATTTGATCTTTATAGCACTAAAATACAAAATTTCAACTCTGTATCATTTGTCTTTCAAATTAGTTCATTTGATATGAATTTTTTTTTTCAAAACACAAAATGGAGGCTAGATAGACAACTAACAATTTTAACGTATATTATTCATATGAACTTTTTTCTTTATTTACACGAGGGGAGTACGACCTGAAACTTTCTCCGTTTCTTTGTGGAACACTCTGTATATCCGAGAAAAATTCATAGGTTATTAGAATTTCTCTACACCAAAAGCCCTGTACTATCTATTCCAAACAAGGGTTAAATTTAAAACTGGGTTTTTTTTCAGTATTTTCTGTACTAAATTCATTTTTATAGTAAACAGATTCACGCTCAACATTCTACCCTGAGGAACACCACGATCTGCTAACTTAATTCCAAGACTCAAAAGAAAAATAACTAATAATAAAATCTGCAACCAAGCTCATACACAAAACACAGAAAGAATATAGCGTCATAACCTACAAATTCAATTCTAATTAAATTATATTTACCAGTTATGTTCATGATTACTTATTACAAACACACCCAGTCACTAGATAAATTGAAATGATTTAATTACAAACATTTTCCTCATTCTTATCTATCTGATAGTACTTATCCTGCACAGTTGCAAAATTCCCTGCACAGGATTTCCTGCCGGAGGAGGGGGTATTAACCGTTTTGGCAAGTTTTGGTTACGCATTTCCTGAGTTTAACAATTATCTCAACTTTGTAGGCTATAGTGGCTACGCCAACGACGGATGGACGGCATTGAAAATCCCTATCGGTTTCTTGATGAGGCTATGAAACGTGAAATTCCATCAAATAATTTTTCCCGGTTACCAAAATTTGGAATGTTTATAATGTTAAAAAAAAGAAAACTATTTTAAGCGCTTATTTTCTAAGATTGATAGGTTAAAAAAAATACAAAATTAATTTAACACTATGTAACAGTAACAGCCCTAATCTAGTACCAAAATCACACCACTGTCACTATTAATAAATTTGATGCATTGGACTTAATCAGCTGTTTTAACTATGCATTGTTGTATTCGTTGCTATGGTAACTTAATTTGAACGTAAAATTACAAAACACTTTCTATATTTCGTTTCTCGTAATATGCCTAAATTGCCTAACCCTAATTTTGTGTTGAATTATAAAAGTAACGGACCTAATTAGCTGTTTTAAGTTAGCAATAATATTCGGTTGCTAAGATAACAAAATTTTGTTGCAAAATCACTAAATCAAATTTAAAACATTTTGCAAATTAATTGCTTCACATTGGTCTATGCTAAGCTTAACCCAACCTAACAACATAACTAATTTGTAATATATAGTTTTATAATTATAGACTATGTATTATATAGTTTTATTAGTAGGCTATGTAGTAATGTAGTATAAAATTTATTTATTTTAAAATTTTGAAACAACTTTTCTTCACAATACACTGAAAAAATTTTTTTTCGAGAACTGTCTCGGCCAAAACAAGAACCAATCAATTATAGTTTTCTTTTGGCCCCGACAGGTCAAAAAACCCTGAGTAACAAAGTAAACAAACTTACTCTATTGGTTAAGATCCCTTGATCTATCAAACAATTAAATATTTCCTACGAGGCCTAAGAAACCAAATTGGGGCGTTAGTCTACATTTAGATAATCTACTTGAATTTAAATTTAATGATCAGACTGGGTAAGTCCATGAGTCCCATCTACTTGTTATAATATTGTTATTTTATAAAACTGAGCTATACAACTTTGATTTAAAAAAAAAACTACATACAAAATATCCATTCGTTTGATCACAAACAACAGACATGTTTACACAACACTCCAAATAGTGATCCTGCATGATCTGTCGCGAGGTTTTCCTTAGGGATCCTGCATGATCTGTCCCAGCTAGGGATTTGCTTCGCTCTTCACACGGTACATAATGTTTTGCTCTTTTTTACCATATCTTCTCTACATGTCCATGGGAAGAGTTCACAAGCGTGGTACATGGAAAACATTCCTGAATTCTTGTCCTGCGCGATAGGGGTACTAACAGGAAGGAAGGTAGTTTTTAGTGAGTAAGAATCTCACACTATTGGGAAGATCGGATGTCTCCATTTGTCTTTTGAAGATTTTCCAACTCTCCTATGAAATAAAAAAAAAGAAAAAGAAAATACACAAACACAAATGTGTTTAGAAAAAGGAAAATAACTCAGAATTTACTGAATATTTTAAATTTCTGAAGTGACAGTTTGATTCAAAATTAAAATCTGCATCTTTTGATGTAAATAAATGAATATAAAATAAATATAAAAAAAGATTATTCAAAAGTTGAAAATGATAATTTTTACGAATTAATTTCTCAGAATCTATGTTCCATATGTCAGGTGTATTAATTCAAAAATAATGACCTCTACATGGGAAGACTTAGCCTAGTATACGATATATCACTTTAGAGCTTCCTGAGCCCGGAAAGTGGTTTTTCTAATGATGATTGTCACTTACCTGTCATATTGTGCAGTGTTCTATAGCCTAAAATCTTGCGACATTCCCCCCAAAATTTGGTGTAACTGCCTCGCAAAAAAAAAAAAAAAAAAATATATATATATATCTATATATAATATATATATATAATTTTCTCAAAATCGTTTCTAAAATGATCACATTTTGCCAAGTGTATAGGGATCAGTGAGTGGAAAAGTTTGTGCAATGTTTTTGAACTGTTTAAATATTATTATATTGGGTTTAATAATAACCCAACTTTTCACCTCCCTACACGGCTTGTAAGACCACTTGACTGAACACTGAATCCTAAAAAATTGTAATTCTTAACATAAATTTCAATTATATTCAAACTTAATTCAAAAATCCATTTTATTGCAGTATATAAATAATCATAAATATTTATTTCAAAATAATACAATTACAAAAATTATTTCAGAAAACATCGGTTCAATCTTCTAAAGTAATTCACTTTTTCCTTGGAGGGATTGGCTGAAAGAAAAAATCAAATTTTAGACTACTGAAGTATATTTTGATTAATAAAATTTCAAGTTCAACAACTTTACAAGCATTTTATTGTAACAAGTGACAAGTTAATTTTTAACAGTGACTGGTGTTCTACTTCATAAAAGCCACTTAGGTTAGGTTAGGTTATAAACAAGTTACTTTTATTATAAGGTAAGTGTGATTATGGCATGAAATTACGGTATCATTTTTCAACTGGTCTTCAGGAAAACGAATGCCGTCCCGTTTGTCACCGTGGGTAACACAAATTAAGGAACATAACATTATTTGGTAAATATAGAACCTTCACATATATAAACCTTCAAGGGTGAGACACTGACACGAGCGAAGCGAGTGGAATCTTTTAAATAAATACACATCTACAAGAGGGATTAGGTTAGGTTAGGTTTTACTAGACAACTGTTTTAAACAAGTTTACCCTGCTGGGTAAGACACCTTGATCTACGAATACAATTTAACATTTACTACAAATCCAAGAAATTAACACTTAAAGGATCTGTTTGATTTACATTGTATGATGTGGCTAGTAAATAATCTAACCTAACCTAACCAAACATCTCTACGACGACAATTAGCAAAGTTGTTGTAAAAAAGTTAATTTGGAACGATGATCTTTTAAGAAAATACATAAAGTTACAAGATCAGGTGATTTGACTACACTTAGGCAGTGGAGGCTCTTTCACATATGTACAAGCTTCGAGGCTCACGTGCAAAGCGACTGGAAAATGTTTTAATAATTAGACCCCTACCAGGTCCTTCAGGACCTGAAGAAAATTTAATATATATACAAATTAGGTGGTTTAGAAAACCTGTATAACAAATGTTTCATAAAAAAAACTGTTACAAAATGTCGTCCATTAAAAAATTTGTAATGCCAAATATTTCAAAAACCCGTTTGGGTTTTTACTTAACTCAAATAACTTAATTTACTTGAAAGAATTACGTGGTCAACGCAGTCAAAAGCCTTAGACAAGTCACACATCACAGATGCAACATGACCGACTCACTAGTTCATAAATAGCAGATTCTGTAGAAAGCCCATTTCTGAAACCGAACTGATAGTTCTGTTTAAAACTTTATACTTATCGAAATACTGTATAACTCTGGTCATCATTAGTTTTTTTTCAAATATTTTAGACACTACTGGTATAAGGGCTACTATAGGGCGGTAGTAAAGTCAGCCTATTCCCCTGTTTTTTAAAAATAGGTTTGATATGGCTATAATTTAGCTTCTCTAGAAGCTTTCATAAGTTCTCTCTTGATAAACTCCTGTTAACTTCCAACCCTGACGCTATAGTGGAACAGCCCTAAGAAGTCACTTGTGCTCGGTGCGGAGCGGTAGAGGAAGAGGTGGATTATGTCAGAAAATAACACCGTTTCACAAACATTGACTTTGCCTCCGAATCGCCAGCTACCTGAGACTTGCCCTCCTCGCACCCCTTAACGTTTACTTCGAGAATAGTACAGCATTTCCACCCGATATGCGAAGTGCCTTCTTAGGCCTGTTCCACTATACTAGAGTATTCGAGCACTAGGGGGGGGGGGGGAGCCTTATGTTGGTACTTTATTTTTATAAGGCGATGATGAGCGAAACGTTTTGTCAAACAATAAGAAAGAACCTTGGTATGGTAGATGTATATTAATTAAGCCGTCTTCATTCACAATTACACAAATTACTTGTGTCAGTCACACGAAATTTCTTGGAAGATCAGATTTTGAAATTACATGTTGTTATCGTGTTTAGGTACGGTGACGGGAGGACGGAATGACGGAAATAACTTTTGTCTACAGTTGTTGACAAAGTGGCATTTTGTTCATTTAAATTAGTTTGCAAAACAGCTGATTTCTCAACAGTTTCACTTTGCCCACTATTTTGCGCACTACTTTGCCCAATACTTTGCACACTACTTTCCTCACTCCGAATGGCAACCGAACAAAACGAAATGTAGGTTAAGTTTATTTGAATTGATTTATAATATACAGGAAATGTTCCGTATGTAGGTTAGATTAATTCTTACATGTAAAATAACATAGATAAACAACAAAACAACGTTTTAAAGTTGAAAAAGGAAGTAATTATTCATGAAGATGATTGACAGTGTATGTACACGGAGAATATTTTTCGTTTGACGAGTTTTGAAGTTGGCAATCCCGTTTCCTCAACAATACACCTAAGTTATTTGTAATACTCATAAATAACCTCAGTTTTGACGTGAGAACTTCTACTCAGTGTTGATGTGTTGTTTAGCACTACTGCTATATTTTGTGTAGTTAGTTTTAAAATATGGAACAGTTCAGAGGATGAAAACCTGTCAAATACCCCGCCTAAATTAGCGGAAAAGCTAACAACGTTGTACTAAATCTCCTTCCTGTCAAATCAAGGAAAAAATACGACTGCCAGTATGAACGGTTTTTATTGCCAAAATAACAACTGTAGACAAAGTATAATGCGCAATTCGTGAGCAAAGTGTCTTTTTTAAACTCGATGCGTCAACATTTTTCTCTCGTTTGAAAAAGTGCCACTTTGCTCACTAGTTGCACAAATAACTTTTTCCTGTTTCCTGAGGCCAGTGAAATGTGAAGACCAGTGAAAAAACGGATCGAAATTGACCCTTATACTGCGTGGGGCTAAGTAGAAACACGTTTGTTAAACTGAACTCACAGTTGAAAAATAATATTTAATAATTTGTCACAGGACAACGTTAAATATATTTAAAAAGCGAAAATACAAGATGGCGGTGAAAACGACAAAACACCATGGAAAGTTAGGACTGAAGATTAAAAATAAACTGCATTTGGTTCTATGGGAAAGGGGTCACCCACTTTAACTACCCAACGAATCTATTTCAGAACAAAATGTAATTTAATTCAATTAAAAGATAAATACTCACAGCCGCAATAAGCTCAAACTCTTCTTCTTCTAACGCCTCTTCTTTTAACTGTACAGAATAGCTGTATAATATAACCATACAGACTATATAATAAACTGAAACATAGATACAATGGATAAGATATAGTAGGTTAGGTTAGGTCAGGAAACATAAATACATGTGATGTGATATAATAGTTTAGGTTAGGAAACATAAATAGGCTACATGGGATTGTGATATAATATGTTAGGTTAGAAGAGATATATAGATGGGATAAGATATAATAGGTTAGGTTAGGTTAGGAAACATAAATACATGGGATTGTCATATAATATGTTAGGTTAGAAAACATATATAGCCTACATGGGATATGATATAATAGGTTAGTTTAGGATGGGGAATATAAATACATGGGATGTAATATAATAAGTTAGGTTAGTTTAGTAGGTTAGGAAACATAAATACATTCATGGGATTGTCATATAATATGTTAGGTTAGAAAACATAAATACATGGGATGTGATATAATAGGTTAGGTTAGGTTAGAAAACATAAATACATGGGATTGTCATATAATATGCTAGGTTAGAAAACATAGATACATGGGATGTGATATAATAGGTTAGTTTAGGCTCGGTCAGGAATCATAAATACATGGGATTGTCATATAATATGCTAGGTTAGAAAACATATATACATGGGATATGATATAATAGGTTAGGTTAGGTTAGGTCAGGAATCATAAATACATGGGATTGTCATATAATATGTTAGGTTAGAAAACATATATACATGGGATGTGATATAATAGGTTAGTTTAGGCTCGGTCAGGAATCATAAATACATGGGATTGTCATATAATATGCTAGGTTAGAAAACATATATACATGGGATATGATATAATAGGTTAGGTTAGGTTAGGTCAGGAATCATAAATACATGGAATTGTCATATAATATGTTAGGTTAGAAAACATATATACATGGGATGTGATATAATAGGTTAGTTTAGGCTCGGTCAGGAATCATAAATACATGGGATTGTCATATAATATGCTAGGTTAGAAAACATAGATACATGGGATGTGATATAATAGGTTAGTTTAGGCTCGGTCAGGAATCATAAATACATGGGATTGTCATATAATATGCTAGGTTAGAAAACATATATACATGGGATATGATATAATAGGTTAGTTTAGGATGGGAAATATAAATACATGGGATGTAATATAATAAGTTAGGTTAGTTTAGTAGGTTAGGAAACATAAATACATGGGATTGTCATATAATATGCTAGGTTAGAAAACATATATACATGGGATATGATATAATAGGTTAGTTTAGGATGGGAAATATAAATACATGGGATGTAATATAATAAGTTAGGTTAGTTTAGTAGGTTAGGAAACATAAATACATGGGATTGTCATATAATATGTTAGGTTAGAAAACATATATACATGGGATATGATATAATAGGTTAGTTTAGGATGGCAAATATAAATACTTGGGATGTAACATAATAAGTTAGGTTAGTTTAGTAGCTTAGGAAACATAAAAACATAGAATGTGACATAGTTTATGAAACGTAGATACATGGAAAATAATGCGATAAAAATTGTTTTTCTCATATTCGTGATTTTATAACTTAAATTATTAACTTAATTTTTCAATCCGTATTATTTTCCTGACATTTTTTAATGTCTCTTGTTATTTCCTTGCACAGAAAGGAAGTAAGTTTGAAATGTCAAATTATAACCCTTTATTGTTTAGACCTTTGCTGAAATTCTTGAAAAATGAATGAACAAATTTGGAATAAAACTGAATTTTTCAACAACATTCAATACTCCTTCATAAGTTGAAAAAACAATTGAAAATGGACTACTTGATTTCAGCAATTTAGTTACGTAGGGATCAAATAATGGAGTTTTTTTTTTTTTTCATTATTAAGGCTCCTAAAAAACCTTAAAAAAAAGGTTATTTATTAAAAGGTGTTTGGTAAGAAAGGTTTTTATCCCATGTTCGAAGCAAATTTGAGTTTGGAATTTTTGTATGGGGGGGGGGACGATTCTTACAATAAAAACTTTTATCTTATTAAATTAATCCAAAAAGTATTATCCTAATCATACAAAATAAAAGCAGAACAGAACTATCGAGAACTCTTTTAGAATTTTATATTAAAATACCACTTAGACATCTAAAGTCTGGAGACACTTTGTTTTTTTTTAATGGTAAACCTAGGAAATCCAAACTAAAGACACTTATAAGTATAATGTAAGTTATGATATTTCTCACTAGACACGGCCACTTCAGGAAACATATTATGTTAACACTCCATATCATCAATAGTGATTCTGTTTGTGTAAACAGTCTGAAGAGGATGTTAAAGAAATCCTAGAAAGAGAAAAGCTTGATTGAGGCTGGTAGAAGGGCAATATTTGGGGCTTAACAACCAGCTGATGAGCGAAAACTCTTTGCCTCATTGAAGGCATAAGTCTGCCTTGCTTAGGGTGAACAAGGATCTTGAGTCCTCATACCCCAATAATCTAACCTTCTTTAAACTATGTAGATGTAGGGAAGTAAAAATTGAAAATATTTGATCTAAAATAGAAATACATTTAGTTTGAATAACTTACCGAAAGTTATAACAACAAGATAAACGGCAGCAATAATTTTTCCAACTTTATTCTGAGATCTAATTTCTTCAGTTTCTTCGCCATCTGAGATAAAATAAAATTCTTTTACAAAATTTGGTTTAGTTTTGTTGATATTTTCTTTAAGCAACCGAGTTATAGCCGGTTTCGTCTTATTGCTTCCAACATGCTTCTGGTCATCTGGAAAATTCCAAAAATTGAACGATATTTCTCTTTTCGATGTATTTTTCCCTCCTCCGGAATCTTCTTTTACTGTACTATTGTCGTGAGCCGGTTCGCCCGGTTCAGTTGTAGTCGTTAAATCGTCATACTCTCCACTGTGAAAAGATCGTTCTGGGAAGTCTTTAAAATGAAGGGGAACTAGCCATAACGAAATAGCGCAACGCGTTCCAATGCAGAATTCTCTGAAAAAATAAATAAAACTTCATAGATCAGTCTGGAAATATGATAAGTTTTTATAATTTTAATGTTTAAAAGAGAAAACCTTCTGTTTACATCGTCTTATAAAAAATGAAGACGTAAAGAGTATAAAAAAAACACTACTCGAATACTCTAATGGTGGGAGATTTGGTTAAGTTAGGTTAGGTTTACTCGAATACTCTAATAGTGTTATTCTAATACTCTAATTGTGTCAGTTTAGGTTAGGTTTACTCGAATATCCTAAAAGTGTCAGGTTAGGTAAGGTTTACTCGAATACTCTAATAGTGTTATTCTAATACTCTAATTGTGTCAGTTTAGGTTGGGTTTACTCGAATATCCTAAAAGTGTCAGGTTAGGTAAGGTTTACTCGAATACTCTAATAGTGTTATTCTAATACTCTAATTGTGTCAGTTTAGGTTAGGTTTACTCGAATATCCTAAAAGTGTCAGGTTAGGTAAGGTTTACTCGAATACTCTAATAGTGTTATTCTAATACTCTAATTGTGTCAGTTTAGGTTAGGTTTACTCGAATATCCTAAAAGTGTCAGGTTAGGTAAGGTTTACTCGAATACTCTAATAGTGTTATTCTAATACTCTAATTGTGTCAGTTTAGGTTAGGTTTACTCGAATATCCTAAAAGTGTCAGGTTAGGTAAGGTTTACTCGAATACTCTAATACTCTAATTGTGTGAGGTTCGGATAGGTTTACTCGAATACCCTAATAGTGCCAGGTTAGGTTGGGTTTACTCGACTAATCTAATAGTGTCAGTTTAGGTTAGGTTTACTCGAATATCCTAAAAGTGCCAGGTTAGGTTGGGTTTACTCGAATACTCTAATACTCTAATTGTGTGAGGTTCGGATATGTTTACTCGAATACCCTAATAGTGCCAGGTTAGGTTAGATTTACTCGACTAATCTAATAGTGTCAGTTTAGGTTAGGTTTACTCGAATATCCTAAAAGTGCCAGGTTAGGTTGGGTTTACTCGAATACTCTAATACTCTAATTGTGTGAGGTTCGGATATGTTTACTCGAATACCCTAATAGTGTTATTCTAATACTCTAATTGTGTCAGTTTAGGTTAGGTTTACTCGAATATCCTAAAAGTGTCAGGTTAGGTAAGGTTTACTCGAATACTCTAATAGTGTTATTCTACTACTCTAATTGTGTCAGTTTAGGTTAGGTTTACTCGAATATCCTAAAAGTGTCAGGTTAGGTAAGGTTTACTCGAATACTCTAATACTCTAATTGTGTGAGGTTCGGATATGTTTACTCGAATACCCTAAAAGTGCCAGGTTAGGTTGGGTTTACTCGACTAATCTAATAGTGTCAGTTTAGGTTAGGTTTACTCGAATATCCTAAAAGTGCCAGGTTAGGTTGGGTTTACTCGAATACTCTAATACTCTAATTGTGTGAGGTTCGGATATGTTTACTCGAATACCCTAATAGTGTTATTCTAATACTCTAATTGTGTCAGTTTAGGTTAGGTTTACTCGAATATCCTAAAAGTGTCAGGTTAGGTAAGGTTTACTCGAATACTCTAATAGTGTTATTCTAATACTCTAATTGTGTGAGGTTCGGTTATGTTTACTCGAATACCCTAATAGTGCCAGGTTAGGTTGGGTTTACTCGAATACTCTAATACTCTAATTGTGTGAGGTTCGGATATGTTTACTCGAATACCCTAATAGTGCCAGGTTAGGTTGGGTTTACTCGAATACTCTTAATACTCTAATTGTGTGAGGTTCGGATATGTTTACTCGAATACCCTAATAGTGCCAGGTTAGGTTAGGTTTATTTGAATACTCTAATAGTTCAGGTCAGGTTAGGTTGTTAGGTTTACTCGAATAGTGGTCAGGGTAGCAAAAGAACAACAGTTGGTCACAAGACAATTAATAGGAAGGACGTAAGAGAGGAATCTAACTCAAGAAAGGTGTAAATCCAGTTAGGTTCTCGGGTTTGTCATACTCTTAGTTACTATCAATGAGCATCTGAAGAAAGATATTGCAGAAATGCCGATCATTGCGTTTTGTTTGGGCTCTTTGTGGTCAGACTTAAGCTAAATTTGATTAAAACCAATAGCTATTAATAATAGTAATATTCATTTTATATTTAAACTTTATTTTTGAATTTGATATAAATATATAGGCCTAATTGTTGTTAAACATGTAGTTTTTGCTATTTCTCATCAAAATGTTTTTTTTTTAAGTATCATAAAGGTCTGCGACTAACTATTTTGAGGTTATATAACAACTATTCCTTTAAAATACATACATTTGAAAATTCTGAAAAATAATGTTGTTTTTCTTAAATTGTGCTTACGTTTATTATTATATCATTTCATAGTCTACTAACACGTTCTTTTCTATACTTCAAGTCTTCAAAAATATACAGGGTGTCACGAAAAACCCAACGCTATACAGAATCGGATTTTACTCATCCAAATAAATTTAAAATGATCAGTAACTTTAGTTGAAATTCATCTTAGTTTAGTCACAATCCACCATTTTTTTTTTTTTTTTTTTTTTTTTACAGACACTCACTGTAACTCTAGAAATAGTGAGTTTTAATTTGGTACGAGCATTTTGTATCTTACGATTTACAAGTGTACCAACACACAAATACTTATTTTTTTTAAAGCAATAGTTTCAGAGATATTCAATTTTACAAGTTTTAAACAGCCGCCATTTTGAAAATTATAAAAAGAAAGTGTGTCTGGTACACTTGTAATTCGTAACATATTTTTCTTATCAAAATCCGTAATAATTGCAGTATTCCATATAACTCCAGAATTAAAAAAAGGAAAATTAATTTTTCGGGTCTTTTCTATTATACGACCGCATGGCTCAAATTATTTTCTATACTAGTTGTGTGACTATTTTTCGCTATTTATTGGCTGGTTTCTTGATAAAATAAAAGCAGGGACATGCTTGACTCTTACTTATGTGAATTTCTATGGTGGAAACACCATCAAGAAACTGATCTGTTCGATCAAATTATCAAAGATATTGTAGTATTCAGGCCACCAGAAGTGTAAAACCTAACCTAATCTAACCTAACCTAACCTAACCCAGACTTAACCAGAAGTGCAAAAGTCATAAAAATGTTCACATGTAATTAGTTTGTGTTAGTGTGTTTTTCTATTTTGTATATTTGTGTGTTTTGTGAAAAACAATAAAACCATTTATTTTATAGATGATTACATCAATTGAGGTGAGAAAACCTACTTTATTATCATTCTGTTTTTCAGAATGTTAGAAAAGTAATTTTTCCATTACATAATTAACTCTACATTGCATTTGAGAAAGTATCCTTGGTGTGTAAGGGGTTGGCAATCCCGAAGGACCTAGCTGGATATACACTCTTTTTCACGTAGTCTAAGATTAAATCTTTCATTTTTCATAACAGGTCTCTCTTGACCAAGTATTGTTGTTTTTTTTCCAACCCTGACACTATTAAAGGGCTAGGTTGCTTTATTTTACATTTAAAATTTTTTTTTGTTTATCAGGGCGATGATGGCTTTTAAATGAAAAATAAATAAATAAACTGGAAAGTTCGATTTCCAAGATGACGGATGAAAACGATGATTTTTCTTAAAATTAAGTGAAACCAGACTTATGTCTCATCCTGTACTTTATAAATAACTTACGGTATGGTTTTAGTAGCAAGAGACCACGTGAGGATGACGAAGATCAACCAGTAAAGAAAGGATAAGCTCATGATACCAAGAGAACAGAGAATCATGGTTCTGTGTTCCTGCAACAGAATAAATACATTACGTTTGTACTGTATAGTGACTGACCAACAAGAGGTCCTTATTTTAAAATCAATATGACGGACATATGGAAAACTCTACAAACAGTTGTGTTACACAGTTTACACGGATATTAAAAAAAGTACACTCGAGTTTTTTTTTTTTTTGGTCAATCAAAATTAAATGACGGAATAACAAAATATTGGTACGTTTTCACCAAAAACTAACCTAACCTAACCATTACAAATAGTTGATTTGCAGATAATATTAAAATATGTAAAATTTAATTAAAAAAATAACAGTAATAAATTATTATTGATCCAAATTTGACCTTTATTTCAGCTGATGTCTATCAATAGCTACACACTGATAGCAACGATAAACAAAAATTATAAGCGCTTTTGAAAACTTGCCGAGATATCAGTAATCTCTCTTTAATCAGCCTCATTAATTCATCATCTGTTGTTGTAGGGCGAGAATAAACTTTTTCTTTCAAAAAGTCTCAAGGAAAAAATTCGGGGGATCTTAGAGGCCAGTTGGAAAGATCTCCATCTAAAACTGTACTGGCTACATTAGCATTATGAGGAGGAGCTAAATCCTCATCTTAGACTCAGTA
The DNA here is from genome assembly GCA_963513935.1 of Aphrophora alni. Taxonomy (NCBI): domain Eukaryota; kingdom Metazoa; phylum Arthropoda; class Insecta; order Hemiptera; family Aphrophoridae; genus Aphrophora; species Aphrophora alni. The sequence goes on from OY740768.1 coordinate 6,884,117, forward strand.
AGATGAGGAACTTATGTGATCAGTTAATAATGATGCGTATTCAGTCATTGTCTGATGGGATGACGGCAGCCCAACAGTTATTTTGATTTCAAACACTCTTCGTGTAAGATATGTGTGATTTTCCATTTATGAATTGATTTTCTTAACATTCGTTTAGGTTTTTTTAAAAAAAAAAAAATTGTTTTCAATTGAAAAATTCATTGTTTTGAGGTTAGATATCACACATAAACTGATTGAACACAACCCCACAATTTTTTTCAATGTTATGTGTTAACAAAACAACAGCTGATTGAGATTCAACAGAAGGCAATGCACTATATTAATTATGCATTGTGGGAGGAAGTGATTATATCCATTAGATTAATGTTCTTTTTGTTATTCCGTCATTTTGTTTTGATTGAGCATAAAAAAATTAAACTTGACAGTATTTTTTTTTACGTAACACAACTGTAAAGTGTCAAGTTTGTAGAGTGTTCCACATCTCCGTCATATTAATTCAAAAATAGCGACCAGTGGGACCCCCTGATACATGCGCGACAAGCGACATTACTCTCATTTAAAAATGGGAAGAGCTTCTAAGCACACTTGACGACTGATAAAACTATGATAAAGAACAGATAAAGAAGCAGACATACAGAAAGTAAGATTTATGTGTCAAAAAAAATATTAAATAATGTCTGAAAATTCATGTTTATCACTTTGTAGTACACTAAACATTTACTAAAAATTACTTACAAAATATGCGGCAACCAATGCTGTTACAGCAACACCAATGATTAACACCAAGAAAATAATAACAATTATCAACGCCCATGGAACTGTGAACAGAGACAAAATACAACTGTTAATAAAATGAACATAACGGCGTCTTTTATTAGTAACTAGCCGATGTCCCCAGTTTCACCTGGGGATAGTTGAGATAATTTTATAAAAAAATATATTTTTTAAACACAACACTAATGGTGGTGCTATGGAAATAAATTATGCCCATATACAGCAACACGAAATCGACTCATAAATAACAAAGATATTTCAAATTTAACATTGTACCCAACGGGTTAGTAAATCCAGGGAATACATACCGACCGATATATAATTATTTTCATTTTGTGATCGTATGAACATTAAATGTGTGTAATAGTGTCATGTCATGTTTTGTGTTATTATGTATGTACTGTGTGTTTTCTATTGACAAGCTCCATATGGAACGATTTAATATAAACTAAATACTTTATACTATCTGAAGATGGACTCACGAAGCCCGAAACTGCAGTAATCTGTAAATCAACGGAAGGATTAGTTGACGTACCGATAAAGTAATTCATTTACTTATTAACAAAGATATGATACTTGTCTTAGGGATAGAAAACACCCTTGGAGTGAAAAAAATTCAAAACCCTATCTTAGTACGCGTCTACAGACCTACCCCAAACCATGTTAAAAAATTCATTGCTCTAGACTACTTGGATTCAGAGATTTCGTGATCAGTCAGTGGGTTTTGACTTTTATATAATACTAGTGGTTTAACCCGGCTTCGCCCGGGACTTCTATCATAATATGTTATTCACGAATAATAATGTTGAATATGATCTTGATTTTAAAATATTCGCACACCCGTCTGCTAGCACCTAATTGAAGAATCATGCGCAACACCCTAAACATGATAGTAATGAGTTAAATAAAGTATTTTTACAAAGTAGAAATTTACTCAGTTAACTGTACCTTTTTTTCAAGATGATCCGGGGCTATAGGATTGTGTGGTACAGTAGTTGGAAATATAAGGAGATAAACCTCAAAATATAAGAAGTAAAAGCTTTTTATTGAAAACATTCTAACTATTTAAAATACTTGTTTATAAACAAAATTTTTCATTTTGTTATCTTGGGTGTATTTTATATACAGGGTGGTAATAAAGTCCGAAGACAGTTAAATATTTAAAAAAATAATGTAGATAGAGCTACAATACTTGGAACAAAGTTACAGGGCATAAAACTCTATTTTAACACATATTCAGTGATCCAATAACTATTCAGGGGGACGGCCCACAAGGAGTCGGAAGAAAATCTTAAATGGAAACAATCCATCACTTTATTAATTTAACTAAAATTGCAAATTCAAGGAAGCTTTGAAGTGCTGCCATTTTTGACTCGGTTGTCTGTTTGAGGTCGGGTTTGCGGCATTGTATTCTACTAATAAAGACCTTTAATTTGATGTGCATATCAACCTATGCTTCCATTTAAGATTTTCTTCCGACTCCTTGTGGGCCGTCCCCCTGAAGAGTTATTGGATCACTGAATATGTGTTAAAATAGAGTTTTATGCCCTGTAACTTTGTTCCAAGTATTGTAGCTTTATCTACATTATTTTTTAAAATATTTAACTGTCTTCGGACTTTATTACCACCCCGTATATACAAATTTTTCGGATTTTCTACTCGAGAGCAAGCTACGTATAATTGAGACCGTGAGAAAAGTAGAAATCTTTGAGACTTATGCCGCAATACTTTAAAGTTTGTCCCTGCGATTTGTTAATAGTTTGATTGGAAATTGCAGTCTCTTTAATTGGAATGGTAATTCAATCGATATCAGTGGTATTCTGGGGATAAATACTGTATTTCCCTTTTATTTTTCGGTCATAAGTTTCAGCCCTTTTAACTTCCAATGGAAGCCCTTAGAGACGAAACGGAAACCCTTCTTCACGGATGGGCAATAGAGGACTATCACATCATATACCCCTTTTGATTGTACCGGGATTCGTTTTTGAGTTTTACCGGCACGCACATTCCAGACTTCCTTTTATTATATATATTGATTATATAGATGAAACAATAATAATTTCGTTGTGTATACTCAGATGGTCAATTCCATCTAACACCCATGTCTGGATAAGATCCTACCAATACAATTTAACAATTCCTACAAGCCTCAAGAAACCAACTTTTTTTTTACATTACATTTAAAACATCTGCTTTTATTAGATTGTATGAAGGGGCTGGGTAAGTACCATGATTTCAACCAATAACCTTGTGTATGATACTGTTTTTTGACAGTACATAAAGGATGACTTCTTGTTGGAGTTTACCACTTTGTAATCAACACACCGTCAGGGCCTCAGTGGCAATCCCGATGGTACCTAGCTGGATCTACACCTTTTTTCATGTGGCCTTGAGTTATATCCCTCTCTTTCATATTTCCTTTTGGAGAACAACTCTTGTTCTATTCTGATCCTAACGTCATTAGAGTATTCGAGGACTTTCCTCACCAGGCGATGATACCGGAGAGATTTTTCGCCTTCAAACAACAGACAGGGGATTACCAGGGGATTATGTGAGTTGTTTTAATCATCAAATCACTTTGTTAAAATCTCGACTGAACCACGATAACCGCTGCGGTATCATCATATCCTACGAGGAAATACAATTCTGTGGGTTATTTGTAAAGCTTGTATTATAGGATGAGATGTGGTTTAGTATTCAGTGGTGGTTTATCAATTTGGCGAAATACCACCATTGCTAATTCCGTTGGACATTGCACAGTTCGGTAGACGTTTGAAATAGACCGCTTGCTTAAAATCATTCCAAAGTTCTTCTGGGTTCGAACGATTAATTCAATTTTTAACTATTGGATGATAAAATACTGCAGTAAGATTTTTCCAATTAAAATGTTTATTAAACACAGTTAACATTTATTAAGCAATGTAATTACCTTTAATCCATAAAATGGTTACAGATAGTTTTTATTCTCTATTGTTCTCTTTATTAAGTATCTTTGAAACACTTACAGTATATTTAAGGTTTCATAAAAGCTTTGCAGGCTATACAATTTGTAGGTTAAAATAAGCAATTTCAGAGGTAAACAATTTTTTTTAGGCGCAATTTATCGTCAAATTTAAAACAGAATTAAACATTAACTATCGGATTTTATTACATAACATTAATGTAAAATGTAAGCTTAAATTAATTCCTTAATAATCGTCAGATAATTGTAATTTTTACATTTTTAAACAGCGATCGTTCTTCTAGGGTATTTAGTTTATCTGAAATTCATAAAACATTGCTGATAACACTACACAATTGTGGATTACACTATGAATTTATAACCGATAACGATTTTTGCAAACTTACGCCCTGAATTCTTAACTCAACAGCCGCATTTCTAGACGGTTTTTCATCAAATTTTGTGTGGCTAGTTATTTTTTTAAAGGCGAGACACTTAACTGTCATTATAGATCTTAAAAAAGAAAAGAAGGAAAAAAAAAACATAAGAGAATTAGAGCCTTTGAATATTTAAGAAAGTTTAAGATCCAACTAAAGTAGGCTACTTCAGTATTACCCCAACCGAACTCCCTATAAATTAACTTCTAAGAGGAGTGGTCAATTCTGGTCTCTGTAGTTTTAGTTTTTGTAACCAGGATCCGTTACTAGTTGTAGCTCCTCACATTTCCTCAACACAAAATCTTGATTTAGCCCTTAGGAAGATCAAATTAAAAGCCTATAGTACAAAAGGAAAGAGTCCTTAGACATTAAACCAACTGAGGGCAGCTACACGCCCTAAATTCTGTTGTTTAAGGTAAAAACCTTGCGGCCACCAACGTCTTTAAGCAGAAAAAATAAGTATAAAATAAAGACACCCCCCCCCCAAGCCAATGAATACTCTAATAGCGTCACAGTAGGTACAGAAGAAGAAGAAGAGTTTGAACAAGAAACTGATAGGAAAGTTGTAAGAGAGGGATCTAACCCAAGATTAGGTAAAGAAAGGAAAGGTATACATACAGCGAGGTACTTCGGTATTCCCACTACGTACTTATTAAAACCGTTATAACCAATTTTTGAGAATGTCGTAATTTTGTGGTTTTTTTTCGTATGGGAGCTACACATAAATTTAGAGTTAACGAAAAAAAACAAGAAAAATAAACATTCAAAGATAAGCCCGCATACTAAATTATTGTTTTTATAATTAATTAATAGAATTTTTCATAAAATATACAGGGTGTTGCAAAATTTTGTTTCAAAACTTCAGGAGGTGGTTTCCTCACATCAAAACTAAAAAGAAAACGTTCCTATAAACATACGTCAGGTATTGCCTAGTTTTTCATATATCCGCCATTTTATCTTTTCACAAAATATATTCTATCTCTAGAACGGAATTGAAACTTGGCATCGTACATAATAATATAAAGGAACTATTTTGAAAAAAAATAACCAACATAAGCCAATAACCCGTTTCCAAATGGCGGCTGCTAACATTTCTCATAAGAATTTTGAGTTATTTAGATTTAAAAAAATTTAAACAGTCGCCATTTTGAAACGGGTTTAGGTTGGTTTACATTATTAGGTACCATGCCAAGTTTTAATCCAATCCATCAAACCGTTCTGGAGAGAAAAATAGGATCTTTTCCTTAGTTATGACCTCCTGAAGTTTGGAAACACAATTTCGTAACACTCTGTATTTAAATAATTTCAACTTACATCCTTTGCTTGCATAATAATCCAATATTGTAAGATTTAACAATAAAACTGCAATCGTCTGAAACCAAAGAGAAGAAAGTGTTAAATAAGATCTGCCTGGGATTAATTTAAGGACATTAAATAAGCACAATTCATACTTGTTTAATTTATTTAAGACAAACAAATATAACTAAATATAGGCCAGGTCTTTTTGGTTATACGATCCTACAACATCAAAAAATTTAATTACTTGTCTCGGATATAATTCTTGATTATTTTCCCTTTATCTTATCGGCAATCACATGTGGCCCTTATCGCTTTGCGGCGTGTTGCAGGACAAATTGAGGTTAGTTATTGTTGTTTTAATTTTTTCTGTGGGCATAATGTGTTTGATGACGTTAATAGGTGCAGTAGATATGAAAAAATCTACGCATTTTTTTTTTTTTTTTTTTTTTTTTTTTTTTTACGGGAAAGAGGTATTTTCCACACAAAAGCGGTATTGTAGAAACTGAGGTTAAACGAGTTTTGGATAAAGACGACAGGTGGAGATGTCAGAAGGATTATCGCGATGATGTTGGTTGTAATATTATTTACATATACATGGGGACATGAGTAAACCTACGCGAGAACTAAATTTGAGTTCAGATAGTGTTATGGATTGCAAAAAACTATTCTATACAGGCTTTTCAAACGCTTCGAAAACGCCAGGTAGATTTTGCGCTCAATTCAGAAGCTCAATTTAATACAATAGAAAATATTTCTATTCGTTCCGTTTGCTGGGGCCGCAGTTTACGCCTGGCGTTTTATTGTACGTCTTTCCGCCCAGACTTTTTGACATAAAACAATTTTCTGGCGACTAGCGGACAAGAGGAGTGGGGGGTGGGGGCGAAGAAAAATTAATGGTTTCATTTAAATATCTTAAAAGTTAACGGCGTTTACGTCGCTTTAAAAGTGAAGAGTTTAATTGAAAAAATAAGTATTTGTGAAATTTATAGTTTTGGCGTTGTGGTGCCCCAGCTTTTGACCCCCCCCAAACTTCTAGCGCTTTAAACGGTTGCCTAGTTAGCTTAAATGGTAGTGCCGGCCCTGTAAATACGATATCATTTCATCATACATTTATCAGCTAAAGATTTGGTAAATGTCCAGTTGATACTCTTATGCGATTAAATATAGAAATTTTATGAAATCGTGTCCTACATACCTCAATATGAAACAATTGGATCTTCCTTAAGCTGGGTAGTCCATTTTCAAGTATGAAAATCATAATGGATCCTGTCTAAAATAAGCAATTTAAAAGTGTGCATTCAATGATCAGAATGCACGATGAGGATGAGCCTATGCGTCTAGGTTTCATAAGTCAAGAATAGCTAATAGAATAGCTTGTCGTTAAAATTATCTTATAACAGATATGTATTACTACGCTCTATAACTTCAGAATTATGTTAATTAGATCGGGAATTAAATGTATATATTATGTAGTTTCTTTACCAGGTCTGGTTAGGTAATTATATATAGCTACCTTACCAGACACTGTCTTTACTAAATATACATTAATACATATCCGAACTATTTGCTTTGCGCGGATGAACATAAACATCGAGTGATGAGACACTCAATATATTTACTATCATTGCCATATGAATTACCGTAAACAGATACCTTAACCTAATAACGCTAGGATTTCGTACTTTTAAATTGCTCATTTTAGATCGAAATAATGGATTTTCATACTTGAAAAAGGTCTTCCCAGCTTAAGGAAGATCCAATTGTTCAATAATGAGATATGTAAAACACGATTTCATGATATTTTTTTTATTAAATCGCAAAGGGGTATCAACTGGACATTTACCAAATGTTTAACATATATTAGTCTATTTTCTGAAGTTCTAGGCCATAAAACGATTGTTTTAATAAATGATATTTCGTCTGTTATGTTAACGTAGGTTTTAATTATTCGTTAATGCTAACGGAAGTTGAAAATATATTTAACGACAATTTACTTAGTTTTAATTTAATGTATTGTTAAACGATTTTTATACAAAATGATCTTAAATCCTCGCTCATTACCGAACTGTTGTAGACTATTACCAAACTTTTTTAAAGTAAATAGTAATCGACAATGAACAAAATGCACTTCTGGTAGGAATAAAAATGTACACAAAAATTATAACCTAGTTCTATTTATGAACTACGGAGGAAATTCTAAAAAGGTAAAGAGGTTACAAATTTAGACTTACAAATAATGTTGCTGCAATAACTACGACACCAACTTGAAGGGAAAGTAAACCACAACACGATTTTGGGCATTCCATCCGTTAAAAAAAATATATAACACTTTCTTTTTCAGTTAAATTAATCGGCAAACTGCCATAAATTCCAATCAGCTGTTCTATTTCATTAAACAATAGTGAGCTTAAATTGATTAGGACTCTATACGAATCCACAGATTTGTGAGAAACATTTTCAGCACATAGTATGATCTGTGAATACTAGGTCGTCATAAAATGTGGAGCGAAGCAATTTCCTCAGCTAATAAATATTATTTTCCAAATGAAGAAACAAACTTTAGTCAATCTCAAAGTGAATTGGGAGATTGTTTGAAAGAAAATTTAATAATTTTTTTTTTTAAACCACGAACTAATTGTTACAAATAACCATACTTATTTTTGTGAAAGTTTGTGCAGGAAAAGAGCCTAAATATAGCAATATATGCCTATATAATAGAAATAATATGTATTACGATAATATTTTGTGAACTTTCGATAAAATAACCTAAAACTGATTTGGCTATCCTAGCGAATCAGCTGTTATTAAATTTGTAAAATGGGTTGCTATGGTAACGAATTTAAATCATTTTTGAAACAGCTGATTTACAAGTTACTTAGTATATTGGATTAAGCATTTGGATTTAGATAAAAAATAAACAAACAGTTCAAAATATTGTACACAGTTTCAACTCACCAATCTTCAAAACCAAATAAAAACGAATCAAAACAAAAATGTCATTTCTGTAGTTTTTAATAAAAAAAAAAAAGTAAACGTACCGCAGTTTTTGAACAAAAAAGTTTATATAAGTGCTTAAGCTTGCTTCGGTTGTGCTATAAACACGTCCGAGCTTAAGTCGTATTTTATAACGGCGGTTTAAGGTTCAATTTTGTTTTTTTGCAAATTTATCCTGAACCATATTTTGCCCACGGGTTTGAGAATTTAAACGAAATCTGTAGAACATCGGTTGGCTTGTTTAAGTCGTAAACACTGCACCAGGTTAGACAGACAGATATAACATCCAAAAAACATCACCTTTTGACCGATAACATCTATACTACGTATATATGGGGAAGTAAAATCCGCTTTTATTAAAACAAAGTTGTTGAGTTCTATTTATATACAAAAATCATCATAATCCTACAGTGTTACGTACTATTAGATTTCAATCTAACTAGGAAACTCTGCTCCAAAAAGGATGTTAGTTTAAAATTGATTTGCTAAAAAAAGATTTGTAAATTGGTAATGATTATTAAGCTGAGTTCACCCAAGAAATTACGAGCTAGCTGTTACCACCTCCAAACGATGTTATAGGCTCCATGAGCCGGTGTTTCGGCCTACAGATATTTAGTAATATAGTCGTAATATCTGAAGCAATAAGAACATTTTCTTTGTTATATTATAAAAGTATTCTTATTATTAATTGCTAGTATCGAGTGAAATTGGACTAAAACCATGTAGACATATATTGGGATAACTTAAAATGCAACACGTTAAGGTTGCTAATGCTAAATTAATTCATTTAATACAGGTAGAGGTTATGTTAAGCTAATTTAGGTTTAATGTATATTAAATGTTGAGCTTGACTTATGAGAAAAACTATACAGTATAACAAACACACAGAACACAATTCTCACAAAAAATACACCTAAGTATCAGACGCGTTTCAACGATAAGGTCGTCCTCTTCAGTGATACACGAGCTACACCATTCCAACTATAACTGTTTGTTATACTGAAAGAAAATGTGGTTGCCCATACGCTAAGAGATCTTAATTCACTTATCTCTGTTTGACTGTTCATCACTCTAAGCAACCATTAATGAATTAATTAAATTATTATAGAGGATCTACATTCTAATTTATAATAAACTGAGATGAATCCTTTCAAGCTGTCCGGGCATTCTACTTTTCTCTACTACATCTGAAATATGTTAAGTCAGACGTTAAGTTAGATGTATATAAAAACAGAGAGCCAAAAATAGTGGCAAATAATAATATATTTAGTCAAATTTAATGTAATAGCAGATATTTCTTGTTGAAACTCCATATTCAAGGATAAAATAAAGCAACAGCTTAAACTTTCAAATATTTTAATAATATAAATGAGCTACAATTGTTTCGCCTTGCGGCATCATCGGGCAATGTTGCTGTTGCTTTATTTTATCCTTGAATATGTTTAGTGTTGAGGGACATTTAATATTTCCCTAAAGGACCTATACTAACCTAACCTGATGCTATTACAATATTCCAGGTCTAGTGGTCTTTATTTTCTAATCTTCTTTTTATATATGACGATAATGTTACTGTCAGTTGTGTTGTTATTCGCCGACAATTTAAATAACCTCAGAAATCTAAATTTCCATAGTTTTCCAAATACATCTTCTTATCATTTTGCATAAATTCAGAAAGTGATATAACTTGTCTCCCCCCCCCACCCACTTCTAAACGGACCTAACTGTAATCTAATACTTCGCAGCTAATCTCGCATTAGCTTAATTTACTGGACAGAGAACAATTTAAAGTTTGTCAACTAATGCCTTATGCAGCTAACTGCTGTGCTGGGGGTAAAGTTGGGTTGTAATGTTGCCTAGACTGGAATTGTATAAATCAAATAGAATTTATCCTTAAGTAGATTATTTTAGTTTGGAAGTTTTGGAGCTTGGTTAAGATATTACTCGTTTTTGGCTGGTTATACAGAGTGTCTAGAAAATATTGTCCCTAAATTCATCTAAATGTTCAGCTTTTGGTACAGGGGCTAAAAGGCTACGTACGAAATAAGTACACAAAATTTGAGCTCAATATATTTTCTATTTCTAAAGATAATAAGGGATAGGTAAAAAAAAAAGGTGGATAATTCGTATAATCATTCTCGGACTTATATTTACTTTATCTTATTTTCTCCTTTACAATAGCCTGGTGAAAATTGGGACAATATTTTCTAGACACTAAGTATATACAGGGTAATCCCTCCCATCATTGACATCTCGTAAACTACTCATTTGTCGAATAACTTTAAATGAGGAACCTTCATTACTTTTTTATGCTAATTAACTGTTTTACAGACTCAAAAGAAATGTCGCCGTTAACCAATCTGGCGGCCAAATAAAAAATTTCTCATGAAACTTCCTATATTTTCTGATTTTACATAAAATTTTTTATTGTTTGTAATTTTTTTGATAAACCCACTCCTTTACGAGGTGCTTAAAAGATAAATTAACATGTGATGCATTTTCGGTGGCAATTTTTCCTACTTCCCATTGTTGAATCAAGTTTAATTTAATTAACTTTAATGTAATAGCAGATATTTCTTGTTGAAACTCCATATTCAATGATAAAATAAAGCAAAAGCTTAAAGTTTCAAATATTTTAATAATAAATTAGCTACAATTGTTTCGCCTTGCGGCATCATCGGGCAACTGATAATTTACAGGTATAGACAACTATTTAAACATAAGTAACAGGAAACTGAAATACAATAGAGACATCGGGAAAGGTAGGGGGGGATGACCTAGCAGGTAGATAAAGGTTAATGAACTATGTTATGGATGGGTTTTAGAAGGGGTGACGAATTTAATACAATTAAATAATATTTAGAAATAAATAGATCTATTTCACTTAGGCCTATTCTCAACTTAAATGACCAAATTGGTCATCCCCCTACCTTTCCCGATTTCTCTATTGTATTTCAGTTTTCTGTTACTTATGTTTAAATAGTTGTCTATACCTGTAAATTATCAGTTGCCCGATGATGCCGCAAAGGGAAACAATTGCAGCTTATTTATATTATTAAAATATTTGAAACTTTAAGCTTTTGCTTTATTTTATCCTTAATTTAATTAGGCAAAGTGTAAGAAGTGTAAACATCAACACAGGACTAAACGTAAAATAAATCATTTGTGGACTGATAAAAACTAGCTAAACCTTGTAATAGATACTTTACCCTACTGAGTAGGTACTCTTAATCTACCAATACAATTCAACATTCCTATAAGGTCATAAAATCAACTTTTAGGCACTACATTTAGAGGATCTGCTTCTATTAAAATGTTTGTTGAGGCTTACCTATAGCAATGACTACATAAATACTATAAGACACGACATAGGATAGGGAAATAGTCTACGCTTTACGGGTGCTGTTCGTCACAAGTTTGACACACAGCTATCAGAAAGCGCTAGCAGCAGGTGCTTGACTGTACGCATCCCACTTGGTTGAGACTGTACAACTGTTGACCTCTCTCTCACAAACCTTCTCACTTACTTCCGTCAGCATAGTCAGTGTTGTCAGTTCGTGCTCTGAGATAAGCGATTCTCGACCTTCCCTCGCATCTCTGGTCCCATATGTGGCATCAGTGTGTTTTCTCTTACCCGCCATTGAAACATTGTTTGACCGTAGAGCCACCTAGCGCCAGTCACATCAACTTCAGATTCTCTAGCAGAGCGACCTAGCGGGTATTGGTCAACTCAAGAATAAGCGTAGAATATTTAACATGGCTATGTCGTGTCTTATAGTATTTATGTAGTCATTGCCTATAGTGAGTACAGGTTTGGCAATACCGAGATACCTAGCTGGATCAATACTTTTTTATTCTAGATAGATCCCTCTCTTTCATCTTTCCTATTAGGTCTCTCTTGACCAACTCTTGTTCTTTTCTGAGCCTGACTCTATTAGCGTATTTTTCGCTTTTAAGCAACGAAATAAATAACATTTTATGTTTGGGTTGGCTAAGTACCACTACCAACTAGTGTGTACTTACTATTTAGGTTGTAACCACCATTCATTGAGACACACTAATTGCACATTACAGTATAAAAGCTTTGCGGACAACGCTTTCATTAACACAAAGCAGACCATCACGTTCCTAAACAAACACTAGACAAACAAGTAACAACATTGTGTTGTGTTTATACAAGTAGCCCAAAGTCATGACGTTTAATGTTCACCAAATGTTAAACAAAGTTCAATTCAAACGAACAACTGTGAGGCCTGCAAATACCGTTTTGCCGGGTGAACAGGTATAAAATTACCATCAGGGACTAAATTTAATAAGTACAAGCTTTGCAATCCCCAGCGTACCTAGCTGGATCTACACCTTTATTCATCTCTCTCTTCCACGTTTTCTCTTTATCTTTTCCTACCATTTTTGTTACGGTTCTTACAATAAAGTCCGTTAGATAAACATTTTGGAATTTCAATGAAACCAGCTTTATTAGTTTTACAAATAATTAAATATATTCGATTTCATGTGCTTCAAAATATAAAATGTCCCACCAAAATGACACGCAAGTACAGATTTTGTCAATGAAAGTTTACTAAAATTCCATATGTGCTTTACAAATTGCACTGCAATTTATTACGAATCATTTAATAGAACATACAGAACTCTCTGTAGGGGGGCAGAGGGAAGTAATGACAATTTGTACTTCGTTAGGTCTCGTTACACTTGAAATGTAATTATGAAATAACCCCCTTAGGTGCTGAGGAATGTGGAGGAGGGGGGAGGTGTCTATTGGAAAATAACGCGTTCTCCCCCGTGGCAGCTAATAAATGTGCAGGAAAATTTTTAAATATATCGTAGTCAAAATGGCAAATTATTTTTTAATGTACAGAAAAATTTAAAAAAATCCATTTTGTTTATCATTAAAAAAATATAAATATTAACTCTTAAAATTTACGGTGTCTGAGATAATTGACTTTAAAACATTTGAACTGTCGTCATTTTACCACGTTTTTATTAGTTCGGTTTCCGTCATATCTGTCTGTCAGTCTGTCCGGGTGGAATTTTGCAATCGAGTTTAAACTAACTTCCCGATAAGCTAGAGACCTTAAATTTTGAACATAGGTCAGAATTGGATGACAATACAATATTCAGTTGGTTTCTTGTCTCTACATTTGTTTAAACAATAGTTATTTAAACAAATCAAAATTGGCCAATGAGATATAGATTTTTTTAACCGCGTTATCGCTTAACCGCGTTACCGCTTAACCGCGTTATCGCTTAACCGCGTTGTCGCTTAACCGCGTTATCGCTTAACCGCGTTATCGCTTTTGAATGGTAACCGGAATATTGAAGTAGGATGAAGCTAATTTTTCACGGCTTGTGAGAGATATTGGATTCCGGACATAAGACTAAAATAAATACAGAAAATAATAAATCAAATAAAATTTTTTTTAACATACCACGTTTTTAAAACGGTCTAAAAAGTATAAAATAATTTTTCATGACCTTTTTACAATTTTGAGGGAGGATTGTTAGTGGCTATATGAGAGAAAAATGTGGGGCATCATTTCGAAATCACTATTTTGGTTTCAAGAAGCAGTAAATTGATCAAGGATTTTTTACTTTTCACTTAAGTTTCTCTGCAGTACATAATATATGTAAGAAATCGAAATTAGTGATAAATTTAGGGTTAAACGGAGACCAAAATAATAAAATTCTGATTTTCTTGGCATTTGCTCTAAATTTTGAATAAAATGCAGCCTTAAAAAGTAGAAAACGTATGAACACAATGTTTTTGTCGGCCATTTTGAGATATTTACGACACCTGTGAGGGTTATCAATAACAACTGAAAAGATAAATTTGATGAGATGTGTTTTTGCACATAGATTTAAGCAAAATATCATTCAAATCTTAGAACTAATTTTGAGAAAAAAAAAATCATCTTTAAATTTTGAGCTAGATTAGTAAAATCTATTTTTTTTTGTAAGAAAGTTTATGCACTGATGTTAGGTTAAAAGATATTCTAAAGAGTAACAGACAAAATCTCTAAATAAATTGTATCAATCACAATTTTATTTATGAGAAACTGATGCAAGCATTATAATAATATGTGATGTGAAGTAATTGAATTTGGTTAGGTTTGGTTTGGATGGACGTCCCCGGATCTAACTGCTTGTGATGTTTGGTTATAGGGCTACCTTAAGAGCAAAGTTTTTGTTACAAAACCTCACACCATTGCCGAAGGAATGAAATTGCTGCAATACCAGTATCCACGATCCGTAGAGTTTGCAAATTTAGACAAGATTAGAAAAAAATGTGAGGAGATGGTAGGGAATGCCTATGTGATGTTATATTTTATAAAAGAAAATGGGATAAAGATGTACATATTTTGTCCATTGTAATAAATTCTTACTGTTATTTCCTATAAAGTTGAAAACTGTCAGGTTTTGTAGCACACCCGTTACTTTGTTCTATACTCATAATTTCAATATGTGCAACCTGTATTACTTTTAATTTGTATTTAATATACAGGGAATAAAATAAATTCCAATTCCACCTACGTTTTACATTTCTAACGTACATTGTACATTTCAACGACATACAACAATTAGGAAATTCCCATTTGCCTACAGTAAGCTGTGAAATCCACATTCCCTTTGAAAATAAATGTCATTACGAAATTCTTTACAAATGAAAAACGAGGATAAACGTAAAAGTTTTTAATATCTCTGCTTAACCCTTGTTGATATGTTTTTAATTATTCCCTTTAGATTCGCTTAGCTCTGTAATTATACCCCTTCCCTAATAGAGATCATGTTTCAAAGTGTTTTTAATGTTTTTCTATCTGTAAACGTAATATAATCTTGTTAGCTTAAAACTAACTTTAATTTATTTAAATCCAAAGCGTAATAATACTTCACTTATACTGACGTGGTGAGATAGAATATATGTATTATAAAGAAAATGATATGCTATAATATGTTTTGAGATCAAATGAGCTCAAAAACGTAGGTTTTAAAAAATCTGTTTCCGCCCTACAGCCAAAACAGGTGAACTGATTTTGATAAAATTTGGTATATTTTTTAGACATCTCTCTCTTTCTTTTTACTTACAAGTATACGAAGAATAGTGTAAGTTTGGTGATCTTCAAAATATTTTTGACTGATCTGTACGTTCCTGTCCTCAACAGGTTAGTGTCTTGGTAGCCAAGAGGTTAGTGTCCTGGTCGGCAAGAGATTAGTGTCCTGGTAGCCAAGAGATTAGTGTCTTGGTAGCCAAGAGGTTAGTATCTTGGTAGCCAAGAGGTTAAAGTGTCCAAGTAACCAAGAGGTTAAAGTGTCCTGTTAGCCAAGAGGTTAAAGTGTCCTGGTAGCCAAGAGGTTAAAGTGTCCTGGTAACCAAGAGGTTAAATTGTCCTGATAGCCAAGAGGTTAAAGTGTCCTGGTAACCAAGAGGTTAAATTGTCCTGATAGCCAAGAGGTTAGTGTCCTGGTAGCCAAGAGGTTAAAGTGTCCAAGTAACCAAGAGGTTAAAGTGTCCTGTTAGCCAAGAGGTTAGTGTCCTGGTAGCCAAGAGGTTAAAGTGTCCTGGTAACCAAGATGTTAAATTGTCCTGATAGCCAAGAGGTTAAAGTGTCCTGGTAACCAAGAGGTTAAATTGTCCTGATAGCCAAGAGGTTAGTGTCCTGGTAGCCAAGAGTTTAAAGTGTCCAAGTAACCAAGAGGTTAAAGTGTCCTGTTAGCCAAGAGGTTAGTGTCCTGGTAGCCAAGAGGTTAAAGTGTCCTGGTAACCAAGAGGTTAAATTGTCCTGATAGCCAAGAGGTTAAAGTGTCCTGGTAACCAAGAGGTTAAATTGTCCTGATAGCCAAGACGTTAAAGTGGCCTTGTAGCCATGGCTACATACTCCTTTATAGGATATTAATCCTTTCCATTTTAATAAATTAAATACTTGCACAGTGACAAATATTACTAAAAAATAGTCTACTGTATATTTTGCATTTGTTTAAAGCAAAAATATATAATATGAAAGATTTGATTCATTAGGTTAATTTAAAAACAGTTCTCTCCCCCTTTCAGCTGTCAGTTCGTGTTTTTAGAAGTCGAGAACTACTTACTATTACATTATCAAACTGTGAAGGGTAAATATTTTGATTTAGGCTATAATCATTTGTCGTATTTCTATACAATGTGTCTTTGTCGTGAGAAAACTGGAATAGTTTATTTTCTATTTTAACATTTGTCAATACAGAAAAAGTGTACCAACGTTTCAGAAATAAATTTACCCAAGTTTCTGGTAATGTTTCTCTAATTGAAACCGGATTCCTTGTTAGTGTTCTCCATTAGCACTTTCTTCACCCTTTGTTTTCTTATCCCTTCTCCAACCCCTCATGCGGACGTTAACAGAATTAATGAAACACTCTCATGTAGACGTTTCTCTTTGGATAAGTTTTTATTTACAGAATCTGTTATCTTTATAATAAAACAATGGTAAATCTTTTCATAGCTAATACTACATTAAAATGAGTCACTAGAGGTTACAACTTTGTCATCTCTCTATATGTAGTAATAAATCTGTTAGGGTGTAAATGTTTGTCCTCTTATCTCTTAAAAACTATTAAACCGATTTCAATGAGAGTGTGTAACATCTTAGTTTTCACTTAGAAGAAGTTCGACATCTCAATTAGAAGTTGAGTTATGGCAATTAAAAGGTTTCGCTTTGTATTTTCCCCATAAGCAATTGGCAGTTGTAAGGGTCGATTTTTATTCTCGGTAATCACAACATTTACTAGACCGATTTCGATAAAACTTTGGAAGTTTATTTTAGTATTTTTGAAGAATGTTTTAGACTTTGTTTCATATAGATATCTTTAATTCAAACTGAGTTATTACAAAAAATATTAAGCTGTAGCAACGTTCGCGCATGCGCAGTATATACAGTAAATCGCGAATCAGTCAGCAACTACTCTGTGTTTCTGTGTTCGAACAAAACCAATATACGTTAAAGAAACATTTTATCTTAAAATTCACTGTGAGCGTGTCACAATTTCTTCTAATCTTCTACGCTATTTCCATACTAAGAAGATTTTTATTCTATATAAATCTGTAGTACTGTTTTTGTTGGCAATACTGACTTATATCATCTAATCAGGTCCATCAGCTATAATAATTAAGCACTAAGATAGGATATAAAAATATGTATTCTCAAAAACTGTGCAGTGTTCTAAAAATTAAACACGTGGACAGGTTTTAATCAAATTTTGTTTTGTGATATTTGCTTATATTTTATATGTTTCATTTTTTGATAATTCATAATTTTTCAAGTAGCTGCCATAAAAATTATAGAAATACAATATTCTCCAAATAGGCTTTAACTATTTTGACAAATTTTTTTTTGATGTGTAGTCTCCAACTACCCAAAAAAGTATTGGTCTCCATCTCTTCAAAATTTCGGTTCGATATTTACTGGTAAAAAACAGACAAAAAAATCGATAATTAGCTTTGTAGCTCGTAGGGGCCCATTTGTTATGCTCTCCTACAATATTCGATGCGCTGCTACCAATTGCTGCATGTACCGCTTATTAGTGTCTCACCTAGGATGCCATTTTTGCGTCACTACTTCATATTTTATAATTTAAGGGAGTGCGCGGGGCCAATACACAAATGGATCATCCTACCCTTTCCAAAAATGAACTATCCACTCATTTTGGTGGAGTTAGCCCGATAAATAAAATTACTATCGCACAGTCCGAAACACAACTTGCTGTTCCGATCGTTGCAAGCACTCTGTATATTTTGGCAGTCTATATAAGCTTATACTTTGACTAACAATTGAATTACCTTATATGGTTTCCGCCAGGTGACTTCTTTTTTAAACACTAACGCGTTTCAAAGCATCTGCTTCATCTTCAGAGTTCTTTTCACTCAGTTGAGATCGTTAACACATTAAAATAAAATTATAAAAACACACGGACATTTACATACATGTATATATGACTCTGAAGATGGAGCAGATGCTTTGAAACGCGTTAGTGTTTAAAAAAGAAGTCACCTGGCGGAAACCATATAAGGTAATTCAATTGTTAGTTAAAACAATAGTGACTTGGATACTAGCAACATAATTCTTATAGTTTGGTTCCGTGATAGTGGGGGTAGCGCCTTATACTCCAAGGTAGGCAAGTAATGATGCATACGTGCCATGTTAAGCAAGGCGTAACAGTTTATTTTAAATTACTTAATTTCTCAAAAACGGTTCTACAGATTTTGTTTAATTATTACTCAAATTTGAAGAATAATGAACCGAACCAGTGTATAAAATCGTAGATTAAAAAATATAATGTTCTGAATAGACAAAAAATAAAAATGATTCTTCATAGTCGATACGACTGACTTTGAAGATAACTTATGACACAAGTGAATTTTAGACTCTTAATTAAATACCATTTAAAAAAGCCTCTGAAAGTCGGCTATTTTTGAAACACTAGGAAAACAAATGTACAAGAACAACGGTTGTAGACCACTTTTTGAGTGTTGCCTCATTTTGCATTTGGTATTTTTGTTTTAATATGGTTGTAGTCAAACACCATTTCAAAAACCCTGCAAAAATACCCTTGTTAAGTTACACGTTTATGTTCTATATAACAATATATAATGTTTTGATCCTCAGATTTTCAGCTTTCCAATGAGACCATCCCCATATCTGTAGGTTGAGTGGGCACAGAGGGTTTCTTTAGCGCACAAAGATAGGTTAAGCCCTAACATAGACCAATGTGAAACCATTTGGAAAGTGTTTTAAATGCAAATTAAGTTACCATAGCAACCAATATAAAAATGAAAACTTAAAACAGCTGATTAAGCCCTAATACAATCAAATTAATGTGACTGATGGCAGAATGTGTTACCCTCAAAAGTAGCTTTGTGACCGTGGGTCACACGGTCACTTTCTATATACTGTATGTTGTATAGTATTGATTATAAGACTCTAAGCTTTCCAATGAGACCATCCCCATTTCTGTAGGTTGAGTGGGCATAGAGGAGTTCTTTAGCGAATATATTTAATCTCTGTTTAATTGTATATAAGATATAAATTTTTTTATCAGACAAGGTCAATGATTTATTTTCAACTTTTGATTGACAACTTATCGAAACGACATTTGGTGAATATTTGGTGTGGAACATTTTAATTGGGTTTTAAGGATGTGTGAGTGAGTAAGTAGTGCGCTGTTTATGAACTGTTTATTTACTTAAACCTTTATGAAAGCTTAAATAGGAAGGTCGATTTATTTGAAGATATCAAACTCTTTCGATAAATAAGCATCGTAGATAGAAAACTATTTCTAAAAAACTTGGTAGATTCAAAACAACTTCTGATAAACACAAATGACCACTGTCCCTATAACCCATGACAGACCACCTGCAGTCCTATAATGCTGCATGTAGGGCAATCCTATATAACTAACAAGGTAATCCCATCCTTCACCTACACCACACTCCAAACAGGGATCCTGCATGATCTGTCGCGAGGTTTTCCCTACCTGGATTCTGTCCCAGCTCTACCTGGATTTGCCTCGCTCTTCGCGCGGTTACATAATGTTCTGCTTCTTTTTTCACTATATCTTCTCGACACGTCCATGGAAAGAGCCACAGGCTTGGTACATGGAAAACCATTCCTGAATCCTTGTCCTACGCGACAGGGTTACTAACAAGAAGGAAGGTGGTTTTAGTGAGTAAGAATCTCACACTATTGGGAAGATCGAATGTCTCCCTTTGTCTTTTGAAGATTTTCCACTTCTACGAAACTAAAAAAAACTTTTCCCGCAGAATCTGAATCTGAAATAAAAAATGGGGATTCCCATTTAAGATTTCTATGTTACCCCCGGGGTTTAGTTTTAGCACGAGTGAATAGTCCTCTCAAACATAATTTTTTCATCTGTGACTTTTTTAGTACGATGTTATTTTTTGAAATATTTCGATGTCTTCACTTAAATTGAACGCTCGGTGATACTGAACTTTTGAACACACTGTATTAGTAATGTTACGTAACTCAAGCATTACAAGAAGATGATTATAATGTTAGACAGACGGACTAATCAAAGGCATTATATAGCAATCAACACTGGACTCTAGTAGCCAATAATGAAATTAAATTCGTGATTAATAACATTAATTTTATCCTGGTGACAACTGCAACCTAAGTTACTTTGCATTAGGTATGATATTAGTTTTGAGGTTAGGTTCAGGAAACCTGATTGTTTAGTTTGATTTGATTAATAGGGTGCGACATAATTAATAACTATTGAATTCTTTCTTTTATTAGATAAAGTTTTCGCCTTTCGATCCTATATGCTTCAGGGCAGCAAGAAAATTAAAATTATATTACCCTGAACACTCTGTATTAGTAATGATAGGTTAACTAGTGATTATACCTTAGGTAACTCAAGCATGGCGTTGATTATTTCAGACAGATAGACAGACGGACTAATGATATTGTTAAATCAAATGCATTATGTAGGAATCAACACTCCACTCTAGTAGTTAATAATCAATTACATTCGTGATTAGTAACATTAATATTATACTGGTGACAATTGCAACCAAAGTTATTTTGGATCAGTTATGATGTTGGTTTTGAGTTACGTTCACATGACATGATTGTTTACTTTGATTTCGTTAATAGAGGGTGACATAACGTCGGTTATAACTATGGAATTGGTTTTTATAAGATAAAACTTCTTGCCTTGTATATGTTTCAAAGATACAAAAAAGTTAAAGTTATGAGAAAGCTTATGTAGTGATTCTGAAATTTTGAACACCCTGTATTAGTATCAATAAGTTAAGATAATATTTTAGGCAACTAAGCATGACTGGAAGATGATTATAATGTCAGACAGACAGTCAGATGGACTAATGAGGTTTTAAAATCAAATGTATTATGTAGCAATCAACACCCCCACTGTAGTAGGTAATAATCAAATTACATTCTTAGTAACATTAATATTATCCTGTTACAATTGTAACCTAATTTACTATGAGTTATGATATTTATTTTGAGGTTAGGTTCATGTAAAATGATTGTATGTTTAAAACAAACAGAAAAACACTACTGCCATACAAAGCTAAATTTCAACCCCTGGCTTAGTTTAGATTTTTCACTTGTTGGTCGATTTATTCCTACCATATAGGAATTGTTGAAATGTGTTTAAATTAAATAAAAATAAAAATTAATATACATATATTATATTTAAAATAGCTTTCTTATATGCATCTTCGTTTAAGACACTTATAATCTAAAGAAGAGAATTACGACTGGATATGCAAATTATTTAGCAAAAGGAATTTTCTTGCAGTTTCACTACTTTTGTCTTTTATGGGTCTAGATGTATATTGGTAGTAAAACACAATTACTTATCGTAATTCAATTATTTCCAAGAAAAGAGTAAAAAATGGGAAATTTAAATTCTTTAAATTTGTTTTAGATCTTTAAGATATAATCTCGAAAAACTGTTTTGATTCCTTTCACCCCTTCTCTTAAAAAGTAACTTTTTGGATAACTTGGGGCCTTGAGAAGAATAAAGAGAATGTATTTAAAACAACTTTCAATGTTTTATTGAACGTATATTTCTTATCCTTTTAAAATAAATGTTTACTCTATTACTTGAAAGGTCTGAAATTGAATTTATGGAATCTAAGAAGGACCTAGAAGGAGTTCTCGTTTGGTGTATATACATTTCGAAAGAGATCTATTTTGGATAGGGTCTCTGCTACGCCAGTGTCGGGGATTCGGTTCTGAATTTCATAATTAATCAGATTTTCTTTGAAGGTCAGAGTTTTTACAATAACTTCGTTACTTGTCATCGTAGAAGACAAAGTTGCCAGGCAGAATTGAAATCACTTTTATTTCTAAGTTGCTAGAAAGATAGTTGAATAACACACGAGGTAGGAACAAAAAGTGTTTAAAGAGGCAGCCATTTTGAATAGTTTAATTCTTCTAGGGAACACACTATTGTCCCTAATTTTGCTTTCGTATTTTTAATTTTTTGATTGCTATCGTACAGACGACAACGAAGGACGGACGGCATGTCCCTTCGTCGGTCTCCTGAAACCCTGAAACTTAAAGATCAGTCAAAAAACAAATGTCGAAATATTTCTTAATTACCAAACTCCCAATATACTGGAAAGGAAAAACAATATTATGGTGACACTGATACAAGAAGCAGAGGTTTTAAAAATAATCTACAAATAAAAATAAAAGTAAGTCAGTATTTTACTGTAACGTTTCTGTGCTTTTGTCACCCATCCTAGATTTAAAACGTTCATTATTAAACGTTTAAGTTAATTTTAAATTATAAAAATCCCTGCACTGTTGTAGATGAAATAACAGAACTGCCTTGAAACATGATCTCTATTAGGGAAGGGGTATAATTACAGAGCTAAGCGAATCTAAAGGGAATAATTAAAAACATATCAACAAGGGTTAAGCAGAGATATTAAAAACTTTTACGTTTATACTCGTTTTTCATTTGTAAAGAATTTCGTAATGACATTTTCAAAGGGAATGTGGATTTCACAGCTTACTGTAGGCGGGTGGGAATTTCCTAATTGTCGTTGAAATGTACAATGTACGTTGGAAATGTAAAATGTATAAATCAAATAATTAAAATGTAATAATTTTAATGTTAAATACTGATCAAACAGAAATCGTATTGGGACGGGACTAAGCCATTTCTAATTATCCAAATGTGTTTGGTCAAATAATCTTGATGTAAAATGTTTTGTGGATAAATCGTTTTTGAGATCCTCTGAGGTAAAAAATTATGAGAAATTCGATTTTTTCGACGATTTTGATTAATCAAATTATGCTCAAGTGTACCTCCTAAATGCCCAAAACGTATTGGTCGCCATCTTTCAAAAAATAACGGGTCAACAATTATTGCTAAAAGCAAAATAGAAATAGGATATTGTTTGTTATAAAAGATGCAATTTCTGAAAATCAGCTCTACCGATTTCGTACAAATTTTATTGTAATCACTAACCATAAAACGTGCTTAGTTTGTATATTACAGGATGTTCCAAAACTTTAGGATATGGTTTCTTGGATCAAAATAAACAAAGGTTCTTATCAATATATGTCCTAAAATGCTTAGTTTTCCGTTTATCTGCCAGTTTGTGTTATTTACAAAAACATACTTTTGGAAATAATTTAGATATTTAGTCTAAATTTGGTATACATATTATGTATGTATTCTTTCATCAATATATTCAAAATTAGGACTTTGTTTTGTATGTTTTTAAAATGGGGGGGGGATTTAAACAATTTTTAAGTCGAATATATATATATATATATACATATATATATAATTATATATATAGGCCTACAGTATATAACCATTAGTTTTTGTAATATTTACAAGAGCCACGTAGTTTTTTTTAAATGAAAAACAAAATGTCTTTTGTAATTTTTTAGTAGATTAAAGGATAACCGAGTTATTGTAAAAAAAAAAAACAAAAAAAAACTATAAACTTAGTTTGTTGGTAACACCCAAAATTAGCCTTAAACTAAAGTATTTTTTTTGTTATGTTGTTTCATGGTTTGATTAACAACTACCTAGCTTGCATTTATGGTAAATAATACTTTTAGTTGACTTATTTGTTTTGGAGACGTGTGAGTGAGAAAGTTTGTGCCATCTTTTAGCACGTTTGTTGACAGACAATCACTTTCATAATTTTTCTATCGAACCTCACCAAATTTCTATTCATTACGTCTTTTCGTATTAAAACGTAAAACCAGTTTACCCATTTTTGAAACAATGTTTAACTATTACAAAATCAGGAGCTAAACGACTTCCCGTTATATATTCAAAAAAATATTTATTTTTTACTAATCTAACAAAAAAAGTGTGAATTCGAAATTTGGTAGAAAAAATACTTTTAAAATAGCAATACAATATTTTTTTGAAGTAAATCTTATAAATTTATTGGATTCAGAAAGAATTTACGTCGAAAAAAGAGAAATGGTTTTTATTTTACAGCATATTGGAGGTATGAATTGTAAAAGCTCTCCTGTGAATGCAATTTGCAATATCTTCCAAGAAAGGCAATACAGACTTCCATTCACACATTGATATTATATTTCATACACATGAGTTCATATTTTATATCGAATATTGGCTATTTCGCCAGTTATAAATGCTGCATTTATATTCCTGCTTTCAAAGTTAGTAGAGGACAATTAAAATTTGAAAATTAAATGTTCACAAGGTAATATTTTCATTGTTTCAGCTTTTTGTGGAACTACTTTAATGCTTTGCCTATCGGTGGAATGGTGCTTTTATAATATGCTTTATAACAGAAAAACTATATTTCTATTAAGAAAACCCTCACATTGAGGTGCCAAAATTATATAATATTTTTTTTTAGATTTAATGAAAAAAGTTTCAAAAATATTAAAAACTATTCCAAGAAAACTAGGTACACAAATTACTGCTTAGCTACATTTAATTCCTAAAGTTACAACTTGGTGACAGACTTTTATAAACGGTTTATTCTTATTTACACCGATAAAAGAAACGAAAGTAGGGTACGCGTTTGCACAGAAGCATTTGAGGTCTATATATTTTTACTGGGGTTGTACCACTGAAAGTAAACGCAACAAACAAAGTGTGGGGGCCCTCTTTTCCTCTCCACCCCAGACACATTCCTACCTTGAGGATACTGTAAGCTGAGGAAGTTTTTATCATACAAGCAAAGCTAGTTTTCGTTTTAAAATAATTTTCTTGATTAATTTTCACTTTTTGATTGACAACTACCGAACTGACACCACGTGTTTGTGGTGTTGTGAGTGGGTGGGGGGGGGACTGTAATTCAAGAGAGGGTCAGAACTAACAAATGAAATCCTGTTACGAAAACCTCTTACGTTAAAACCAAGTCTCTGTTGCTTGCATTAGCTGGGGATAACTTCGTTACACCCAACTCTCTTACAGACAGACAGCACAGGTTTGTATAGAGACAAGAGTTATAGAAAGAAAGTTTTGTATTGTTTTCTATCGGCGAAAGTAGGCAACCCACAGTAAACTAGTTCAGGCAATTTTTATGTGAAACAATCTGCTGTAAGTTTGAACCTTTTTTTAAAATTTCTTAAGAAAGGTAGAAAATCTTTAAAAGACAAAGGGAGGCATCTGATCTTCGTAATAGTGTGAGATTCTTACTCACTAAAAACCACCTTCCTTCTGGTTAGTACCCCTAACACGTAGGGCAATTCAGAATTGGTGTTCCATGTACCAAGCAGGTAAGATCTCTCCATGGATTTGTCGAGAAGATAATTTGAAAAAAGCAGAACTTCATGTAACCGCGTAAAGAGCGAGGCAAATCCCTAGCTGGGACATCGAGAGAGATAACTTCTCGACAGATCCTGCAGGAGCACTGGTTGGAGTGTTGTATAGGTGAAGGAGGAGATTACCTTACAAATACCTTGTTAGTTATTTTAATGTGAAATTGCCCTGCAGTCATCATCGTCTTCTGCTGCTTTTTCGAAACTAAAATAAGCATGCAAAAGAGACATGCTGCATGCAACCACGTGGTGATTTCTGAATCATAGAATGTATTAAGAAATTTCAAGGAGTTAATGTCTATTGTAGGTTAGGGACAGTGGTCATCTGTGTTTATCGGATGTCTTGTTTAGAAGTTTATAAAATTAGAGGTCCAATCTGGTAACTTCAAGAACAGTATGATTCGACGTCTCAGTGGATCTCAGTGAGTATTTGCAACCCCGAAGGTACCCAGCTGGATCTACACCTTATTTCATGATATCTTGGGTTAGATCCCTCTCTTTCATCTTTTCTAACTGTATGTCTTGATCAACTCTTGTTCTGTTCTGACCCTGACGAGTATTCGTGGCCTAGGAGTCTTAATTTAAATTCTTCTTTTTTTTGTGGACTAGGAGACTTAATTTAAATTATTTTCTTTTTTTATAAGAACGACCGAGAGGTTTTTCGCCTTTAAACAACAAGAAAAATGAATCTGAACACACAAAACTACTGCTCAGTCTCATTATTGAAGCCACAAATTATCCTATTGTTGGGTTTTCTTAGATATAATTCAATGGTGAAACTTTTTTAGTCGCGCTTTGCAATTAAATGATACAATAAGTCATATATGTGAACGGGTTACATGTAACCAGGTTAAATTTACAGAGTGTGTGTAAGAATAGCTGAGCAGAGGTGTTTCTTATCTTCTAGGTCTTAACAAGATGACAGACGTGTTGCCGAGACACATATATTCGCTCGGCAGTATATTCTGGATTGAATCGACCAGACATCGATTTTTTTCTAGAAATTTAGATGAAATAAAAATAAAAATTTATAATTAATTTAGTTACGTTCATTCTAATTTCACTTTATCACATGTACGTAGTATAGGAAAGTATTGCGATGGGTCGGAAAACCAAAGTAGACTTTTAGGAAATTCAAAAATGTGGTTTTTAAGAATTATGTCTGTAGTACAGTTGAAACTCAAGAACAGATTTTAATCAAATTTAGTATGTGGGGATATTTTGTTTGACTTTTGGGACTTTTTCTCTTTTATTTAAACATATTTACCGAGTTTTATAAAGATCGGTTGAAAAATTTTGAAGATAACAATAATTTTGTAAAAAATACAAAATGGCAGATATCTGGTAAACGAAGCGTTTTTAGAAAAAAAATTTATTCTTGAATTTCTCTTTATATTGACCCATATATCCTTTTCCCAGAGTTTGGCACTTTACTTATGGGACACTCTGTATATGTATATATAAGATTATCTCACAATCGACTCAAACGATTTTGATTAAGTATAATCTCTAAGGACCCAAATAAAACGTATTTGTCATCATCTCTCCAAAAAATACCGGGTCCTGAGTTAGTATAAGAAAGTGGGGCTGTTATGAAAGACGTAATTTCGCAAAATCGGCTCCAAATATTTCGATGAAATTTTAATGAAGATTAATGACCCAAATCCTTGTGCGAAATTTCAAATAAATAATTAAAATACAGTTCAAGAATAATTGTCATTAATTTTTTTTTTAAAAAACAGTTACAGTTCAAGAAAATTGCCATTAAACAAAAAATGAACCTTCAATGAAATCATTAAAAGTTTCATTCTAATAAAATATGATTTATGCTGAGGATTTGTTTAGAGATGCACGTTTAGAGCGTTTAATATATATTTTAAGACGACGTCTATGCTTTATTTTTACTTTACTTGACAAATACAGAAGAGAAATTACAAATTTTTTTTTTTGATTAGTTTTTATTTGGTTTTGGGGTTGGCGGCAATTTGATTAAAAATTTGTACTGAAGGTTGTGTTTTTCAATCCCACTTAAGACACAAGATTTTTTCTGTCTAATTTGGTTCTTCCTACACTGTTGTAGTATAGCGGAGGGAGGGCCCACAGAAATAAACGGTGGTTGGTTAGAAATGAATTGGGCAGAAAACATGTATTTAGAACGTTTTCCTTTTGTGCAAGTGATAAGTAAAACAATATATATACACTGCATTATCGTAATTATATAATCAAAATAATGTAAATTCAAAAGATGCAAAAATGATGAGCTCTACTGTGATATTGTAAAAGGAACCGAAAATATTGAGAAATATTTAGTCTTCATTTCATCAGATAGAAAAGTTACGTAAGTAGAGATTGGGACAGTTTAGATCCAACATGGCGGCTGTACCACGTGCCCCCCCACCCCTCCCCCTCCCCCTTTGCCCCCCCCTTAGGCCCCTTCCCTTCCCCCATTGGTCCCCCCATCCCCCCTGCCCCTCCCCCTTTGCCCCTCCCCCTTTGCCCCTCCCCTTTAGGCCCCTTCCCTTCCCCATTGGTCCCCCCACCCCTCCCCCTGCCCCTTCCCTGTAGGCCCCTCCCCTTTAGGCCCCTTCCCTTCCCCCATTGGTCCCCCCCCCACCTCCTCCCACCCCTCCCCCTGCCCCTCCCCTTTAGGCCCCTTCCCTTCCCCCATTGGTCCCCCCACCTGTGACGTATTGTCGAGACACACACACACACACACATGACGTCATACACACATGACGTCATACACTTAACTTTTTTAATACCGGTGGGATTCGAACCTGTGAAGTTTGGATTTGAAGGCGGACACGCTACCGACTGAGCTATCGTGCATAGTATTACAAGTCGGATATTTAAAGCAGTATATAAGCCGCCATGTTGTAACCGCAATAATGTGTTATATATAATGTGTTAAGATAGTTAACCTAACCTATAAGTGTCCTACTTTTGCCCATCCACAGCCTATCAGCTGTTACAATAATGTGTTATATAATTATATAATGTGTTAAGATAGTTAACCTAAAGTTTCCCACTTTTGCCCATCCACAGCCAATCAGCTGTTACAATAATGTGTTATTATATAATGTGTTAAGATAGTTAACCTAAAGTTTCCCACCTTACTCGCGTAAGTCTTACGGTAAGGGGTTAGTGTCCGAACTTCTACGGAATGTTCTGGCGTTCGGTTACAACATGGCGGCTTATATACTGCGTTAAATATCCGACTTGTAATACTATGAGGTTAGGTTAACTATCTTAACACATTATATAAATATATAACACATTATATATATATATATATATATATATATATATATATATATATATATATAACACATTATTGTAACAGCTGATTGGCTGTGGATGGGCAAAGGTGGGAAACTTTAGGTTAACTATCTTAACACATTATATAATAACACATTATTGTAACAGCTGATTGGCTGTGGATGGGCAAAAGTGGGAAACTTTAGGTTAACTATCTTAACACATTATATAATTATATAACACATTATTGTAACAGCTGATAGGCTGTGGATGGGCAAAAGTAGGACACTTATAGGTTAGGTTAACTATCTTAACACATTATATATAACACATTATTGCGGTTACAACATGGCGGCTTATATACTGCTTTAAATATCCGACTTGTAATACTATGCACGATAGCTCAGTCGGTAGCGTGTCCGCCTTCAAATCCAAACTTCACAGGTTCGAATCCCACCGGTATTAAAAAAGTTAAGTGTATGACGTCATGTGTGTATGACGTCATGTGTGTGTGTGTGTGTGTCTCGACAATACGTCACAGGTGGGGGGACCAATGGGGGAAGGGAAGGGACCTAAAGGGGAGGGGCAGGGGGAGGGGTGGGAGGAAGTGGGGGGGGACCAATGGGGGAAGGGAAGGGGCCTAAAGGGGAGGGGCCTACAGGGAAGGGGCAGGGGGAGGGGTGGGGGGACCAATGGGGAAGGGAAGGGGCCTAAAGGGGAGGGGCAAAGGGGGAGGGGCAAAGGGGGAGGGGCAGGGGGGATGGGGGGGACCAATGGGGGAAGGGAAGGGGCCTAAGGGGGGGGCAAAGGGGGAGGGGGAGGGGTGGGGGGGGCACGTGGTACAGCCGCCATGTTGGATCTAAACTGTCCCAATCTCTACTTACGTAGTTTTTTTTTGTATTTATTTTTTAAATTTTTATTTATTTATTTTTTTACACATTTTTGTAAAAGTGTGTAATAATTTTGGTTAGAAAATGAAATCTATGTGTGTTTCTTATTACTGTTGTCTAGACAAATGTGTACCAGAAATATTACATTTGGTGAGGAAAGAGTGAGTAAGAAAGTATGTTCGCAGTTTCTGAACAGTTTATTTACTTACTTAATCCTTTGTAATGACCCTGAACTTTTGAACACTCTGTATACGTTAAGATGATATCTTAGCAAGCATGACAGGAAGATGATTATAATGTGCTGACAGACAGACATACAGTCTAATGAGGTTGTTAAAGCAAAGGCATTATGTAGCAATCAACAACCACTCCACTCTAGTAGGCAATAATCGTATTACATTTGTGATTAGTAACATTAATATTATACTGGTGACAATTGATTATACTTTTCATCTAAAAATGATATTGGTTTTGAGGTTAGGGTTCACGAGGAATGATTATTTACTTTGATTTGATTTATAGGGTGTGTCATAACGTCGTTAATGACTATTGAATTGGATTGTTTTTATGAGATAAAAACTTCTTGCATTTCGACTCTGTCGTAGAAGGACGCAAGAAATGTAAAATGTAAAATATTAATTAATAAGTACCGTACAAATTATCTCACTCACTCATAGGCCTACAAAACCAAATAAAAACGAAACAAAATTAAATTTCACAAGTTTTCTTTTTGTGAACGTGTTTAGGGTTAAAAGTAAACTATAAAAAGCTGCATTGTCATAATTATGTCTAAAATGAATAATTAAAAACCATGTAAATTCAAAAGATAGAAAACTGATGAGCTCTAAATTACTATGACATTGTTAATAGCCACCGATTTCAGATAGTAAAATTACGTAGATTTTATGAAAATTTCGTACTCTATTTTAAAAGGGGCTATATCTGGTTTTGAGGATTGTTGAGTGTGAAAGATTGTGCAATGTTTTGGTTCCATTTATTAACCAATATCGATTTATTAATTGACGTACCATAAAATATTATCTTCTCCAGCATTAAAAGAGTTAAATATTGTGTCTCGTAATGTTTTTTTTTGTAAAATCAACGACTTTAAACATATATGACATAGAACAATATAATTGGACACCCTTTAGAAAAGGTTTTGTGGAGAATCTTCATTTTCAGAGCGTCCACGTTTTAAACACTCTGATGCAAACCTGTATACAACACTTTGACTAAATAAATATTGTATTTTTAAGAAAAGGAAACTGAAATAGACGAACAGAAGTTTTAACATTAAACGAAACACAATTCGAATATTTTACACAAAAAGTTTTGTTTGAGTAGACTCTGAATACGGCAATTCTGTTACACTCTGTATATACGTATATTTTACATTCAGGTGTATCGATTTGGTTTTCAGATCCTTATACCACATCGTGTGAATGTCTTCTGGGATTCGTTGCTAATGTTTAGACACGTATATCCAAATGTAGACTTAACTAAGCTACTTGTCAAACACACAGGAATAACATTGATTCCCTTTGGGGAATGTCTTAGGGATGTCAACAGGAAAGGGTGATCCCCTATTATCCTGGGAATCAACCTAACTACGCCTAACATTCAAACGTAAAGGTAAATGTTTGATTGTATGCTTCAATTAAAAGGAACTTTAGATGCTATCAACAGACTTGTAGGTGTTTTTGGTGAAAACAGTTGTTGTATTAAGCACTGGTAGAGAAAATCCTAACAAAGTTTCATGGTACAAATAATTTTCAAGAGTTTGTAAATTTTATCTTGATAGAAAACCAAACGATTTTGTTGAAAATGGTTGAACGTATGGATACCGAAAAGCAAAATTTAGCAACGGTTCGACTTTAGGAAAACTCATTTATTGGGTTAAACAGGGCATAACTTACATTTCTACGACCTAATAATAAAATAAATCTAAGGAGCACAATTACCACTCAAGTGTAAAGCTATTTACGTAGCATTAACACAAGAATTATTCTACTTAACCACGCCCCTTGCACGGTTTTAAATTTCTTACGTCACTCACGGCTCAAATGTATGAAAACCTGTATCTACCAGTTATATTTCTCATGACGTAGTTTGCTACTATTCGCCGAACTCCATGTGACAATTTTAGCAATAGAGAAGTTATTTTTAGTTCGTATTCTGTGGATTTTTTCTCGTAATGAAATAATCATTTTTTATAAAAGTTTCCTATAGTATTTGTGTTATATTTTGGCAGTATTGTATACATAATTTATTATTCTTATGATTTGTGTTTTTTGTTCAGAAAAGATTCAAATTTCGGTTAAAATTCCGAATTTAAATATAATAAAAATGAACGTTCGCTTTTGTACGATGTTGATTCGTAGTTAATGTATCCTCAATTTGTTTTATATTATATTTGTCAGATATATATATATTAAAAAAAAATCTTTATCTATTATATTAGAGAAATAAAATTAACATTTATACAAACTAAGTTACAGCAATGCAGAACAGTTTCAAATTACAATAAGTACAAGTGTAAGACACTATGGTTATTCATCTTGAAGTTTCCATGGAAATCAGCATACTATACAGAAAACCCTGAGAGCTGACCTCTGTGAATTCAAAGAGTTTCAAGAAAAAATACACAACTGCAAAAAAGGAACGTTCAATTATAAAGATGCCTGCGGATATCATCAACATAATGAAATCTAAAGGAAATTCAAAAATAAATTAAAACGATTAACCGCGTAAATTAAAGTAGGGGAGACATTTTAAAACTCGTCCCTGTCTTTAGACAATAATCAAACCAACCAGAGGTAATAACGTAATTCTAAAATGAAATGTTTTAAAAGTCAACTATTAAACAAGCTCATAAATAAAAAATAATGAGTGTATTTCAAAGGCAAGATAAGCAATAAAAAGCAGACAAAGTTTGATTTCATAAAAAACATTACAAAAAGTATTAAGCAAGTGAAAGCTCAGAAATTGAATCAATAGTGTTTATCGATAAAGAAAGGTGGGAGGTGTGTAAAATGAAATTTAAAAGTGCTACGAATGGAAACAGACATGAAACAAATTATGTGAGTAGTCAGTAATTTAAAACATTCATGTAAAGAGATCTCATAACTAAAATCATACAATTAATACTAAAACAAAAATTAAAATAAACTTTAAACCAAGCTAAACTCAATACAACAAATCAGATTCACCATAACGGAAGTAATCTTTAAATCTTTTATTTGTAACTAACGCTAGGTTTTAAAAATTCGAAACTCCTTTGGTATAAATTAGCTGAAATAAGGATCTCACGATACCTTTCAAGGAATTTTAAAGAAGCTAGAAAATCAAAAAGTGAGTTATAATTTATGTAAATATCATAGCGAAATTAAATTATGAGTTTGAATTAGAATTACAATATTTGTAAATAGTGTGCTAAAGTATATGTCATGTCTTTAGTTCGCGTTTAACCGAGTTTAACCTGATAGTATACAAAAATGGTAATTTACCTTTAACAAAAACAAAAAAAAAAATTTATTGGTAGGATTAGTAGACAAATAATGGTCATTTTTTTACTAACAATTCTATGAGGCATTTTGTTCTAACTAGAATTTTTCCAATTGGATATTCAATAACGAAATAAACGTTATGTTAAATCTATAAATTGAAAGCAATAGCAGAGTCAACAATGCTTTAACATTTATCCTAATGTCCAGAACCACAAAATAAGACTTAGCTTTGTTGTAAACTTTATGCATAACTTTGACGTATCAAACAACAAGAGAGAGCTTTGATTAAAACAATGGTTTCAGGAATTATACTCTCTGGAGTTTTGATTTGTCCTACAAAACTTGAATGTACTGGTTTTCTGTTTTTTACTTTGAGGATTAAATATTCCTATTATTTTCCCACCCTAATTATAAAAAGAGAAATTACTATGCAGTATGAAAATACCCTTTGAAAATTTTAGCTGAGCTGATGAAATGACCACTGATTCTACTCATTGGAGGAATTTTACACTAATCTTTCCTCGCTGTAATAATGAATTACAATTTTCTATTTTTATAAGAATGGAATAGAATAGTAAATCATTAGGAATCATTGTTGGGTGTAGTTTGTATTTTTATATAGTCATTGTTTTATGTATTATAGTGGTAATCTATTATTTTTTCAAAGTTGTATATAATTAGTTTGAGTATCCTTCTACCACTCAGAAGTCTTAACGCGTGTTAACTCCTTCTGACGCGTTTCGGACAAACTTCATTTTCAGAAGCTAATTACGTACTCTTTACAGTAAATTTATCTGAAACGCTTTAGCAAAAGTTAATTAATAGCTTGTTTACCCCTCACACGGAAAGCAATTTTGGGGGTCAATTCAAAAACCTAAAAGAGTAGTCTACAAAATTTTATAAAACCTTGTTGCGTCGAGAAAAATGGAGATAAAAAAACATGATTCTAAATTTAAACTGACAGCACAATCATCGTGGGAATCATGACGTAGCTGAAATGGACCTCTACACCACTTTTAATAAAGTATTGGGTTAGATCCCTCTCTTCTGATACTGACGCTATTAGGGTACTCGAAGTCTAGGGTCTTAATTTTATCCCCTTAAGTAATAATAAAAATAAATAAAATGGCAGCTGATTGATAGTTTGAAACAAGACCTGTACACAGATTTTTCATATAAAATGCAGAGTTTTTAACATGCAAAATTATTGTTATTTAATAATCTTTTTGGAGTAGTTTCCTTGAAAAGTAAAAATCTGGAAGTATTTAGATTAAGAAGGATTTTTAAAATGAACAATTTGAATTATAATACTTAACCCCTTAAGCGTTTTAAATTTTTAATTAGGGTCCGATCAATGTCATTGCTGATATTATAAATAATAGGTATGCATATATATAAAAGTCAAAACTCACTGACTGATCACGAAATATCTGGATGCAAGAAGGGTAGAGCAATGCATTTTTAACATGGTTTGAGGTAGGTCTGTAGACGCGTACTAAGAAAGGGTTTTGAAAATGTCCCACTCCAAGGGTTGTTTTTGATCCGTAAAACATATCTCTAGATCCAAGAAGCCTAGAGCTATGAATTTTTGACGAAGGTTTTGGGTAAGCCTGTAAACGCGTAGTAAGAAAGGGGTTTGAATATGTTATAATCCAATGATGTTTTTGATCCCTAAAACATATCTCTAGATCCAAGAAGCCTAGAGCTGTGAATTTTTGACGATGATTTGGGGTAAGCCTGTAGACGCGTACTAAGAAAGGGGTTTGAAAATGTTCCAGTCTATGGGAGTTTTTTAACCCTAAAACAAGTATCGTATCTTTGTTATTTATGGGTCGATTTTGTTCGAAATTGATGTGTTGCTGTATTTGGGCATAATTTAAATCCATAGCACTACCATTAGGGTTGTGCTAAAATAATTGTAAATAATTTTCACCTCAACTAACCCCCAGGTGAAAATAGGATCACAACCTAGTAATTTATAAACACCAGAGTGACGAATAAACAAACTTGTGTACAATGTTCATTTTTGCCAAGGGTAGATAATGAAATCTGACTACAACTTTCAAATAATGTTACAATACTGAGTATATATAGTTTCTTAGGTGCTGTGGGGCTTAAGGCGGCAATCCTTTGATTAAAGATTGGTGTGAAAGGTTGTTTGAATCGCATCTAAGATACATGGTTTTTTCCAATCTATGGTATGGTGGAGGGAAGGCCCAGTATAAATGAAACGTGGTTACCTGGAGTTGATAGGGTAGATTAAAATTGAACTGCACAGAAAACACCTATTTTAACAGTTCTTTTTTGTGGTTTCCTTTAAGTAACGAACAAATTAGACAACAAAATACCCTAAAAACACCAAATCAAAACATTTAATGTTAAAACAATTCTGTCTTATGAAATATTCGGTTGTATGCTCTGTTCAAAATTTGACTTGCCGCTAATTTGAATTAACTAAACGGAATTAAGTTTCTCTATACATTTTGTCTACTCTAAGATTTTGCAAAGTATGTGGTACACGATTTCCATTATCGTTAAAAATATTTTAGTTGATCCTAACAGGAGGGGTTTAAAAATACCAAAAAGTATAAGTTGTCAAAAGCTAAAATTCTCACGGTTTGGATTAAAATGTTTTAATTATAATAAAATAGAAGAAGTGGTTAGAACTTTATGATCATTCTGTTTGTGTGTTAGTAAACGTCTATACATATTAGGTTTAGTACGATTTTACTCAAATTTCGCGTAAAGGTTTTAAACAACAGGTTTGGAACTCAGAGTCGGGAATCTTATGAAATCGATGGAGGTTGCGAGGCGGTGAAGGGTGTGGTCAGGCGCTCTAGATGGTATGGTCACTCCGCCCTCTGCTGAGAGTCCTACAAAGGAGGCCAGACAGGCTAAAGTTTCTGATATAACAAAACTCTCCGTCAATGGAGCCATCTGGTAAGGGTCCTAAACTATATTAAGTTATATTAGTAAACTAAATTAACATTAAGGTAACTTATTAGGACTTACACGGTCTACAGAAGGATTGGTTAGGGATTTCACAACGGATTACGACCGATGGCCTAAGCGGACATTTCGGTGTGGCTAAATCGTAATGATATAAATAAATTAGGGAGTGCCGGGCCACCTACTCCAAGGGGTCGTTCGACCCTGGGCCCAAAACGAACTAGCAGCGTATTTTGGTGGGATTTGACCAAACGAGATTAACTATTCACTCGTAGGTGAAAACACATGCTCCCTGGTTGAATGATAACCCTACTCTCCTTCTCCGGGGGTTCGTCGCATTCTTATCTCCATCCGCATCACAATCATGATGGTGGGGGGGGGGTAATTCTTACCGTATAGAATTACTAATAAGCAATTCGCCTGCAATATCGAGTACAGGCAAGTTGACACACCTCGAGGTATTACAGAAAGGAAAACCCCAAATTAAGGTTTCCAATCCAGTTACAGGAAAACATCCTCGCCAGTGAAACGGCTATTGTTCTTGATGCCTATTTTGAGGCTAAACTTATCAATAAGCAAGGTGAAGACATGTAGGACACGCTTAATAATTTCGAATACATGGAGGATGAAAGTTTTCCTTCATTCTTAGGGAGCTACATGAATAAAGAAGCTATCGTTCTTTCCTGTCTCAACAATACAACAAATCGCTGGCTGGAGACAAAGATTGCTACCTTTGCGCCATTAGGTGAAGAAAGGAAGTTGATGAAGGACATTCTAAAGATTACAAGGGTGTTTCTTAGGGTACACATGAAGCTTTGGAAGCTGTCCTCCGATTAAGTCTGAGAAATGCTTGTCCAGTATAACCATATTCTTAATGTATGGGATTGGAAGGAAAGAAAGACACAAAGGTCTTAAAACATGTTTGCTTAAACAAGTTATGGCACTACTCACTGGACACGGCCAAAACATCTGCTAACACTCCGGATCGTTAATATTGATCGTGTTTACAGGTTATGTAAACAGTCTGAAGAGACTGCTGAACATATCATCTTAGAATGTGAAAGGCTCAAGGCTAGGAGAAGGGGCATTTTCGTGGTTTCACAAACAGGTGATGATACTGATGCTAACATCGGATGCAAATGCCTAAGATTCATTGAAGGCACAGGCATTGGTTTACCTTGCTAGTGTATCTTTGGGTTGTACATTAAGCTTAGGTTTACATACAAGGATCTTGAATCCTCACACCTAAACAATCTATTCTACCTACATAACGTTAAAAAGTTTGTTTAGTACATCTGTTAATACATTTTAAAATGGAGGCAGATTTTAAAATCTATAAAACAGTTTTGAATGGGAACTTTTTACTCGAACGATGTACTACTTTCCTAAAGCTTATATTAGAAACGTACGTTTTGGAACACTCTGTATAAGGGACTGCAATTTCTATACACTTTGTGAATAACTTTAATAATGATTAATTTTCATACAATACGATTTTTCCAATAGAGACGATGAAAGACTTTCTAATAATGTAGAGCTGAAATAAAATATACGTGACAATTAAAATTTATAAATGGTGCAAAAATATTGCACAAACTTTCTCGCTCACTCATCCCTTAAACTAAATAAAAAACAGTCAAAGAATATATGAACACACGAATATCATTCCAAAAACCAATTTTTTACACTCAAAAGATCTATGAAAACATATCGGTAAAAAACTTGACAACGATTTTTTTGATCAATCACACCAACCTTATCTACCGGGTGTTCAAAAAGTCTGGAAACCCCTTAATAGTAATTTTATTAATAAACGCAGAACAATGAAATTCTAGGATTACGTCCTCACTGTAGTTACTGACTTTTTGGTCATTTTAGCTGTCTTTTTTCGCTTTGGGGGGACGTCCTGTGGAGGAAGTCTAATAAATTCTTAAATGTAAACATAGGTCGAATTATACCTCATTTTAAAGGTATTTGTTAGAGGAACACATTGCCGCAATCCCGAATGAAAAAGGACCATTCGTTTGGAAATGGCAGCCTCTTAAAGTTTGTTAACTTTAAGTTGCGGAGATTAAGAGGCAGAAGTGAATACTCAACCGTGTTGGTTATGTTAGTGTTTTAGCTATGAGAATTTCACAGCTGGAGTGTGGAGGGATAGGACCTCTAACACAGACCTTTAAAATGAGGTATAATTCGACGTATGCTTACATTTAAGATTTTTTAGACTTCCTCCACAGGACGTCCCCCCAAAGCGAAAAAAGATAGCTAATATGACCAAAAAGTCAGTAACTACAATGAGGACGTAATCCTAGAGTTTCATTGTTCTCCGTTTATTAATAAAATTAATATTAAAGGGTTTCCAGACTTTTTGAACACCCGGTATATTACTTACATGTGGGAAAATATGAATCTAGCCTGAATTATGTCAAAGTATGATAAACACTTTCGTATTTAAAGGGAACTGCTATAATTCTCTTATTTGGTAAACTAATCCCTTATAATACTAAATTAATGTCAGTATGTAATGAGATACTACAACCACATCTGTCTCTATGACATAGTTATAATGGTTGCTGATTGGTTCTTAAGCCCTTTAATTTAACAGGATCAACTAATGAGAGCTAATCATCTTTGTAACATGTTATTACACCCGACAAACAGATAAGGGAACTGAAATATAGGAAATATTTGATGTATACAATATTGTGTATTATACAGGGTTGGCCATAAAGTCTACAATATAGGTTTTATCTTAACTTTTAAAGTAATGTATGCGGAGTTTAGTTCTGCTTTCAAAATATAAAATGTTTTAGAAATTAACAAAATGTAATGTTTTAAGTACACTCTAATTTTTAGATTTACAAATGGAACCAACTTATTACATGGGCTCTTTTGATGAAAACCCACATATAGGAAAGACATGTGGTCAAACAATTAAGTTGTTTTTTTTGCCAATATATCCGTTCGAGGAACTACGATTAAAAAGAAAATGAATATTTGTAGTTGTCTACAAAACACAATACTAGCCTAGAAGGCAAATTTTCTGTAAGTTCTGCTTGTTTTTATTTAATTATGAATAGATTGATGTAAATAAAAATCTATAAAAAATACATACACATTTAAAGCAAAACAGACTGAACATAGGCAGACAATCGTTTTATTTCGTACTCATTATAAATCAATCATGAAGTCACAGACCGGTTAGCCTATTAAAACTCTCCCAGAGAGTATTTGAAAATAGAATCATTTTCCAATTCAATAGTTTTTGGAAGCAATTAATCTCGTTAGTTTCAGTAGGAAAAAGTAAATTCAGTTACAAAATAACAAATCATTTGATACCTGATAAATAAATAATTAATTAAAATTTTAATTTAATTAAATAATCAATTTAATCTGTCTGTTTAATATTCATCATTACACAAAAATGAAAATTTTCACAATTTATTTACTTTCTTCACCTTATAATCTACTGAAGGGATTGTAAAATCATTATTAATTTTACGATTTTAATATTTTCTACGCAAGCTGTTATTAAATTCATATTGTATATTTTTTTAAATTAGAAAATCTACCATTTTAAATGAATCAGCTTATTTGATTGTTTAATGAATTCATGCACAGAGTGTCTCACAATATCGCTAATCTTGAATTAATTTAGAACACTCTAGAAACTTACGTTACATAGATATGTAAAAAAACGTACCCTCAAGTTTCATTTTCTATTTTCAAAACAAAACAGCGGGATAACAAAATAAAGGTAAGTTTATACCAAAATGATTTTATTTGCAGAATCATTATAAATTGTTGATTCGCAGATAAGATGAAAACATGTAGAACTTAATAAAGAAAAATTACAGTAATAAATTATTACTGACACAAATATGACCTCTATTCGACATGATATCCTGATAGCTATGCACTGATTGCAATGAAAAAAAAGTCATAAGCGCTTGTGAACAATTCCCCATTGAAAAAAAATCGCAGTAAAGTTTGGGAATTATGCATACTATAAATTTATGCAGTCCGTTAAATCGCTGTCACGACCTATGGAAGATTACGATGCACGATGTAAAACTGCTTTGGTTGGGTTAGCATAAAGAGGAGGACCTAAGTAAGATGAGGAACTATGCGATCAGTTAATATTGATACATATCATGTCAATAAAACACTATCCTTGATACTGCCACCGCAATCAAAGCAAGCAATCGCAAGCAGATTGTGAGTAAATTTAACACCCACCACTCTAGGATTCAATGGTGAGAAGGAAAGTTACTCCGCAAAAGCAACAAAGGTGACGGGATGGCAGGAGCCAAGAGAAAGATAACAACAAAATAACCACAAGAAACCAACGTAGTAGGAGCGGAGTGTCAGATAAGTTTAATAATTTTGGCGGTGCCAGTTTACTTTCACACCAAACATTAATTAGACGAGAAAAAGTGAAAATTTATTAATCCGACAATATTGGGTGAGAAAGACTGGGAAAAGGAAATAAGAAAAGAAAGGTATATAATATTTAAAAAGTAGTTTCACGAAGTACATATACTCGGAGACAAAACGTTTGTTGTTTAAAAATCGGTAATTTATGAAAATATTACAGGGAGATGGAAAAACGTTGAGCAGTTGTGGTGACATTCTGACTATTGATTACTATAGAAATAGAATGGATGGAGAAGAC
Source organism: Aphrophora alni (assembly GCA_963513935.1). NCBI lineage: Eukaryota > Metazoa > Arthropoda > Insecta > Hemiptera > Aphrophoridae > Aphrophora > Aphrophora alni. Next base: position 6,925,149 of record OY740768.1, read on the forward strand.
GAAACAAAATAGTGAAGTGGAAAGGAAGAAGTAGGAAATAGAAGCGAGAATAATAGATCTGAATAATGAATTTCAAACAGCTAATAAGTCCTGTAAATGTTTATTATTAAAACAAGTTAACAATCGTCAGGATCTCAGCTTTAACGAGTCTCAAAGTTGTGCATATATAAAGGAGCTTACACTCGCTACGCTCGTGTCAGTGACTCGGCCATGCCGGATCTCATAATTATTATCATTTTTTCTTACGAGTTTTCAAATTACATTGTTGTCATAGTAGAGTGGTGATGTTGGTACCATTACATGCAGAATTATAAATTGAATAATAAAACACGAGATATAAATCAAAAACTATTTAAAATGGCCGCCATTTTGACATTTCCAATTCTATTTTTCTGAATTTCAATAGTTTTCTACATGAGGAGACTATAGTGTTTTATGTCAAATTTCATATTTCTTTATTCATATTTTTGTGGCCGCTATCATGCGTAACGTACTGACGGTATGCGGAGAATAACTTTCGATTATTTAGAAATTGAGGTCGATTATTTATCGATTACAAAATTCACCCCATACTTCGTATAGTGAATAAACAAAAAACAACACCTCTGTTTTAAACCTGCACACGGAAGAACTTTGAACACTATCTTGCGTCTTAATGGCTGCAGTATTTTCCTTATCAAAGTTTGCCCCAAACAATTGGCGATTGATTTATTGCTTGCCCGGAATGATTGAACGAGTATCGGAAGGGATGTTGGGTCACCACTCTCGCCATCTTGTAGTGATGGCGTCCATCACCTCTCAACACATCATCAATTAATTTTATTTTATAAAAATAGGAGAGAATAGTATTTATTTGTTAGAATTTTAACAATAATTTGGAATTTAATTAAGTAAAATAATAGGTGCGTAAATATTGCACAAACTTTTTAACTAAACAATCCCGAAAAACAAATAAAAACCAATCTTAATTATTCATCACGAAAAAGGTCAGTTAGGAACACAAACAAAAAATCCCGTCTTGAAAAAAAAATACAAATATATATTTTAATATTACCTAAACTTGCGCAAATCGTATTGGATTAAAACAATGCTTCTATTGACGGGAGTAAAGATTCAATTTTCTTTTAAACAATTTTTCCTAAGTCTCATTATTTTTTTACTTGACTTTTGCAAATAGGGTGATTAAAATAAAAGTTTGAACACAATCGGTCGAGTTAATTTTGAGTAATAAGTATGTCATAACAATTTTATAACCAATTTTTGTTTTGTTTGTTGCCGGATGAATCGTCATATTTGGAGAAATGGCGACCAATACGTTTTGTTTGGGTCCTTAATTAACCAAAATGTGATCAAAATTAAAAAAAAAATTTTGTATTAAAATTTGATTCAAATCGGTTCATAAGATTGGATTGTAGAGCACTGCAAGGCAGACAACAGATGTCAGACGACTGCCGACTGACTACATATGTTAGACGACATACGATAGACGATAGACTACAGACAAAAGACAACAGATGACTGATGACAGATGACAAACGAGAAACAACAGACGAAAAACGACAAACGAGAAACAACAGACGACTGACAACGGACGAAAAACGACAAACAGACAACAGATGAAAGGCTACAGATAACTGATCCAGGTGACAGACGAAAGACGATAGTCAACAGACAACATAAGATAAATGACAGATGACAGACGATTGATGTCTGACAACTGGCGACAGACAATAGACGACAAACGACAAATAGACAACAGATGAAAGACTACAGATGACTGATCCAGGTGACAGACGAAAGACGATAGTCAACAGACAACATAAGACAAATGACAGATGACAGACGATTGATGTCTGACAACTGGCGACAGACAATAGACGACAAACGACAAACAGACAACTGATGAAAGACTACAGATGACTGATCCAGGCGACAGACGAAAGACGATAGTCAACAGACAACATAAGATAAATGACAGATGACAGACGATTGATGTCTGACAACTGGCGACAGACAATAGACGACAAACGACAAATAGACAACAGATGAAAGACTACAGATGACTGATCCAGGTGACAGACGAAAGACGATAGTCAACAGACAACATAAGATAAATGACAGATGACAGACGATTGATGTCTGACAACTGGCGACAGACAATAGACGATAAACGACAAACAGACAACTGATGAAAGACTACAGATGACTGATCCAGGCGACAGACGAAAGACGATAGTCAACAGACAACATAAGATAAATGACAGATGACAGACGATTGATGTCTGACAACTGGCGACAGACAATAGACGACAAACGACAAACAGACAACTGATGAAAGACTACAGATGACTGATCCAGGCGACAGACGAAAGACGATAGTCAACAGACAACATAAGATAAATGGCAGATGACAGACGATTGATAACTGACAACTGGCGATATACGATAGGTGAAAGACGACCAACGACTGACAACTGACGACAGACAATAGACGACAAACGATAGACGACATACGATAGACGACAGACTACTGACGATAGACGACAGACTACTGACGATAGACGACAGACTACTGACGATAGACGACATACGATAGACGACAGACTACTGACGATAGACGACTGACGACAGATTAAAAACAACAGACTGCAAACGAAAGACGACATATATATATGACGATATATGAAACACGACAGAAGGAATAAGGTAACAAAAACGACACGTTAAAACGACAGATATCATTTCAAAAACTATTTTTTTGGAGTTAGGTACACTTTCTACAGAAGATGGGGGGGGGGAAGAGGTAAAATGATATTAATAATAATAATAATAATAATGGGATCTACTATTTAATATACCTATCCTCTATTAATCTTAATAATATACAAAAAATACCAAGCAAATTTGGAAAAATGCCAAATAATCTAATATTTAAATATTTCCAGAAGAAGAATGGAACAAAACAAATTGAAGACACAGTCTGAATAAAACAACCCTCCCTTCCAGCGAGGGGTAGGTAGCAGAGGTATGTAAATAAAATATCTTGTGACATATGGAGGAAATAATAGATTTTAAAATATATATTAAAATGCGCTGTTCGTAGTTTGTGAGGTCGCTATGAATAAAACATAAGTGTGAGTGAGAGAGAAGATACGTATTCGGTTACACGGGGGAAAGAGAGAGGGTAGATATTCTGTCAATATTTCCCTTCGTCTGAAAAAGAAACAAGATGTGAGACAGAACTCATAAAAGTTAGCAGTGGGAAATATACAAGTTTTAGTAAGTTATAGTTGACTGTGTAACCTGCTCCAGTTCAAATGAAAATTTTATAACAATCCATTCAAAATATTCTAATCTAACTCTCTCAGAGGAAGAAGCTCTCGTAGTTAGTACACCGGTTTTACGGGTGAGGTTTCGGGTTCAATCCCCATGGGGTCTCAGATACCGGTGACGAGAGTTCGATGTGCTAACCCTATTGTCTAAAAAATCTTGGCACTTTACGTGACATTGTGTTTGTTGTTGTTTTTGTTATAAACACAGAAAACTGGTAAAAATACTTCGCGCTGTACTGTCAGGGGGAGGGGGTTATTAATTAACTATTACGTTTAATAATAGTAATCCACAAATTTGTCCAACGATTAAAAATAAAAATAATAAAAAAGTCGGTAGCAGAACTACAAACTATGAAAAATATTAGATTTCATACTAATTTATTTTTAGAGCCTCCAATTGGACTAGTTGGTAGAGCTCTTGATTTGCATACAAAAGGTTCTGGTTTCTATTCCCGTAGAGGCTAAAATAGTTTCATTGTTGCCCAAGTATCGTGAGGACAGTGGGAGCTATGATTTTAAGCGAATTCTGGTGATGGAAGATAGAACTACGGCAACGGAAACCATACACGCTGATTAGCTCCAACATACCCATGATTAGAAAGGAACTGTTCAGGTTTTATTTTAATTACATTATATAGTAGTACATCATGAAGTTAGAAATGTGAAAATCCGTAACACTTTTAACTTTTCAAATCCAATAATTAAAAAAAACTTAGAAAACTTTTGAGAAGTTAATTTTCTTCAATTCTCTGCCATGTACTTCCACAGAAAAATTTTCTTTTAGATTTGACCCAGAATATGTTGTTAGGTGATGGATGACTTGTCCAGAATGATAGAATGGCTGACGAAGGGTCGATACTTGAGCTAACGTGATGGGTTGTCCGTCCGTCAGTACAAAACACATCAATAACTTTCTTTACTTAAATATAAAATGTCCTCATCTCCTGACTCGTGATCAATTTACAAAGATAAATAACTTTCCATGCAGTTGATATGTTTGTCGTCAGTTTTAGACAGAGTAAAGCGACGTAATGTTTTACTCGACAATTTTATATTTTGTCTGTAGTTGTGTTGCTACGCAGCTATAACGAAACACTTAAAAATAATTATTAAATTTTGGAAGGCATCTTGTAAGTAGGCAGGAAGACGCACGAGAAAGAAAATTATTTTCCGTTTTAAAAAAAGACGCCTACTTGAGTATTTCACGGTTTCCAGGGATAGAGGTAAAATTTCTGTCATATCCTACCTTTGGTGCTACAACACTGATTGAGTTTTGAACTCTTCCAAGAGCTACCTCCATTCGTTTACTCAACTCTTGGTTAAGTGTGTCTACGTCATTTCACCTTAGGCTTCCTTCGAGAGCATTCTCACTTGTCTAAACTATGAAGTCCGTTTGGCTAATCTATTTATTTTTGGATAGAATAAAATTCGACACACAAGATCTCTCAAAAATTACGTTTACTTAATCAAACCCGTTTCAACGACAAGTCGCCATCCTCAGTGATTCATGAGCTACAATAACTAACCTAACCTAACCTAACCTAACCTAACCTAACCTAAAATAACCTAACCTAACCTAACCTAACCTATTTCTTTTTGGAGAGAATAAAACTCGAACACAAGATCTCACAAAAATTACCTTTACTTAATCAAACCCGTTTCAACGACAAGTCGCCATCCTCAGTGATTCATGAGCTACAAGAACTAACCTAACCTAACCTAACCTAACCTAACCTAACCTAAAATAACCTAACCTAACCTAACCTAACCTATTTCTTTTTGGAGAGAATAAAACTCGAACACAAGATCTCACAAAAATTACGTTTACTTAATCAAACCCGTTTCAACGACAAGTCGCCATCCTCAGTGATTCATGAGCTACAAGAACTAACCTAACCTAACCTAACCTAACCTAAAATAACCTAACCTAACCTAACCTAACCTATTTCTTTTTGGAGAGAATAAAACTCGAACACAAGATCTCACAAAAATTACCTTTACTTAATCAAACCCGTTTCAACGACAAGTCGCCATCCTCTGTGATTCATGAGCTACAATAACTAACCTAACCTAACCTAACCTAACCTAAAATAACCTAACCTAACCTAACCTAACCTATTTCTTTTTGGAGAGAATAAAACTCGAACACAAGATCTCACAAAAATTACGTTTACTTAATCAAACCCGTTTCAACGACAAGTCGCCATCCTCAGTGATTCATGAGCTACAATAACTAACCTAACCTAACCTAACCTAACCTAACCTAAAATAACCTAACCTAACCTAACCTAACCTATTTCTTTTTGGAGAGAATAAAACTCGAACACAAGATCTCACAAAAATTACCTTTACTTAATCAAACCCGTTTCAACGACAAGTCGCCATCCTCAGTGATTCATGAGCTACAATAACTAACCTAACCTAACCTAACCTAACCCAACCTAACATAACCTAACCTAACCTAACCTAACCTATTTCTTTTTGGAGAGAATAAAACTCGAACACAAGATCTCACAAAAATTACCTTTACTTAATCAAACCCGTTTCAACGACAAGTCGCCATCCTCAGTGATTCATGAGCTACAATAACTAACCTAACCTAACCAAACCTAACCTAACCTAACCTAACCTAACTTAACCTAACCTAACCTAACCTAACCTAACCTAACCTAACCTAACTTAACCTAACCTAACCTAACCTAACCTAACCTAACCTAACCTAACCTAACCTAACCTAACGTAACCTAACCTAACCTAACCTAACCTAACCTAACCTAGCACTGCGCCAAACTCTGTATTTAATAGTTTAGTGATTAAGTGAACGTAATTTTTGTGAGATTTTGTCTTCGTGTTTTATTCTATCTAATATTATCTCTCAAGTTAAGCTCAATTATTATTTATATTAAATTTTTTATTATTGAACCTTTTATTTCTTCAGACGGCCATTGGAGAGGTAATCCTTACGGACTCTCCCCTAGACTATAATATATCGTTGCTGAGGTTGTCTGATTTAACCTTACACTCTCCGTTCTTCATAATACACAAATTAACACCTGATTTAGACTCCTACTACAACCCTGATTGGTATAGGAGTCCGAAAAGATGTGCAGTGTATGTAATATCCAAGCTGCATTCACAAAGCAACCTTAATGTTTGCTATTTAAACCCAGACTATGGAGGTGGTGCAAATGGAAGATAATAGATAAATTAAAGATGTGAAAAAAGTTAGTACATTTGGAAAAAATAACTTAATAAGTAACTAAATATTTCCAGTAAAACTACCCCCAACAGAAGGCGAATGTAACAAAACAAATTGAAGACACAGTCTGAATAAATCAACCCTCCCTCCAGCAAGGGTAGGTAGCAGAGGTATGTAAATAAAATATCTTGTGACATATTGAGGAAATAATAGATTTTAAAATATATATTAAAATGCGCTGTTCGTAGTTTGTAAGGTCGCTATGAATAAAACATAAGTGTGAGTGAGAGAGATGGTATTCTGTTACATGGGGCGAAGAGAGAGGGTAGATATTCTGTCAACAATTCCCTTCGTCTGATATACCAGCATGACATGAGAAAGAACTCTTTCAACTGAAATATTAACTGGTCATATTGGTTAGTAAAGTGTAAAATGTATAAGTTTTAGTAGGTTATATTAAGCTTTTTACCTCATTATATACCTAATCCAGTAAAACTAACCAGAACACCAAACCATTTTTAACATTCGGATATTATTTCAAGGCGGTATTTCTTCTTCTTGACCCTTCAGAACGTGAGCTATAAGGTCCGAAGATAGAACGATGTTCTCCTTGACATTCCCAGGAAACTACTTGATTCCTAATAAACTTTTTGAAAATTAAAGTCTTTTGACAAGCCTATCTTGAGGCTATCGCTCTTTTTGTTCATGAAGAATGTAAAGTATATTTCCTAATCAAAACATTCACATTAGGTGCACAGCAGTTTGCTCTTGCAGGCAACATTTCCTGCGAAGTGACTGTCCCATCTTGTTTGTGTTTTCTGATAACTCATTAGACGTTATTTATTTTAAAAATACGACCCATATGTTTTTGTTTAGGTCTTTAAAGAATACATTAATTTTTACATTTTCTTATGTTAGATATCCCCAAATTTCTTCAATTGTGATCAGTTTTAACAGGGAAAAATTTACTTTGTAGAAAAATACTATTTAAAAATTGTACTCACTTTTATGGTTTACAAAATTAATGTCGGAGAAAGTTTATACCAAATTTTATTATTATGACTGTTTTTGTTTTTTAAAGACACCCATTTTTCTATATAATGTGGTGGTGAAATTTTGTAACTAAGCAATAAATATTACTAGCTAATGAACATGTGCAACGATTACAGAACAGTTAATACCAGTCAACGTACTATAAACGTTTAAAACAGGTTGATGGGTCCCAACCTAATACTTATCCAGTCCCATCGTACAATCAAAAAACCTCTGCATGTGATTCACTAATGTTAGTCTTTTGGATCTTGTAGAATTCTTAAATAATATTGGTAAATCAAGGGGTCAATATATACACAGGGTGTTTCTGAAATGTGTGGATATAATTTAGGGGGTGGTTTTATAGGTCAAAATAAAGAAAAAATGTTACTCTAAACATATGTCCGAAAACTCTTCTTTTACCAGTTGTCCGCCATTTTGTTTTTTTTAAACTAAATAATTTATATCCCTTGAACGGCTTAACCGATTGAGTTAAAATTAAATAATAAAAGTGTTACGTATATATGATTTTAACTTTGATTAAGTTAAATGTAAGGTTATGTTTACACTTTTACTCAGAACGAATGCCCATTACTTATTCTAATATAAGTTAAACATTCATCAGAGAATTTGAATAAGTTTGTAAATTTAAACAAAAATAGGTCAGAATGGTAGTAAAATATTACTCTAAGAAAAGTTTAACGAGAAATAAGAAACGGAAAGTATTAAATAAAAATGAAGATGAGGAAAGGAATGAAGGGAAAAAGGGTTGAAATAAATTAGTGTCAATTATCTCCCCTTTCTAGGGGTAAGTCTCATGCACACTCAGAATAAAACATAAAAACCTAGGGCTTATGTTTGAAAATATGTTGACGGGGGTAGGTGGTGTTAGATTTTAATTAACTTGTTTGTGTCAGGAAATTTATGAGTCGAGGGGTTGAATTAGTTATACATGGTAAAGTCAAGCTATAAGATGACTTTATAAATGTATTTATAACTTGTGTGTGTTAATTATTTATGTGAAAGTAAAATTAATAATACTCTACAAACAGTTTATGGGCTGACATGGTAGCAAGTGAATTTATTTTGTGTGTTGGTTTACCTACCTCAAACTGAGTATAAATATGTAGTATTACTACACCAGTAGTATGCAGGTTTAAATGGAACATGGTCTAAAATCCTCACTTTTACATGTTATTTATAGATTATCAAACCTTTGTTAGCATTGACAGGGGTAGATTAATAACACAATTTTTACATTCCAACAAATTAATAAGTTTACTCCAAATAACAATGATGATAGTAATGCAAAAGAACATATCAATGGTGATATAGTTTTCCAATTTCGGCAAGAATAAGACAAGGGCAGTAACAATTTTTGTGTGTGTTACATGAAGTATTTAACAAATGAAATATAGTTAGTTCATTCATGAAATCTGTACGTATGCAGATATCAGATTTTTTTTTTTTTTTTTTTTTTTGTTAAAAGATGAAAACCTTTCGGTACGTAGTAGGCCTATAGAGAAAGTTGTGTTTGTTTAAAAACTTATGTTTTTAGTATTTCGCAAAAATATCCATTTTACGATCCTTTAATTTCAATTGTAATGTCTGACTGTTGTCTGTGCAGTGGAGTGATTAAAAAAAAAATAGGTATAATTTGGCCATATTCTGAAATTAAAAAAAAATTGTTTCAATGATAAATCAAAATTTATGGCTCCTTAAAAAAAAAAAAACACAAAACAAAATTTTTATCAAAATAGGCTCCACGTTACATCTTTGTATTTCACTAAAATATTATCGAAAGTAGTATATCATATTTATAGAAATAATAGTTTTTATAATAACGCAAAAATGATTATGAAACGCGCGTTATAAGAATAATGTTTTCCCTTTATTCTGCAAAGTAATCGAACAGGTAATTCCAGAAACCTAATAAGTCAAAAACTGTAACTTGTACAATGTAACAATGTCAGATGTTGTTAGTAAAATTACGGCGTAGAGTAGGCAATCTGACTGCATCACTCAAGACTGACTAGACCTGCAGCTCACCCCCCCCCCTTAACATCGAAGTGGCAAGATCAAGACTAGGCTTCAAGATCAAACCAATTTTAATTGAAAGTATATGACCTGAGAAGCTTTCAGTTCAAAGTTACCCAAAATTACCCCATCAAAACAGGTTTAAAATGGGAAAAGTTGTAGTTTCCAGCATTTTCAAAATTTAATGTAATTTCGAGATTAACTCGTCATATCTCGCCTGTTTATGGGTATTTTAATTTGAAATTTTTACTGAATCATCTTTATACAATGCACTAAACAATAGTATTGACTAGAAACATTAATATTCAATTGAAACAAAATGGCGGATTTAAAAAAATTTCAGTTAATTTTTGGAATTATTTTTTTTTCAAATTAAAAAGTTGTGTTACAAACTTTGGAATTTTAATATTTTATAAATGCTATATTGTAGTTGGATACTTAAAGATGTTTTCTGGAAAGTTTCACATATCTAGGTTATTACGTTAAAAAGTAATGATTTATATTTGGTGCGCGCCTACGCGTCAGTATGCGCGCGCCTAAGTGTACCGCTCACAACAACGGCGCATTAATACGATTTTTCGGACTTAGATTATATTAAACCTATATATTGTGATAGAGAATCAATACTATATTATTCAAGTATATATCATGGATAATATATATATGTACTTGAAAAAAGTTTGATAATTATAATCAAATCCGCCATTTCGTTTTAATTGAATATTAATGTCAACCAATACTATCGTTTAGTGCATTCCTTAAAGATAATTTAGTAAAAAAATTAATTCAAATTAAAATACCCAAAACAGCCGATATATGACGAGTTAAAATTGAAATTTCATTAAATTTTGAAAATTTGGAAAATGATAACTTCCCAATTAAAACATCTTCCGATAGAGTATAGATAACTTTGAACTAAAAGCTTCACAGGTCATATAGTTTCGATTACAATTGGTTTGGTCCATCAGTCTCGACCCTGTTACTATTTCGATTTCTATAGCGGTTTTTTTAGGAGGTGAGCTGCAGGGCCTAAGTAGTTACGAGGCTTAAGGTGGGTAAACCCTTGATCAAGGAAGATTTTGGGTTTGAATTCCACCTAAGACTCTAAGCTTATTCAGTTCGGTTTAGTTTAACCTATTGTATGGTGGTGGGAGGGCGTAATATAAATAAACAGTGGTTGGATTGAGTATCGGGGTAGGTTTGGAACTAATTGAAAAATAGAAAATAATAAATATTCACGTTAAATTTCTATAGATGTGAGTAAAGTAAACTATATTATACAATTTATAAAAAAAGATGTAAAATAAAAATGAGGAATTGAAAGGTTAAACTGCATAATACATAAATTCATATTAATATATATTTTATTAGATTTATTGTTTCAATACTTGATATCATCTCAAAATGGAGCAAAAATTGACTTATTGTTTCTGAAAATAAAGATTCAATTAATAAATATAATTAAGTTTATTGTTAATTATGTTAATGTTATATTTAAATTTACTGTTGTCTTTGTAGTTATATGTACATATACGTGCGTGTAAGTATACATACATATATATATATATTGTCATATAGTATTTGTTATTATATTTTTAATATTAGTTGTTCTCATATTTATAATGAAATTCAAATTGTTATTTTTATTTACTTTTGTGTATGTGTATATACATATTTATTGTAATAGTAAGGTAAACAATGTTTTATAAGGAATTAATGACGTCTATTTATATAAATAAATATATAGTTTATGCAATGTAATATTTTGTAAAATATTTGTATAGTGTACAGGCAGATCAGCTGTAGCTAGGTCTATCAGTGTAGCAAGTGACCTAATAAATACAATAGAAATACTTTATTTCGTTTGAGCTCTTAAACCACTTTATAAATTTTTCAAATCCTGAAGATAATAAATAATACAACGCGTTGTAAGCAAACTGAGAAACAACGTTACAACAGCGTGTACACGTAGGCTGTACGTTTTGCATTATTTTCATATTCCAAGCAAGTTTTGATTGTGACTGTACTCCCAACTGTCTCATTTAAACTTTTTAATTCAATTTTCTTGTTCAGTTCTTTTACATTTCTTTGCAGTTAAAATTGTATTAATCTCTCCCTAAACTCTTTAATAGATATCTACGACGGCTCGGAGGGTTTAAAGTGTTTTGCAAATTAAAATTATAAAAGTTAAAAAATAAAAATAGTTTCATAAGTGAAATAATTTTATGTTTTTAAAAGGATATTAACCTAAATTATTTAATATAAAATAATGTATTTTCCCTGTCAAATGTTTCTTTCTGATTTTAACTTATTTAAATTATATTGTTTGTTTCTACCTGAAGTCTCACAGTAAGATGCGTCCCTGAAGTGGCAGTCTACTTGAGCGGGGTCCATTTTTGCATTATAATGAAAGTCCTTATAAGGGAACAGCTGACTTGGTAGCTAGGTTGAGCGGCCCTCGCTAGAAAAATAGGAGTAGGCATTGGTTCGTACAGTCAGACATGCTGTGTAGTACAGTATTGTTATACTGTAATTTGGTTTTTTATATTTATTTTACAAATTACAGCACGGGTGATTAAATAGGTTGTGCTATTTGAGGTTTTACCGGAGGCCGAATCTCCAGTTCGCACGATTTAATTTATTATTTAAATCAAATCAAGTTTGAGAATGGGTTCTGTTCAAGGTCAGCTCTGTTCTTAATTTGTGTTGTGTGTTTCATTAGTAATAGTTTTAATTTGGTAATGTATTATAAATTAAATTAATTTTTTCAAAGCTGAGTACTCAATGGTGGAAAGGTAGACGTGTGGAAGTGTTATAGATCTTAAAATGTGCTTGGGCCAAAATTAGTTGCTTTAAAAATATTCATTGTAGGCTAGGTCTAAAATTTGGTGTCTCAAATGGTTAGGTTAGGTTAGGTTAGGTTATGTTAGGTTAGGTTAGGTTATTTTCGGATAGGTTAGGTTAGGTTAGGTTTGGTTAGGTTAGGTTAGGTTAGTTTAGGATAGGTTAGGTTAGGTTAGGTTAGGTTAGGTTAGGTTGGTCTAAACTTTGGTGTCTCAAATGGTTAGCAAGCATCACAACTACAACTCACATTGGATCACAGATGTAATGTAAATGTAATTTAATACATTTTTTAAAGTGTTAAAAGCTTCATATTTAATGTTCATTGTTTGGTGTCCAAGTCACTTTGATAATATAATGAGTAATAAAGCCAGTAGTTCGCGAACCATGAAACCGTGCGCATGTATAAAAAAATGTTAAAATCAACGTATATGTGTATTTATTTAATTGTGTTTATAGTGTCAATGTTTTTGTGGTGTTTAATGTTTTAACGACCTCTACGGAGTGAAATTACTGAAGATGGAGCTACGACTCCGAAACGCGTCTTTGTAATAAAGACAAACTCAAAGTCACATGACGGAATTATAAAGGTAATATAAATTAATTTATTACTCATTACTTCATATTTAGTTTTACTAAATGATTGTAACAATAAACAACTTTATAATTATTATTTTTACTTGTAAAATGTTAGCTGATTTTTTAAAGAAACACCATGTATAACAGTATACACTTATACAAGTAAAAATAATAATTTAATAAATGATAAAGTTGTTTATTGTTACAATCATTTAGTACAACTAAATAAGAAGCTTTTAACACTTTAAAAAATGTATTTTATAACTGATGTTCAAATAGACCAATATTTCTATTATTGAGATTTTTTTATCTTAGTAACTTTCTTTAGTGGCTTTCTTGATTTCTGGAATAACATTGGTAATGTTTGTGTTAATTTTTTAACTTATATTTTATAAATTATGTCAATTAATTTCCCTTTTAAAAAACGCAATAAAAGATAAATTTAACGGCAAAAATCAACAGATCTAGCTGGAATATTCCCTTTCGTTAAAAAACCTCATTTAAAACAACCATTGTGTTCACTCTCATTAACATTCAGTCTTGTTGAAATCAACAATATCTTTCATTTATTTTCAATAGAGCAATGAACTGATGTAGGATTTCTTGGTGGATCACTGAGTTCAGAGTTGTTTAAAACAAAACTGGACCAATAACGAGAAAGAGCGTGCACCACATCTCGAACTTTTGACTGTGTAAAGGTTGTAAACGGTGGATGGAGAGTCTTCCAATGATGACTTTTTTTGCTGTTGATATTTCAACTCAAGTAAAATACTTCATGTGTGTAAAATGTATTGCCTAAAACTTTAAAGTTTTATCGTGGGAATTATTGAAACCGTTGGAAGTAGCTCAGTCTAATTGAATTATCAGCTGGGCTAATAATTAGTGTGATAAATGGTTTCTGTAAGACTTTAAATTAAGACTTTTTTTGTCGCTTCAGATTCTTTTAGGATTTCTTTGGTTGAACGTTACAAACTCACCGCACATCTTGTAAATATACTTCATGACATATTTTCGATTTTTTACAAAATCTGTGTTCTGAAATTTTGGTATCAGTTGTAGCGTTTCAAAATTAAAACAGTCTAACAATTTATGTTAAAAAAAAAGAAGAAAATTAATTAATCAATAGAAAACAATATGTATTATAGGATGGGATATGCTAGCACTTTCGACCTCACAACCCCAAAGGGGTTAATTTTCTAAATTTCTAAAATTGACGTTAATAACTTATAAAATTTTTGTAACCAAATTTTTTTTAACATAACCTTAATAAATTTGTTGTTTTTTTTAAATGTTGGCCAACGTAACTATAATGTACATGTAAGCATTTTTTTTTTACTCTCTTTATAATAATGTCTTAAGGACAACTTTTTGTAATTTTGTCACTCTTAAAAAAGATTTGTTATAATTATTATTGTTTAACGAAAATATTTGTAGTTTTGAATAAAAGGGAGGGTTTACTATATTTTATTTTTTTTCTCTTGGGGTGGGTGTGTTTAATTGTTTGTAAAATTTTCTTTAAGGGTGTATCAATTTTTTACATATATATATATATATATATATATATATATATATATATATATATATATATATATATATATTGAGAGAGAGAGAGAGAGAGAGAGAGAGAGAGAGAGAGAGAGAGAGAGAGAGAGAGAGAGAGAGAGAGAGATAGATATAGTGAGAGAGAGACAGGGAGACATAGAGATAGTGAGAGAGAGAGAGAGAGAGAGAGAGAGAGAGAGAGAGAGAGAGAGAGAGAGAGGAGAGAGAGAGAGAGAGAGAGAGAGAGAGAGAGAGAGAGAGAGAGAGAGAGAGAGAGAGAGAGAGAGAGAGAGAGAGAGAGAGAGAGAGACATCTAATTTTTATTCATTTCAAATGGTAGAAAGTTAGCTAAATATTGGAAGTAGAAAGTTTGAGGTTTTTTTGGTTTATCTTATCAATAATATTAGTTCATTCGTATGAATAAATATTTCTTTTCTTTGTAGGGGTATAAATTTGTAGTTTTAATTTTATTTTGTTTAAAACAAAATTCCATTAATTACACAACAAATGCGAAGATAATCAAATGTATTAATATACAAGATTTATCTTTTTAGTTGTTTGTTTGTTATTTTAATAAGTAATTTTGGTTATAACATTATCTGGAGATAATGTATTTTAAGTTATTTTATTTCGTGTGGCGAAAGTTGACATGAAACGGATTTTAACTTGAGACAACCTATTGATTCAAGTTACTTTAAAATAATCAATTTATTCTAGAATAACCAGGTTTTGTCGTATGGTGAAGTTAAAAAAATGTGTGCTATTTTTACACAGTTTATTTTTAAACTAATGCATAACAAATTTCTAGGTACAACCCTCCAAGGAGTAATCATTTTTGATGATTTTATAAAGAAAGTTATTGATGTGTCTAGTGCTGACGGACATCACATCAAGTTAGCTCAAGTATCACCCCCTCCCCTCCTCCCGTTACCTTTAGCCGTTCGATCATTCTGGACAAGTAATCCATCAAAAACAAATACATTGGGTCAAGGCTTAAAGGAAACCCTGACACGCAGTTACCCTGCGTTGTAAGAACGTATTGTATACCTCACAATTTGTGTTTTATGAGTCTCTGTAAGGGTGATTGCAACCCTTAGGCGGTCAACTGAACTCTCGGTCGTGTAAATCAATTAGAGGACGTATAATAAATGGATTGAAATATGACACAGTCTCAAAGATTCATTCACAAACCAAACAAAAACAGTATTTCGCAATTCGTGTAACAAATTTTAATTGGAGAGTTATTAAAAAAAAGAATAAATTGAACCGTGTAAACTGTCTTGCAGTTGTACAAAATATTATGTATATAAAAATACTATACAGGGTGAGTGATGAAGATATGTAGAGACTTTGCGAACTCATTCTACATTTACAAGTTCCATATAAACATAGGTTCAATAAAAAAAGTCAAGCGTATGATTAAAACCAGACGTTTTATTTTCCGTAGGCTTATAGGGACAGTTATTGTTGTAAAGTAGAAGTTTTTTAAGCAGCCTAACGCCAATGGATTAATATTTTCGCTAAATAAACATACATATTTGTAATTAGAATAATTTTAATTTCATTTGATACCAATATTCACACAACGTGAATCCCCGCAAATAATGTAATATCTAAAGTTAACCTAAAAATATTTAAAACAGTGGTTATAAATTCTGTAATATCCTCAGCTGTTATAAACAAATCAACAAAATAAAACGTATTCCAGAATTTAAAACGTTTATTTTTGCAAAATGTAAGCAATCAATTACATAAATTGCACCAACTGTCGTAAATATTTAAACGAAACAAAAAATAAAACGTATTAGAGAATTTAAACAGTTTAATTTTGCGAGTTGTAAGCAATCAATCACAGCACAAAGTGAATCCGCACAAATAAAGTAAGCACTGTAATAAGTTACCTAAAAATAATTTAAAACAACAGTTGTAAATTCTGAAACAAAACAACCATATAAAACTTATTTGAGAATTTTATAACAGCTGTTTCAATTATTTTTGCTGAGAAATAACTTAATTACCCATAACAGGCAAGTTGTTTAATTAATAAATTATGTTAACCTAAAAAAAATTGAAACAGTTGTTGTAAATTCTCAAATGAAACAACAAAATAAAAGGTATTTGAGAATTTGTAACAGCTGTTTTAGAAAAAATGTTATTTACCCATAACAGGCATGTTGTTTAAATGATAAATTTATTATATAATAAGTGTTTTCAAGGAAAAGGTATAATTTTCGGCAAATGTGTAGCTAACACTGTTTAATTTGACGCCTCAGTCATTAAAATCTGCCCTGCAGTAAATAAATGCGCGACTGAAACAGAAATTACTCAGGGGATGAAATCTTTGTTTTTGGTGTATTTGTAAAACTCAACATAAGTAAAGTGTGTACCAAATTGGAATGTATTATCTTACAGTTATATTGTTTTTATACAAAAACAAAATGGCGGAGAGACGGGTTTCGAACGTTTTACGTTATACGTTTTCGAACCTACGTTACATAAATGTTTTCTATTTATTTAAACATGTAGAATGAGCTACCAAAGTCTTTACACAACTTATAAAAATAGAGTCTTAGATTTATTCAAGTGTGGAAATAAGAGTATTTGACTGACATCGCGTTTTTCCTAGCCTAACCTAACCGAGTTTTTAGTAAATTATTTTTCAGCCGAAATTTCTTTAACTTACGGTTTTGTAAACTGGAATGAATCGTAATGTTGGCAGTTGTCTAGTGTTTTTGTTCATAAAGTTAGCAATTGAGCTAAATTTGATTTAATTCTCAGAGCTGGTTTTCGTCTCATGGTATTCGTAAATTGTAGTTATAAAAAAAGGAGAGAAATCATTTTTAAAAATGACCAAAATATGTTTATATATGTTTAAATCAAATGGGTTCACTTGTTTGTGCTGTAGAACGCTGTATAGAGATATATTTGAAAACTTTTGCAAACTCGAAACCGATTTCTATACAACCGAGAGATTAAAAAATATTGTGCCTCCTTTTGAATACAAAGTTATAAGAACGTATCTTAAAATTCGTGTTTTAAGGGTGTTTCCTGACGTGGCTGCTACCCTTAGACACTTCACTGCTCCCTCTCTCGTGCGGACTAGGGTAAGTTAATTCAATTAAGGGAAATATAACAAACTTTCACAGACTCTATTCTCAAAACCGAATACTGAAAAACCAAAAAGAATTGTTCGCCATTTCCTAAAATGTCAGTACGATAATTATGACTCTAAAAGTGAAAATAAACCAGGTTTTAGGATTATATAATTAATTTAAATAGACTCAGCTCGTTTCACTTGTGCCGTAAATTGGTTTTAAGCTGTAATCGTATTTTAATAAAAACAAATATTTTTAATAAAGTTCCCAAAATTAATTTTATTTTTATATGCTTCCAAAATTTCGACCTCAGTTTTTGACATCTTTCCGTTAATGGTTTCATGTCGTTCGTAAGAAATTGTTGATATTCCACCAATTAATTTAACAAAATATGAACGAAAAACGGGGGAGGTGATTGCGAGAAGTTATGTCTGTATAGGATAACAGCTCTATTAACGATATTTGGATAGTTTAACTGTTAAATTTCTTCAATATATAGTTTATTAATATTATATAATCCTCTAATGAATAACAAAGTAAATCTTGTAAACGTTTTAACCGTTGTTTTTACAACGTTTTCCTTACCTCTAAACTTTTCACATTCATATTTAAACCAGTTGAAATGATCCTTTACCAGTTTGAAAGTTCTCAAAAGCCTTATTAAACAACTGCCTTTAAGGAAAACTTCTCATAAGCTTTCTCTAACAAGGAGCTTCAGAATAAGTTGACTTATGAAAGGAAAGGAACTCTTCAGACGACTCTAGGTAACGTAAAGGGATAAGTCAATAGAAAAGGCTCAGTCTAACTAGAAAATGTACTACTGGGACAATCCATCATACAGGTTAATTGACTTTAGGGTGGAACTGTAAATCTACTCTAAAAAGTAGTACAATTTAAACGAATATACGCTCACTTACGGACACTGTACATATTAGAAAGAAGGAAGAAAGGGCAGTCTGGTATGGATTATGGACTGACCTTGGTTGAAGGATTCGAGAAAGTACTCAAGTTGACAACTATATACAAGAAGAGATCACCCAGAGTTGTGATTATCAGCGACCATCTGTTCCAGTAAGATTTTCGGGGTGTTCTATCTAACACTACTAATCGAGCAATTTTTACACCAACAACAAAAGTTCTTACTATAATGTTGAAAACAGCTGATCTTCGTTTTGATTCCCATAATTAAATTGCATTATTTGAATCCATCTTTCAATAGTGTTACATTATTAATATTATTAATTTTGATTTATTACATCTTGAAACAAGGCAGCAAAATAATAAAGAAATGTTATGCTCTCAGTTATTTTGAACTTAATGATACTCTGTTTTTCAAGTACTTTATTTATAATTGTAATCTAGGGAAAAATAGACAGTTGTTATACTGAGCAGTCTATAGCTTCTGTCCAAATAAAATGTAACAATTTTGTGCAGGTTTCATCAAAAGGAGAGAGTGTTTCTTTGGAACCTTAGCTATTTTCAAAGGAAGTAAACAGGGATGTAGAGTTTCTTAAAAGGAGGATTAGAGTTGAGGCAAGCAACCAGATTATGTGATTAGCATGGCATGCTTTCAGTAGTCTACCCATGTTTCCATGGTGGGTTTAGAAAATGAAATTCTTGTTTTGTTTTGTGATAAGTGTAATCTTGCCTTAAATTACCTTACTATGTGTTCTTCTTCTTTATCCTAAAGATTGAAATACAAAATACGCATTGCAGTGGAGGAGCTATTGAACAACTGACTGTCAACACTGTCGGGTACTATTTACAGAAGACGTCTTGCAGTATGGAACCATGAAGAGGATCAAAGTAGTGGAATGTACGGGAAATTCAAAGAGCGGGTGAGCTTAGAGTGATGACTTGTTTTGTTAACTGTTAACAGGATAGACTTCTGCACATAATAGGTAAGGGGGAAGTTCTATTTTTCGATAGATGCTGGGAGATTGAATCATCAAGTCATTTACTGAAGAATGAGACCAACAATGAGTGTATTCGTTGTTTGAAACTGATATTTAAGGATCTTTAGAGCAGTGATTTCGTGGACTTGGTGAGACTTACGAGGATCACGCGTAGATAATTGTTTCTTAGTATAAAGGAAGAAGTTACTATATTGATCTAACTGCGTGGATTTTACTTGCCGTAAAGATAATAATGCTCTATAGCTAGTAATTTCCACCTTCCCACAGCAAATTGATGTAAGATCAGTAAAATTGACTTAAACGTGTTTTTCCTTCTCTATGTTTGCTCTACAGCCTATGAGTTTGACCCCAAGCAATTACACTTTGATTGATTATCCGTTCAGAATGATTGAACGGTCAGTCAGTGAGGAGGGGCGGGTAGCATGACACTTGTCCTAACTCCAAGAGACGTGTGCATCAAACCTCAAACTGACCAAATTCAATTACAGTATTTCATTCTCAAATAACAAACCTTTTTATTTTATCACATATACGAAAGCACCGTGATCACTAAAATTCAATTTGAAGTGTTTTTCTCTGTTTGAAGTTATTTGTTAATGATGGAAGTTCAATTTCATTATACATTTTTCGGACATTTGCCATCATTTGTGTGTTAAAAATCAAAACACGACGTTTCGGGAATAAGAATCAATTCCCGTTATCAAGTGACTAAAAACTAAAGAAACATGAAACTTGAAACTAAGTCTATGTAAGAAGTAAAATTAAATAAGAATACCACCAACCTTAATATCTAAGCATGCGTCTCAGAGCTAAAACTGAGAAGTCAAAAAAACACAATCACGGTAACACACAACTAACGTCAAATACGTGTTGTTGTATCACAGATATACCGTGATTGTGTTTTTTTGACTTCTCAGTTTTAGCTCTGAGACGCATGCTTAGATATTAAGGTTGGTGGTATGCTTATTTAATTTTACTTCTTACATAGACTTAGTTTCTAGTTTCATGTTTCTTTAGTTTTTAGTCACTTGATAACGGGAATTGATTCTTATTCCCGAAACGTCGTGTTTTGATTTTTAACACACCAATGATGGCAAATGTCCGAAAAATGTATAATAAAATTGAAGTGTTTTTGTTCAAACCTCTTGGTGGTTTGTTATTCTAAAACGACGCACAAAGTTTTCAAAAAAAAACCAAGGTCAATATTTAAGAGGAAAGCTCTGTTAATAGATAAAAACTCACAATTCCGATTTTCACAATATTAAATTACACTACGAGCCTAAATAAATAGTTTAACTATTTACTTATTTTTATAGCTGTAGACAAAAAAAATTGCATAGCCATAGTCAATTTCAAACCTAAAAAAATATACAACAAAAACTGTTCAATAGTCAGTCAGTCAATACACACTAGACAAAATATAAAAAAAAATTTCACAAAATAAGTCCAATTAACCAAAAAAAACAAAAAAAAACAACAAATTATTGATCGACAAAAGTAAATTGATATTAACGTACACAATAGAGACACATTTAAGTATAATTAAAATAGTACAATCTGTCCTATATATAAATTTATCTCTACCGTTTCGGTCCAAAACCAGCCTGGGAAGGAAGTTCGATATATGAAGTTAATCTGTGCAGTACAGCACGATAATTATTAGCTTGTCTGGTGCTATAATTATGCATACTTTTATTTTGGATATGCTCACATTTGAATCTTTAGTAGAGGATCACCTCAATATTTATACTCGGAAGTGTAAGAACTTCAAACTCTTTAAACACAACCCTACATGACTCAGCTCTTTTAATACCTGCTATAAGGCTTATATCTTCTTTTTGGAGGACAAAAACTCTTCGCACATTCCGAACTGACAAATCTTCCCAAAGGGGGATTCCACTTTTCACATGCGGTCATACAAGACCATAGTTAGTTGAACTAAAAACCCAAATCCATAAAAATTCTTAATGACGTTAAAACTTGTCAAAACTCGTTGCTATAATCGAAAACATTAATTGTACAAAATCGACTTATCAAAAAACTAAATTTTCTTTGTGAGAACGTAAAAGAACATTAACTAACATAAAATATTTCGCTAACATTTAAACAAAAACGTGTCACTTATGAAATTGTCCATTAGTTGCCTTTGAAAGCGCAACAGGAAAATCCTCCCCTTAATCTAAACTGCATTCCATAAGTCCTTTGTACCTCAACATGAGGGTAGTTCATTGCCTCTGCGGGGAATCAATTCCGCCCCTGGGGTTGCTAATGGCTATTAATTATTAGATAACCCGAGTAATGGCCATGCTCTATTGAGGGGTGGGACATTAGATACAATTAACAGATTCAGTTCTGTTTGCGTAGGTCTTTCTGTTTATATGTTTGTCAGCCATGATTTAACAGAAAAATGTGGATATCATTGTTAAAATATTGTACTTAAACGTTTTTGTGACTTGAATATCGGCACAAAAATATAATTATTGTAATATTTTGGGAATAATTAAGACACACAATACGAATTTATTCAAAATCTAAAATAATGATTTATATCAAGTTTTGCTAATATACCTTGACTTTAAGAACACCAAGTATCAGATTGAGTCTCAAAAATTTCAGACTAGCGAATTATTGGCAAAACCGTCCTCAAATAAAGCAGTCGTTAAAATTTGAATTTCTGAAAATTAGTTCTACAATGCTTTTATTTCTGTTTTTTAATCTGGAATATATTAATTAATAACAATTAATTCAGGCGCACATAATAACAATATTTTGGTAATGGAGGGATTCGAATATTTTTTTTAATGCTGGTATTAATTATAAAAACAATTAATTACAAATAATTAACTTGAGTACCAATTATTTAATAAAACCAATGTTAAGTTAGAATCTAGAACAATAAAGAAATATTATAATTTGATCAAAATTATTTAAAAAAGTAATTTTTGTATTTTATATTAATAATGTACGTACCAACCAAAGGCAAATTTAAATTTAGCCTTTAGAATATATATATATATATATATATATATATATATAACCCAAAATGAAATACGCTACATATCAGAGTATTAAATGAATGGTGAACATTTTAATTGTAAACTTTAAATTCAAAACGTTAGTTTTGAATTTTATTATATTTCATAATTATTCCCTGCATAACAAATAACCAAACAATATAACCGTTACAAAGTAAATAAAAACAACGGCTATTTATAACACTACCAGACTTCCTGCTAGCATGTGGTCCTGTAGCTATAAAAGTTACCCTAAACTTTAAGAGTTGCTCTCTTGTGACCCGTAAACTACGTAGGGGTGGTGGAAGGGGATGATCTTTCAGCTACAAGGCTCACCATTTTTTATCACACCTTTTAAACCGTATAACATTCCTTGCAAAATATAAGAGTTACGGGGTAACGTCCTAAAAACCTGAACTGGAACATTTGAGGTTATGTTTTATTTAAATTCGTAAATAAATGGAGAACAAAATTTGTTCATTTCTAAATATGCACACACACACACGTAAAAAAAATTTCAATATTTGTATACAACCAACTCAATTTACATTCCAACTTCGTAACGAGGAAAGAATTGTGTTGTTCCTAAATTTCATTCGCGTGCTCCCGCGTGCTCACTAAATTTAAACGCTTTTCGGAATGATGTTTGTTTGTTTATCTCAAAACAGGTGCTTAGATTACCTTCAAATTTTCAAGTTTAATGTGGCGTGAGAGTTCGTTGAAACTGTTCAGGTACTGTTTTAGTTCTACCATTTGGTGTTTTGTCTGTGTGTTTGGAGTGTAGGAACTAGAGTCAGCCGACACAAAATTTGACGAGGGTAATCCCGCGGAGCGAAATGATGATGAGGGTAATTAAAATTTGTGTTTGGCAGAGCGAGGTCTAGTGTTGGGAGAGGACAGGCTGAGTCTTGAGGAAGTGGAGACAAGCCATAACTCATAAGAGTGAAGATAAGGGATTCCAAGAATAGTTACATTTCCTGCCTAAATAGAACAAAAGCAAGGGACAATATACAATATTGTTATATTGTCCGATTTTAATATGTTATATGTATATATAATACCAACCTATCCTATCTTAACCTAACCTGTTTGTTGTGATTCTTGTAACAACTAATATAATCTTATTGTTGTTATATTGTTAGATTTTAGAATTATTATATATGTTATTTAATCTAACCTGTTTGTGGTGATTCTTGTAACAACTAATCTCATCTTATTGTTGTTATATTGTTAGATTTTAGAATTATCAGAAATAATTGGTGTTAATCGGTTTACACGTTCGTTAGTTATCATGTTTGTACGCAGTGAAGGTTATGCTTCCAGACAATTATAAATTCGTCAATAGTTGATTGAACAATTTCCATTTCAAGTACGCAGCTTGTGGCAGCTATTCATTGAAGATTTATTAATCAGCAAAGTGTAGGCCTGAGGGTCCACTCTACTTTAACAAGCCATGAAACACGCTGGGTGTTACTGCTCTAGGCTACGTTAGGTGACCCTTGTAACTAAAGTGGTTTGGGAACACAGCTGATTTATCTTTCGGTCAGTTTACACTCTTGTCCTTCATTGCTTCCTAATTATTCACTGAGAGGTTTTAAAATAATAAAAAAGTGTAAAACTATAACACTAACCTTCTCATAGAAATCTAAAAAAAATAAATACTAACAAAAAATACCTCTATATAGGGTGTTTTAAAAATATGTATACTAACTACGTGAAGTAATTCAAGGTAGAGACAAACTTTGATAAACGGTGCTATGAAGTGTTTTGGAGTATATCCGGAACGCGTCCACAAGCGTGAGATTAACGATGCTGGAAAAAGCGGATCAATCTACTCACTGTAATATACATTTTTTAAATCCTTAGAATATAAAGATTAGCTAAATTTAATAAAAATCCGAACAGTTAATTTGAGTATTATTGTAGTTAAATTTGGATCATCCTATTTTGTTTTATACATTTGGATATATAGAGAGTGAAATATTTTTACACAGTTGTAATCATAAACGCGGGACAACATAATTTAAAATTTTATAATTTTAAAAATTCCACCATTACTAATTCCAAAACAGCCTGAAACCAATCAAAACGAATGGAAGACGACGCGGAAAAATGACTAAATTACGTCCTTGCGAGTTGTATAGAAACAAAACAATAACCGTTGAAGAGGTTCATCAATGATTCATATTGTTAAAAGCTTTCATAACTCAGTTTGGTTTTCAACAGCAAAAAGCTTTCATTGTTGCTATGAAATATGTACATATATCTAGACAACACCGCAGTGTACTATCGATATATTGTAACTAATGTTTCTGAACAATTGATTGTGAGTATTCTTCAACATGGCGTGTTGAAAGGTTAGGTTACGTTTATTACTCGATATTGTTTTAAATGGAGCAGAGCTGTACTGGCAGTTTGCACGATATCTGCCTATCCTTAGTGAGTAATTGAGTGACAACCCCCAGGGATACTAACTGAACCTTTTTTTATTTAGTTTAGGTTCAGTTTTTTCTTTGTTCTTTACTTCACCATCACCATCTTGTTCTTTTCCAGTCTTGAAGGTATTAGAGTATTCAAAGCTGGTAGTATCAACTTTGGTACACCGCATCTTATAGTATAGCAAACTGAGTTAGCTTAACAACTCCGAAAAACACGTGTCTTATAAGACCGAATATTAACAAGATCGAATTTTATAACCGTGTCACGGCACAGAATATGATAAAATCCCATAGTTTTGAAAAGTTTACGATGTGTTGAACATTCAAATTGTTCGAATAGTAATAGGAGTCTGCACAGTAACGGAAGAATTGGAGGAGGAGCACGAGGCTAGACATTGGTTGGCGTAGAAGAAGAGTAACACCCATCGCCACAAAACATTCGTAACTCAACGAATCTTTGTCTAGTGAGTGCTGAAATAGAACGTTTATACATCATATAATGACAACCTATAGTTTTATTTCTAACTTTAAAGTAAATCTCAACATTTATAAGAGATTAAGCTGTGGAAATTGGTCAATAAATAAGGCACCAGTATATATTCATTGAGTCATTTACTACATTCTAAAAAAAAAAAAAAAGTTTAGACTTCAAATTGCACAGTTCACGTTCAACGTCTCGCTGAATCTCCCATCTTACTGTTGTCAACCTCTCTGACTTATTCGGAGTTATAAGACAGTTAACTACTTATTTCAGTATTCGTGTCATAGCTTCGGAAAATTCCTGTTTTTGTGCCACAACTCCGAATTCAATATTCGGAACTATGTCACACATTCCATTTTCAGTCGAGATTACCATTTCTAAAATTCGGAGCTATGAATTCACGCTTTATTTTATGTTATTTTCTTTTTTTGTAAGGCGATGATGACCGAGAGGTTTTCACCTTTAAACAAGGAAAACAAATCAATAATACGAGTATTTGCAGTGACGTCATCGTTCTTACTTTTCTCAGTACCGGTATACGAAGTATGGTTAAAGTTTAGTAAAAAAATTCAAACTCATAAATAAATTGAGCTTGACTTGTGATATAAGATTAGATAGAAAAAAAAAAACTCGAACACAAGATCTCACAAAAATTACGTATACCTAATCAAACGCGTTTCAACCATAAAGTCGCCATCCTCAGTGATACACTCATTGTATTGATTAAGTAAACGTAATTTTTGTGAGATCTTGTGTTCGACTTTTTTTCTTCCTATCTAATTCAACCTCAGTTTATTCACTGATCTTTGAGTTTGATTGTTTTAGGACACCGTCGTAAAGGTGATTTTCGACACACCCTTTATCCGTCAACGTTGTCATGATAGTGGATACAAAAATCCAAATAGGAACGTAAAATGTGATACCGAGGACTATAGTGTCCGTATATAGAACCATATTCAGAAAATTTAATTAAAAATGTCAATATTTCGGCTATTTTAAACAGTTTTTTTTTCACGTCTCGGGTTAGTCAATTCATAACACATTATATTAGATACAAATTTGCAGGTTTAACTTCATTCCTCTATTTACTGGTTACCGATGAAAAATAGTTTAGTTTTTGGAAGACAATATAATAAAGTTTTTAAACAACTTTGCATTTTACGATGATATCAGCAGGATTTAAATTCCTGTCTCACCACTGTCAACGTAAGTGTGGATTTGATTTTTATTAAAGTTTATTTTAGAATTTTTAATTCATTTGACAGTGGGAAAAAGTCAGTCTGAAATATACTTAGGGATTGGTCTCAAATTTTGATGGACAACAAGTACAAGACTCCTTTTAATGTTACGGATTTATGTCTCTCAATGAGAGAGACTGAAACAGCTAATTTAAAATATTAAAATGAGCTGAAAACACGAATTTTATAGACATTTAAATATTAAATCCGTTAGGGTAAATTTGGTAATCATAAAAAAATTCAATTGGTCTCTGTGATTTTCGATATCCCCGTCCTTCCGTCATTGTTGTCTGTAGCGGCCACAAAAATTAAGATAGTAAGATGAAATGGTGTAGCGAACTATAGTGTGCTCAATTAGAACTTTATTGAATCACAGATAATCTAATTAAAAATTTCAAAATGGCGAACACATTCATATATCGTGTGTTATACTTCAATACATGCGATGGTACCAACCCTCTCTACGATTACAAATAGAGACGTTATTTTCAAACTCTGCCCTCCAAAGAAAATGGGATATTCGTATAGTTCCGGCATGGCTGAATCACCGTCATGAGCTTAGGGTGTGGAGAGTCTTTCACGTATTCATAGCTTTGACATCCACTAGGGGTGATACAGTGATACGAGCGAAGCGAGGAAAACTTGTTAACATACTAGACGATGTCAAGTGAGTAGCGTCGAACAAACTTACCCTGCTGGATAACATTCCATGATCTACCGATACAACTATATTTCCAATGAAGTCCAAGAAACGTACTTTTAGGAATTTTTAAAGGTTCTGCTTATATTGCAGTGTATAATGGAGCTAGGTATGTACCATGATGCTCATAAATTTGTTTTAATTGTTAACATTTGAAATATAAAAACAGAATCTATGTTTTTGAAGCAATCTATGACCTCCACTTAAAATAGCTATTCCCTAAGTATAAACGGTGGCACAATTTCCAACTCTCCTCACATACAGGCAGACACTTAAATATTTCAGGTCTCTAGTCCTATTAAGCGAACTTAATTTTCTTCCCGATTTGCCCGCCAGGAGGCGTGAGCATAGAACTGCGAAAATTATATGATTAAAAGGAAATGGCCGTCCATGGAATTGGAACTGCTAAGAGCCCAACGGGTATAATTAGGCGCAAAGGACGGTAAGAGCGAGGTAATTCAGTTTCAAATCAGTGCTGCCAACCGTGTACATAAATGATTCAAAAACTTTGTTATTATCATGTTTTGACAAACACGCGTTTTGATAAAAGTTTTAATACGTTGTGAATACTTACAGTTGTGATTCTATGAAAAGTTGACCTTAGTTGTTTGATGTTTAAATTCGTTCCATGAATCATTCTTTTTAACCCCACGAGGCTACTTCTTAGGGTGTTACGTGACAACCATATTCTCAGACCAAGATGTAACAGTAAATAATATCGCAGATACTGTACCATTGAACAAAACACTTCTCATAGGGAGAAATAATAAAGGTTGTTTTGTGTTTGATGTGTTAAGCATTGTCATTTTATGCTTTACCTCAACCATAAATGTACGTAAATCCCGAGATACTGACCGTTTCATCCGAAAAAAACTAACATTTACTCCCACCACTGATGGGAGTTAAGTTAGGTTAGGTTAGGTTAGGTTAGGTTAAGTTAGGTTAGGTTAGGTTAGGTTAGGTTAGGTAAGGTTAGGTTAGGTTAGGTTCAATTAGGTTAGGTTAGGTTAGGTTAGGTTAGGTTAAGTTAGGTTAGGTTAGGTTAGGTTAAGTAAGGTTAGGTTAGGTTCGATTGGGTTAAGTTAGGTTAGGTTAGGTTCAATTAGGTTAGGTTAGGTTAGGTTAGGTTAAGTTAGGTTAGGTTAGGTTAGGTTAGGTTAGGTTAGGTTAGGTTAGGTTAGGTTAGGTTCGATTGGGTTAGGTTAGGTTAGGTTAGGTTAGGTGACCCGATTTGTCGGAAGCACAATCCGACTCTACGTTTCACGTTATAAGAATGTTATATTTTAAAACCAAATTCTTTAGGAAATTGTAGAGAACAAACAGAGAAACTGTTTTGTAAATAACAATTGATATTTTGGTAACTTTATGAAACTGAAAATATTTTAATTCATTCCAAAAATAGTTTTAAGTAAACAAGTTTTTTATTTTTTGTAAAGTAAAAAACACATCTTGCAGAATAGTCTTAGAAAATAGTTCAACTTTTATTTTCCATTTAAGGTTGTTTTTAAAGAGCTGCTCGTTATGTGTCGTTCACATAATTACATTTATATTGAAAAAGGAATAAAATTTAATATATCGAACGCTTTATTTTTGATTCACTATCTTTTCAATCACTTTAGTTATTGTGCTCCAAATATTTCCCTCGAGAATAGGGCTGTAGATTCTTCTACAATTTTTCTTTCGAACATTCTTTGTTTTCTTGCTTAACAACATTTCAAGATAATATACTTTCTTAAACCTAAAATTACCGCATGTGAAGACTTATGTTCAGTTCTTCTTTCTTTTTGTTGTCATTCTCATGCATTTGCTTTCTCTAAACATTTTCTCATTCTCATTTTCCAACTCGATGAATATTTCTCTCGAATTGTTTTCATTCTTAGATATAATCATCATATGATCACACACTTCCTTGATTTCCAAATCATGTGTCGTCATAACTGTTATTTTATGCTTCATAACTGAGCAAATATACAATTGTCTTTGAAATTTCTACTTTGGAAATAGATTATATATTTTATCATTAAGGTAGTTGGAGATAGTATCAAAGCAAGTGAAATTTACAACTATTTAGGCTTTCTTATTAAATAAGTTAAACCTCTCAGAGGATATGAACTTTTGTAAGAAAAAAGTTTCTTCTCAGGAAAAAAAGAAACTGAGAAATAAAGGAAAATCTCAGTACTGTTTCTTTATTATATAGCGAATAAAATTAAAACTGTATTTATACTATTTTAATGAAAAAATAAAAAAAACCTTACATTTGAAATTGAGATAATTAGGAATTTAACTTCGTAGCCAAGTCAACTTTTCTAAAATTAAAATTCTTAAGAGTGTTGCCTTTCAAAGCACAGCCATTAAGAACGTAAGAGAGAGGGAAGTCTATTATTAAAAGAGAGGTAATTGTCCGTACAATAATTTCACATTGTCTTTAGAAACCTCGTAGCGAAAACTGCGATGGAGGCTGATATCAAACAGATTTCTGATAAGGCTCGACTTAAATTAAAAATTAAAAATAGAATTTAAGAACATCATTATTATTGAAATACATTGGGACATTTGTATATGTAAAAATCAATACATACGATTGACTAAAACTCGAACCCAAAATATCACAAAAATTAGTTTACTTAATAAGACGCGTTTCAACGACAAAGTCGCCATCCTCAGTGGTACATGAGCAACAATAACTATACTATAAGTTATATAGATTTTAGTTATTAAAAATGAGAAAGTTATAGTTTAGTTATTCTAGTTCATGTATTACTGAGGATGGCGACTTTGTCGTTGAAACGCGTTTGATTAAGTAAACATAAATTTTTGTGAGATCTTGTGTTCGAATTTTAGTCTATCTAATATTATCTCACTAGTCAAGCTCAATATTTATTTATAATACATTTATAATAGTGGAAAATTAATTATCGAATTTGGAGTATTCTTTGAATTATTAACATAGTTTTTCCTTTTTTTCCTAACTTTGAACTACGATTTTTTTTTTCAATACACACAGTACAGAGATGTGGGTCAAGAAATTAATTTAGAGTTTTTTGTAGATAAATCCGTTTTGAGGTCCCCTTAGTTTAAAAAAATAAAGTCTGTCAGTCCGTCGTATCTCGAACAAGAACGTTCGACCAATTTTAATCAACTTTGGTTAACAGCAATTTTCAGTCATATCTGTGTTTTACATTTTTCGATCACTATAAATTAAGCGATAGCTTCCGCAAGGAAAAAAATATATATAAGTAAATAAAAACACAAAACGGATTAATGGTTTTTCATAAAATATTCGTTCTAAGATTCCCTGTGCACAGTAAAGTAGTTTTTGGTTTTTCTGTAGTGCGTTTCTATACAAATAACGCTGTAGACAAATAGGGGTTTTTATTTGATATAAAATTTCTTATTTTGGAATATTTTAGGTGTAGAATATAGAAGTTGTTTCTTATATTTTTTATGCAGCTATAGTAGTCATAGTTTATAGTAGTTTAAAACATTAAATTTATAATATTCACTTTCAAAGAAATTACGACGAATAAGTTTTTCTTTAAGAAAATGTATTGTCTTTAGGAAGACAGACAGACAACCAGACATGATTGCAAAAACTACTTTTGGGATCAGGGGATTTTATATTTAATATTTTTTTGGAAAAAAACTCATCGGTTATATAACATCACCACTTATAAGATTTTAAATATTTTTTACGTATAAGCGAAAACAAACTATTTACGAAATCTATACTTATAAACATTAAACATTAAATAAACATAAACATTAAATTGTTTCAAGTTTTAACTATATCATAAAGGCGGTAAATATAATATGGCGAACGTAGAGGAAAGCTTAAAACAAACACGTAATGAAGGAACTTCAGGTTTAGAATAATGTTCAGGAGTGCTTCCAAGAACTGGGGTAAACTCGGAGGAAGTTGGTTTTGTTTGTAGCGTTACATACTTCCAAGTGTGTACTTAGATTGCCTATTTTGCGCCTTAAACATGTAGAATGCAATTTCACTAATCCAGCCAACTGCTCCATAACTGTGTTTAGAAATAAGAAACTAGAGCTTAAGATCTTGATTCTAACAACTGTATTTGTAGTGTATTTTGTTACTAAAACCTAGCTGCATGTTTCTCTGCAAACAGGCAAACAATGTAGCGAGTGACTATGCAAGGGTGCGGATAATTACACGTCAGTGAACATACAATTCAATAAAAATTCTCTGAAGAATAAAGTAAATAAATATAAGAATAAATAACAGACCAACATAATAACCGAAACAATAGCTAAAAGAAGTAATCAAACTTTACGCTCCGAAAAATATAAAATCTCACAGGAATTGTATAAGTATGATTCTATTTTAACAAATTGTTTATATTTAATAGACTTTATGATGAAATACAAACAAAGACAACAAACAATATCAATACCAAGCAGACAACAGTGACAAGTAAATTGAAGTCATACTCAATAAACAAACAAAACAAACCACAATTTTTTCCCAGTACCATTAACAACACAGAGATTGTATTTTTACTTATAAAGAATTAAACCTTCTCTACAAAGGATAAAATATAACATTATATAAATAACGTCCTTTGCTGCTGATTAACGTAGAAGAAGCTATCAAACGTTTACTCAAAGAATATCAAAACAGCACAATGTGTATCTTAACTGATAAAGCTTCAAAACACATTACACATAATGAAAACATAGATTGTAAATTATTTCAGAAATATAAACAATGAATGATATTATAGAAAAGTTAACAATAATACTGTAGATATAAAAACGGACATTGAAATTCCTTAATTGTAATGAAAAAACAGGAATATATAAAAATTTTGTGCAACTAAAGAGCAAAGTGTCACTTTTACGAGAGAAAAATGTCGTCAATTTTATCGAGTTTAAAAAAGACACTTTGCTCACGAATTGCACATTATACTTTGTCTACAGTGGTTATTTTGTGACAGATAAAAAAACATACTTCAGCAGTAACACAATTTAATAAAACATTAATTTAATATAATAGTGTTTATACAAACAATCAAGTACAATTCGATCTTTAATAACAGCATTTTTCTTATTTTTCAGATTATTTTAAAATCTGAACTGTCCATATTTTAAAACTAACTACACAAAATATAGCAGTAGTGCTAAACAACACATCAACACTGAGTAGAAGTTCTCACGTTAAAACTGAGGTTATTTATGAATATTACAAATTAATAACTTAGGTGTATTGTTGAGGAAACGGGATTGCCAACTTCAAAACTCGGCAAACGAAAAATACTCTCCGTGTACATACACTGTCAATCATCTTCATAAATAATTACTTCCTTTTTCAACTTTAAAACGTTGTTTTGTTGTTTATTTATGTTATTTTAAATGTAAGAATTAATCTAACCTACATACGGGACATTTCCTGTATATTATAAATCAATTCAAATAAACTTAACCTAAATTTCGTTTTGTTCAGTAGCCATTCGGAGTGAGCAAAGTAGTGTGCAAAGTAGTGTGCAAAGTAGTGGGCAAAGTGAAACTGTTGAGCAATCAGCTGTTTTGCAAACTAATTTAAATGAACAAAATGCCACTTTGTCAACAACTGTAGACAAAGAATATTTTACTTCTAATGACATTATAAAACTTGAAAGAGACTCAAACGAAAAATATAAATTTGTTGACAACCTGACCATGAAAACTCCTCATAAAAAATAATAAAAAACCAGAGGATAAAACCTGCAGCACTCAAGCTTACCCTAGTTAAACATAACATACAAAAAAGACCATTTTTAGAATGTATCTACATACAAATTATCCTAATTCTTATACAATATTATCAAAATAGACTAAATTACGTTCAAACAATAACCTGCTGTATAACAATGTTTTAATTTTTTTTAAATCAGCAATACATTGATAAAAAAACAGTCACAAATTATTTACAGTTGCATCAATTCATAACAATATTACCATCATAGAAAAACCAAAGCAAAATAGAAATAGATGAATAATTATACTTCTTGAAAATATGTCTCAAACATAATTATTTTTCTTTTGACAATGAAATTTACCAAAATGACAGCTTAGCTATGGCAACAACATTAAAAAAGCTTCTTAATAATATTGAAAAAAATATATAATAACTGCTTATAATTCAATTTAAGAAAAACGTAAATATAATATGCTTTTTTAATGGTTCAATAAATACTTAAATAATATCAGAATTATTTAGAAAAAGTAATGTTTCTTAATAAACCAAATGAACATTTTTGAAGTAATAATTTTTCAAAACGAGTGCGCAGAAATTCTGCACAGAATCAGATTAAATAGATAGAAAACAATTCTAATTATCACTATTTCAGCATAAGTTGTTCGTTACAAACTTTATCACGGAATGTCAGAACATCACTTAGTATCCAGTCCATCCTAACCAGAACTTATCTTATCTGTGCAAGTTGACCAAAACTCGCAACTCTACAAACACAGGCGGGACGTTGGTATTATATAAATAGGATTATTTGTAAACGTTTCAGTGAAGTGAAAGTTTGAATGCAAAGCCTTTGTATTGTCGAGTGATCTGTGAGCATAGAGTCGAAGGTAAACTTGCAACAAAGGCTTTTTGTCTGCTCTGTGGCTTGAGATTGTTTTTATAAAATGGTTGTTTCCTGTGCAAGTTGTCTATGTCAGAGAATTAATTGAACTGATTTGAATAAAAGCGTAGATTTGTATTCGTGTTTTGCTGACGTGAAGATAAGGTTTTAATAAATGCAATGATTTATTTCATAAGTGAAAATTTGCATGTATTTATTAAACCAAATGTTTGAATATAATATATTAAAATATGCAGTTTATAAATATTAAAATCTGACCATCCAATTAAAGATGGACAAATTTCTAAGCTTTTTCAATAAAAGCAAACGAAACCCACTAAAACAAACACGAATAACAAATTATATTAACTTATATGATAATGTTATTAAGACTATTCAAAAGCCTAGGTCATCTGAGAAGACTAATTTTATCAGATAGAGACTTAAATATTTTCTGACACTTTTTACCAAAACGAAGTAAATGGTTTAATTAAAATAGATTTAAAAGACAAGCATAAATAAAATCGTAAATTGATTGTTTCCTCCCTCTTTCTTCTTTTCCTTATATTTGTAAATAATTATATTGTTACAACTTTTTTAAACTTGATAATATGTGCGAACTAAAATTCTACAAATAGTATAGCAAAATAAAGAGTTACATGCTCAGTGGCTCAATATAGTGAGTAGGGAAGCGGCAATCACGAGAAATATAGCTTGATCTACAATTATTTTCGTGTTTTTTTTTTGTTAGATCCATCACTTTCATCTTTCCTATCTGGTATTTCTTTATCAACTCTTGTTCATTTTCAATCTTAACGCTATTAGAGAGCTTTTTTATGGTTTTGTTACAAAATAAACAAAAAAAAACCGAGTTGATTTTTAACGTTATCCAGGTTTTTTCTTTGTATATGTTTATCCCTTTATTATTAGTTTATATTTTGTGTAGCCTACGTATTGATTTTATATCAGTTGTAATAATGACGTACACAGGACGTTAATTATTTTTTTTTGAAATGAAGCCGTTATTTTAAGTTATATTGTTATTTCCCCATAAATATTATTCTGTGATAGTGGAACTCGGTTGGTCATAAGTCCTTTACTTTACTTGAGTTTTGAATTTTTGTTTTGTTTTATTATTGTAAGTTTAACATCCCAAATCTAGGGATGTATATTTGTTGTTCTTGTATTATTCACTAGAGTTGTTAGTAAATTTGTATTGTATGTAAAAAAAATTTAATGATATCGTACAGTTTATTTTGTACAATTTTGTTTTTGTCAAATTATGTTGTATAACAGAAGTAATCATCCATTCATTTTCGTTTTAAAATTGTAAATTCTTGAAAAAGTGTTTTTTTTTTTTAAACGTACAGTCTTTGAAATATCGAAAGCGAAGTTATTGAAAAACGATGTCTTGTTTATTGGTATAATTTATTTTGACATTTTCCGTCGTTCAGTAATGAATTTTACTTCGAAAAAAATTAACCATCAAAGTTCTACAATGTAGAATTTTAGTAAATTTTAACATGTAAAGTCTCATGGTAAAACATGGTAATCTGTATCTTTTTTATCCTCTTGATCGGTGATGAAGTCATACCATTCCGTTCACAAAATGGTGGATAATATGACCATCATATCCATATTTCCTTGCACAAATGAAATAGTATTAATAAATTAATCAATCCAAATAATTATTATTCAATGAACCATGAATGGGGGGGGGGGGTTGGGTAAGTACCGCGATTCCCTCCCGACTACGCTACACCAGTTGATACAATCTATATGTGATAATGAGGACGACCCTTTTCCAGGCCATTTCAAGAGCCCAATTGTCAACCTCATTACGTGAGGTCATTTTACACGCCCCACTTGTTCGGTAACAAGGCGCCATTTTGTCTTCCTAAGAAGGTATTGGAATTGGACTATTTCTATAAATTGACTAACTGTGTAAT
This sequence comes from Aphrophora alni, assembly GCA_963513935.1. Taxonomy (NCBI): domain Eukaryota; kingdom Metazoa; phylum Arthropoda; class Insecta; order Hemiptera; family Aphrophoridae; genus Aphrophora; species Aphrophora alni. Next base: position 6,961,120 of record OY740768.1, read on the forward strand.
TCACAGAGTGAGTGGGAAATAAGGGGTTGCTGTTGGTTGCTTTCGAGTTACGTTAAAATAAAAACTATGATTTGTTTTTCATGGTTGTACAAAAAATAAAATAAATTTAAAATCTGTCATTATGGGTAGTAGGGTGAGTCATGATTAAATTAAAATTGTCAACAAATCTTATATTGGCAAACAAAATAATTAAAAGTATTTTACACATAAGACAAAATGTTGTATAAAAATGGAATATTTACCATTTTAAATTCAGTTAACGTGACTTAAATTTTACGTCTCTATGGCGCGTTTCAAAGCATTTGCTTCATCATCAGATTTTTCAAGTTACTTCCTCTTCATTCTTTAGAGAACATCAACAGAATCGAATACTAATACTCTGCTTATTGGAAACTCCTTATCTTAAATATTTATGGATGTAACGAAAGGTATATTTGAGGAAAATCTGAGTTAGTCATTTAATATTAGGTGTTGATAGATTTTGGAGGCTTTGTAATCAACACCAACTACAGGTCATATTACTGACCGAATCTAATACGCTGCTTAATGGAGAAGTCCTTACCTTGAATATTTATGGTTATATATTTGAGAGAAAAAAAGGTGGTCATTCAATATTAAGTTGATCGATTTTGAAGCATTTAATCGTTAAAAATCTGATGATGAAGCATATGGTTTGAAACGCGTCATAGATAAGTGTCACGTTGACAGAATTAAAAAAGATACATTACATTTTTATCAAATTCGTAAAGGAAAAAATGTGGAAGGAAAAAGAAACGGAAAGTATTATGCAAAATGATGATGAGAAAAAGGGAAAAGGTCTAAATAAATTAGGGTCAATTTCTCCCCTTTTAAATCTCATTCACACTCAGAATAAAACAAAAACTTAGTATTACCTAACCCTGGGCTTATGTTTGAAAATATGTTGACATGGGGGGAGGGGTTACATTTTAATTAACTTGTTTGTGTCATTAATGTGTTGAGGGGTTGAATTAGTTTCACGTGTGCATTGTCAAGGCTTTAGGCCGTACGTACAACTTGTCTGTTTAATTATTTATGTGAAAGTGAAAATAAAAATATTCTTCAAACAACTGCGTGTTTATTTTGTGTGTCCACTCATTTGTCGACATCGACCTTGGTGTTGATCTGCACAGATCAGCTGTACAAAACGAACTTACAGTAACACTAAAAAATTGTTTCAGTTGACCACAATTTGGAATTAAGATTTTTACATTATATTCAAGGAATGATAAAACATATTCGCTACAAATATTATTAATTACAACCCTCACACGGAGGAAGGAGTAGGGTATGAATGAGCTATGTAAATTTACTGTAATCTTGCTGTGATGAGTTGATAAACCTGTTAATTTAACAAGATCATTAGGGTGATATCTAAGCATTACTAAGACAAGATAATCGTCTTTACACTTTGCTTGCTACTGCAACAACCATAATGTCATTTTAACGTGTATTTAAATTTAATTATTCTCATGAATTTATTAGAGTTTTCTCTTTTAAATTGTAGTGATTGTATTATTTCCTTGTTATTTGAAGACGAAAAACCTCTTAGTCAGCCTTTCAATAAAGGAAGAAATGAACACAAAATGAAGATCCTTAACTCTAGAATACACTAATAACAGGGAAAGAGCAAGAATTAGTCAAGAAAGATCTGATAGAAAAGATGAAAGAAAGGGATCTAACCCAAGACTAAAAAAAAAGTGTTGATACATCTGTGCCTCCTGGGGATTCTAAGTCTGTCCTCACTATAGTAAGCCCCTGTGAAGGTCAGCCATGTTAAAATTGTGAGTAGAACAATCAAATGAATAAACTTCAAAACAAATATTGAGTATTCTACATTAGAGAGATTATTATAACAGAAACAAGAATAATGAACCGCTGTATTTTCGTTGTCAGTTGTTTACCTTCTCATAGTGGAGTTTTTTGTGGGTATATTCGTTTAAAGGTGCAAAAAGTGTCTTTTAGATTGTCTGTCTGTCTAGTACGTTTTCTGTAGCCCAAATGTGTAGAACGATTTTAATAAATTTTTTATACGATTATATCTTGGGACTTTTCTTAAATTTGGGATATATGTCACAATATTACGATTTTATCAAATCGGCCATACGATTTTGATAAAACTTATCTCATGTTTAGCCTCTTAGGACCCCTATGAAAGTATTTTTCGTTATCTTTACTGAAATACAGCCGGTAAAACAACAAAATCTGTCATAGGGCTAATACGTAATTTCTCAAATATCGGCTGCTTTACAGATTTTGTTAAAAGTTTAACGAAATGTCACAATTTAGGCTTATAAAACAAAACCTTATCTAAAATTGCAGGCGAAAATGTAACATTTCAGAAATAATTGGTAAAAAACAAAAGAAGCTTGACTGCTGTTATTAAATCCACGTTTCCATAAATGATGTGTTTTGGCAAAAAGAAGGAAATTTAGGCTTTTTAAAAATTTTTTTAAAATTTTTTAAAACGGAATCCATTGTTCATTTTCACTCTTTTACTGACAACTACTGAACTGTTGTGATTTATAAAACCCTACAACTTTACCCTATTGGATTAGACTCCTTGATCTTCCAATACAATTTAATATTTCCTACAAGGCTCAAGAAACCAATTATTGGTTGTTACATTTAGAGGAACTTTTTAGACTAGTTAAGTACCATGATGGCACGCAACTGGTTTTATTGTAATATTTTCAGAACTCTAAATAACCGACCTGGTTTATCATGCGAAGCTTAGTCAGACTTATCCTAATAAATATCTTCTGTATGGAAAAATATTATTTAGCATAACGTTTTTAAACAGACTGTAAATTATAAAAACAGACTATACAAATCAGTCAGGAGTATGTATATGTTGATATTAAAATTACATTTTAAAATGTACTGTTCTTGGTTTGCTGGGGTTGATATGAATAAAATATGAGGCTAAGAAGGAAATTGATATTTTCCAGAGATATTGTGACGGCTTCTTCTGAAGTGCTTCGTTATTTTATACATTACGTAGCTACCAATAAAATAAATGATCCGCTTCCTCTTGTATTGTCATGTTACAGAACTTATTAACAACTTTACCTGTGGATTGAATTTATAGCGGCTAGAGAGTTATAACTTTTTATCTTAGTTATTATTGAACAAGTTGATACTTACCCGGCCGGATTGTACAATGCGATACAAGAAGATCATCTACATGCAATGTCCAAAAGTAGATAAAGAAGACTTATCCAGTATGGTAAGTTTGTTTAAAACAGCTGTTATGAAGTGTTTCTCAACCTCGAACTTTATTTATTCATACCAATATAATCTACAAGTTTCTAAGAAATTCATAACCACTCATTCCTATAATGGTGGTCAGTCTAAAATACAAAAACAAAAAAACAAAAAAAAAAAACGTGGTTACATTTAAAAGAACAGCCTGCCATGGCAAGAAGACAATTACTCAAACCTAATTGTAAATACTCACACATTAAATAATATATACACTCATTCGTACAAAGTTTTCCCTGCATTACCTAACTACAAGCATCTTATATAATATATGTTCACAATAATATACGTATAAATAAACAAAAAATATATATATTGTTAAACAAACAAAAAGAGAAGAAATGATGAACAAGTACAGTATAAAAGCTACAGGATATCGAAAGTCACGGATATAGAAAAATATTCAGAAAATTTTAATATTGTTTCATTGAATCACCTTCACCAATTCATTATCTCATTAAAAAAGCAATTTTTTAGTACAGAGCTCTCTAGTTTCTTATTATTAAAAAAACATTTGGCATCATCTTGTAGCCTACATCTTTGGCTTAACAAATAAAAATGAATCTTTGAGACAGAACGGATGTTAGACTCTGGAGGCTTCTAGATCCTGAAGGCAGGAAAGGTGCTGAATATGAGACAGAACATAAGCTATACCTTGGAGGATTCTAGATCCTTGCTGAACTTTGCGGACAGGACAGATGCTAGACTCTGCAAGATTATAGATCCTGGAGAGGATAAGTGCTGAACCTAGGAGACAGGTCGGATGCTAGACTCTGGAAGATTATAGTTCCTGGAGAGGGATAAGTGCTGAATTTTAGAGACAGGTCGGATGCTAGACTCTGGAAGATTATAGTTCCTGGAGAGGGATAAGTGCTGAACCTAGGAGACAGGATGGATGCTAGACTCGAAGATTATAGATCCTGGAGAGAGGATAAATGCTGAACCTTGGAGACAGGTCGGATGCTAGACTCTGGAAGATTATAGTTCCTGGAGAGGGTTAAGTGCTGAATTTTAGAGACAGGTCGGATGCTAGACTCTGGAAGATTATAGATCCTGGAGAGGATAAGTGCTGAACCTAGGAGACAGGTCGGATGCTAGACTCTGGAAGATTATAGTTCCTGGAGAGGGATAAGTGCTGAATTTTAGAGACAGGTCGGATGCTAGACTCTGGAAGATTATAGTTCCTGGAGAGGGATAAGTGCTGAACCTAGGAGACAGGATGGATTCTAGACTCGAAGATTATAGTTCCTGGAGAGAGGATAAGTGCTGAACCTTGGAGACAGGTCGGATGCTAGACTCTGGAAGATTATAGTTCCTGGAGAGGGTTAAGTGCTGAATTTTAGAGACAGGTCGGATGCTAGACTCTGGAAGATTATAGATCCTGGAGAGGGATAAGTGCTGAACCTAGGAGACAGGATAGATGCTAGACTCGAAGATTATAGTTCCTGGAGAGAAGATAAATGATGAACCTTGGAGACAGGTCGGATGCTAGACTCTGGAAGATTATAGTTCCTGGAGAGGGATAAGTGCTGAACCTAGGAGACAGGATGGATGGTAGACTAGAAAATTATAGTTCCTGGAGAGAGGATAAATGATGAACCTTGGAGACAGGTCGGATGCTAGACTCTGGAAGATTATTATAAGTGCTGAACCTGGGAGACAGGATGGATGCTAGACTCGAAGATTATAAATCCTGGAGAGAGGATAAATGCTGAACCTTGGAGACAGGTCGGATGCTAGACTCTGGAAGATTATTATAAGTGCTGAACCTGGGAGACAGGGTGGATGCTAGACTCGAAGATTATAGATCCTGGAGAGAGGATAAATGCTGAACCTAGGAGACAGGTCGGATGCTAGACTCTGGAAGATTATTATAAGTGCTGAACCTAGGAGACAGGATTGGTGTTAGACTCTGGAAGATTATAGATCATGAAGAGAGGATAGGTGTTTAACCTTGGAGAAGGACAGATGAGAGACTTTGGAAGATTCTAAATCCAGGAGACAAAACAGGTGCTGAACCTTGTAGACAGAACGAATGCTAGACCCTGGAAGATTCTAGATCATGGAGACAGGTGCTGAACTTTAGACACTGGACTGATGCTACACCCTGGAGGATTATAGATGATGGAGACAGAATAGGTTCTGAACCTTGGACACAGAACGGATGGTAGACTCTGAAGAGAGTATATATGAGTAATCCAAGAGACCAGTTGGATGCTGTAGAATGGAGACAGGACGGATGTAAAACCTTAAGACAGGATGTATGTTCGATTACTAGGGTCCAGGTTACGTTTAATGCAGTATCCCCATAAACTTAACCCAGAAAATTTGATTGTTTTAATAATATCAGCTGATTGACAGCTGAATCTTTACATGCAAAAACAGCCGATAAAAAATATCCTCATAAACTTAAAATTGGAAATTTGATTGTCAACAAATCGGAGCCGTTTATGAATTTTCAGGTTGATATTTTTCTCAATTTACTTTTGTGGTCAGAAAAAAACAAAAATTATTGATCCGATTTAGGCCACGAATTAATATTTCATATACATAACTTGAATAAGATTTTCAATACGTATAAAAATATAATATTTTTACCGTTTAGAAACCTTTTAAAAATGGATGCCATTTGAAATATTTAATCATGAATTTCTCGTGAACGGTTAACTCAACAGCAAATACAATATATTTTATAAAACTTTCGCATACTTGAATAAAAACAACCTGTGTATTCGTATCAGCCTAACAAAATAAAAGCGTTCTTTTTAATATAGCTTACAACACACTCCAGTACAAGACCCTCGGGGCTTACATTGATTTATTCTACGTATCATTGTCCCCTTTATTTGTTTTTACTTCACGTACACCCTCTTTCCTGGGGAATTGTATGGGTCTCTTTAAACCTAGACCTACAATTACTCCACTTGATAAATATTTGTTTTTATACCCATCGATATATACTTCCTCCTAAAACACGCAAATTCTTCTTCAAGTTCTGTTACTATTTAGAATAAAATTTATATTCCTTGGGAACGGTAAGAATTACAGTCGAAATGTTATATTGCACAAACTTTCTTACTCTCACTAATCTCCAAAATTAAATTAAACCCTACCAAAACAGCGAATAAAACTTTTTTTTAAAAAAGAAACAAAAATTATTAGCATAAAAGTAAAAATTATGAAAGAAGGATTTTGATTTTTATAACTATTTAACACAATCACAGTTTTTGTAGTCATTTTGGTTTAAATGATGAGAAAATAGTTTTTCCTTTGCTTTTTTTACGTCACTCGTCTCATATTAACAAGATTGTTGAAATGAACAATCTATTATTACTGAAACAAAATTTTCTTTAAATGATATTGCTCACAACATTAAATCCTTCACAATTACATTTATATTTGATCAAGATCGGTAGATAAGATTTTGAATAATTACGATTTCTATACAGTTTCGATGCTGAGTTTTAGTTTTTACCGATAATTTACGGTATTTTTGAAGGATTGGTGACCAATTCATAGAGGTTACGCTTGAGAAAAATTTTCTTGATATCATTAGAGACGATTTTGATGAAATTGTATTTTTCCCTCATAGAAACTACTCCGAATTTTCAATTATAGAAAAAAATGAAAACAACATCCCTAAATGTAGCTAAATAAACCCCACATACCAAAATCTGTACAAATCAGTTCATACTCTTAGGTTAGTAAGTTAGGTTAGGTTAGGTAAGGTTAGGTTAGGTTAGGTTAACAGACGATGTCATTTCAAAAACTTTTTTTTTTGGGCTCAGGGGATCCGTAAACGTATTTTTGACTCCTGACATAAATTTCTTTAGAGACGCTTATATTTCGCTTGGATAACCACTGCTGCTTTCACGCCTATTTCTTTATCGTGCCAAGGCGTTGTGCCTGTTTAAAGTTAACATTCAATAATCTTCATCTATCAAAACTCTAGTTTACAACGCCTCCATGTTAAAGTAACGACGGACAAAAATATCGTTAAAAAGCTTTATTAGTTCTCTACGTAATAATATTTTGTGTTTCATTACAAACTGAATACAATTGAATAATTAAACAGCGTACATTGGGTGTTAGCTAGGTGACTTATTTCCTTTTATCTCCTATTGGAGCATAGGGCGTCCAGAAGAGCTCTCCATCTGTCCCTCTCTCCAGCAAGTGCCTTCACTTTTCCCCAAGTCTTGTTAACCTCTTTTGCTTCTTTAATAATTGTCCTCTTTCAGGTTTCTAGGGGTCGACCTCTTCTTCTGACACCTTGCGGGTTCCAATCTAGGGCCTCTTTTTCAATGGTTCCGTCTGACTTCCTCAGTGTATGTCCTAACCACCTCCACTTCCTCTCTCGAATCTGCAGTTTGACCCGAATTTGACCTGTTTCTCTCCATAAATCCTCGTTTGTAATGATCTCAGGCCAATGAATGTTCATGATACGGCGAAGACACCTAATGATGAAAACTTGCAGCCGAGACGTAATTAAACTTGTAACTTTCCACGTCTCACTTGCATACAGCAAAACAGACTTAACATTTGTGTTGAAGATGCGAAGCTTCGTTTTCTTTGAGATGTTTCGATTTCGCCAAATCGGGTACAGTTGTACAAAGGCGGCGTTTGCTTTTTTAATGTGAGTCTTCACATCATCATCAGCTCCTCCACTTGTTGAAACAACACTTCCCAAGTAAGAAAAAGTGTTGACCTCCTCTATTTCTTCTCCATCGCAGTTTAGAGCTTGTCTGTTTTCTGCATTCATCTTCATAACTTTAGTTTTCCGATGATTTATCTTGAGTCTTGCCGCTTCAGCTACTTCCTTCAGCGTATTCAACTTAAACTGCATATCCGTGTATCTCTGCGAAAGCAGGCATATATCATCTGCGTAATCCAGATCTTCAAGACGTCTGTGTAATCCCCATTGAATTCCTCGTCTTCTATCACCAGTTGTCCTCCTCATAGCTGCATCCATGTTAGCTAGGTAGCCATGTGAAAATCTCTGAACAACTGCTCTACAGAGAAAAGAATAGCAAAAGATATGAAACACTATATTTACATAAATTTATATCTTGGACATGGATGTCTTAATTTCGTGTTATTTGTTTTATTGCCTCAGTGTAAATTATTATCATAATTAACTGGTTCTTCGATGTAACACATTGTTCAAATTATATCACGTAGTTAAGTTGGTAATGCTGTTTATTGTTGGGTAATCATAATTTAAAGTGATTCTGTGATCCTGATGAAATCATATTGTTACGTGCAATAGCGGTTTTATCGAGAATTTAAGGCCTCGTGGTTTTTGTTTTAAGTATGGACTTCTGTGTGTAATTGTTTCCGTGAAAATATTATTGTTAGATCATCAGATAGGTGGCAGTGTTAATCAATAGGTTTATATGGAGACTTTAGCGATTCGATGAATGGTGTAACCATAATAAAACCACGCTTATAAAATATAATTTAGCTGTTAATTTATTATTAGAATTCTCCCCTGACCATCAACAATTGGTTTCATTACTTTAACAATTTAAATAGTATTACCTTCCTTTCCTTTTCTTATTCTAACTATGGCAAGACTAAAGATGGATTCCCGTTATTATTAGTATTGTTTATTTATTTTGTGGACTCCAAATTCCAATACACCTGAAAGGTTCGCTTATATTAAGTATGGCTGCCAAGATAATCTTTCAACTAGTTTTTACCTAAATCTCTCTCTTACTCCTTCATCAAGTGTCTCTTCAATCGTAATGAATTCCAGTGTTAGGAGTCCTCTAAAAGCTCAGGTTCTTAGGTTTTAAACAAACAAAACCTAAGTTAAAAAATATTAACTCAACTTTTATATCTAAACACGTCATTTAAATTGAATTTAAAACTGAATAATTCTACAACGTCAATATTTGAAGAACAGTGTTTAGATGAAAGCTACTTAGTATCGCGGAAGAAATCAAATTACATTGTTTGGAATTTTCAAGGTCGTTTAAAGGTCAACTGAATTTTTCCAACTGTTTTGGATACATTGTTAGTTCACATTAAACAAAAATAAACTGTTTCCAGACACACTTTACTTACTCAGTACACATGTAGGGTAAGTTTGGTAATTGTAAAAGAATTGAAGCTCAGTTTTTTGACTGATCTGCAAATTTCAAAGTCTGAGAAAACCGAAAAGTGATTTACAACAAATCTTACTTACGTTGAAGTTCTATTAGTAAGCAGAAGAGTGGCAAACAAATTGAGATAGGAACATGAACGGTGTGGGGAACTAAAGTGAGCTCATATAGAATCATATTGAAAATCGGAAAAATCGAATTCAAAATGGTGACCATTTAAACAGTATCTTTTCATTGTGACCATTTCGTTCATATTTCCTGTTTTACGAGGCTCATTTCAATAGATAACAATTTCCAGCTTTAGATTCCAGATGTAATGGTATCAACCTCAATCTTTTCGATGATAAATAGCGAAATTATTGTCAAAATTTAAATTTATAACTTTGATCTTTTCAATAAAATGTGATATTTGAATAGTTACGAGACTCGGCGTTGCCGAGTCGCCGACAAGAGTGAAGAGTGGCGTCTTCTTCCCATATGTACAGGAACACGAGCAAAGTGAGTGGAAACTTTTAAAGAATAACATATAAATCTACGAGCGAGGCTCATTAGGGCTTAACTGACTTCAAGAAAGTAATAATTAAAACAATTAAGAGATTAGAAAAATGTTTTAACCAATCTCTGATCTAACAATACAATTTAACATTTCCTACAATGTCCAAGAGATCAAATTTTGTCTGAACATTTAGATGATCTGCTTGTATTACAATGTATACAAGGGCTGGGTAAGTACCATGAAGAAGATCATCAACTTAAATGGTAACCCTGATAACATGTAGGAATGGACAGTAAAAAAACCGAGCTAACGCATTAACCATAATTTGCCCTTGTATACGTGTACTAACTGGTCAAAATCTTAGATTACCCGTTCTTTAGTTATAATGTTAACAGGAAGTAGAGGTTTCCACGTTGTCTACCCTTTATCTCAGACAACCAATCAATATAACCGTTACAAAGTAAATAAAAACAACGGCTATTTATAACACTACAAGACTTCCTGCTAGCATGTGGTCTTGTAGCTATAAAAGTTACCCTAAACTTTAAGAGTTGCTCTCTTGTGACCAGTAAACTTCGTAGGGGTGGTGGAAGGGGATGATCTTTCCCTGTCATTTTTCATCCCACTTTACGGTGTAACATTCTTTTTAATGTATACAAATTATACGGTTGTTTAAGACTGAACTGTATTGAGGTTATGTTTGATTTTATATAATTATTTGTGTAAATAATTATTGCTATCATATATGAATGTATTTGTCCAGTTAAATTTTGTTTAGTGGTTTTCCGACAAAAGTTCCGAAAACAAGCGGATATAAATATTTTATAAAAATGTTTTAAACAAAAGTTTCCCTGTACATCTTGAGGCTTGTTGAAAACAACGGATATCCAAAGAGAGTTAATAAAACAAAACGACAAAGTCGACCAAGAAACAAGAAAACATCAGTTTTACTGGGAAAGAAACATACAAAATGAAACACATTTTTAGGGATATTGTGAACACGAACAATATTATAAAGAAAAAATTAAGTGAGAATACAGAGGAAAGTGAAACGTTTGATAAAAATGGAGTATACGAATTAAAATATAAGTAGAACGCATCATATATAGACGAAAGTTAAAAACAAGATTTAGGGAATGCATTAGGTCTTACAAACACGAAAAGAGAAATTCAAATAACGCTATTCATTTAACAAAAGAGGATCATATTCTACGTGAAATGAAAGATTCTATAAGGTTTATTAGATCAGTGCAACAAAGAAAGCCGTCTAAATATAATGCAAAATGTTTAAACTAAACATGAAAGAAGAAAATATTATTAACGAGTAAATTTATAACCAATCAGAAATAATTAAAATGAGTACATTGTTCCGCTTTTCCAAGTTTCGTTAATCTCACTTTTGTTGACTCGTTTCGGATATACTCCATCCTCAAAACACTTAATAGTACTCTTTAGATTTTTTAAAAGGGGAATATGGATAAAGAGGAGGGAACTGACTAATCAGAAATAAGTTAAACGGGTTTTTGATAAACTAATAGTAAGAAACGACGAGTAAAAAGTGAGTTTAAGATAAACCAATTGGAAGAAAGTAGGGGTGAAAAGTAAGAGTTGTTTAATAATAATAATAATAATAATAATAATAATAATAATAATAATAACAATAATAATAATAATAAAGTACTATTAAGTGTTTTGAGAATGGAGTATATCCGAAACACGTCAAAAAAGTGAGCTTACGAAACTGGGAAAGGCTGAACAATGTGCTTATTTTAATTGATTAAAACAATTTTGATCAGAAATAATACGTTTGGGTTGGAGAAAACTAACAGAAGACAGAGAGACATAATTCCAAAAATCACAATTGGATTCAGAGGACCTCAAAACGGACACATCCGCAAAAACATGACAACAATTTCTAGACCTGTCACTTAATTTTTTCTACACTAAGTACACGTGGAAAATTAATAGAGTAGGTAGGACTTATGATCATAGTGTAAATAAAATAGTACTAAATTACGCCTATAGGTGGGAATCGATGACATACTATAGTTTTCATTTCTACGTCGGAGATCGCAATAGCTGGAAATATTTAGAAATGTGAAACACAATGAAATAGCCCAAGCACAAACCTACAGAGACTGATGGATGGAGTTCCCAAGGGCACGAAGTTCTAAACACACAATGACCGGGATTTGTCAAAGTCCTGGATCTGTTAATACAAAGTGCTATCCGCCATGTTGAAACAGCAATTCAACTTTGTAACAACTGCAATTTGTTTGCAATGATATTTCTGAAGTTTTATCAATATTTTATTCGGACAGAAAATACTTTGAAATGAAATGTAGTTTAAAAAGGAATGTCGCAAATAGATTAATCATGTATTGGCAATATATAATATATTGAGGTGGTTTTTAAATTTGGGGTCAAAATTAATTATGCGGATTACGGTCTTATAAACGCACGCGCCAATTTTTACTAGGCATCCATCATTCGTTGAAAATATAAATAAACAGATTTGCGGGTAATTACACAATTATTTTGTTAAGGTATTCAAAAACATAACTGGTGATTTAAAAAAAAATATGTGAGTTTTATTAAAGTTATAACTTATGCTACCAATTTTGACTTAAACAATATAAAAAATAGAGAATGATGTTTAGTGTTTGAAAAACACAGAAAACTGCACCAGTTTTCAATTAAAAAAAAAATTAAATCCCTTGTTATAATTGGATAAAACCGAGTTTAATCTAACACACTTGTATTTTACAACGAATTTCAATTGCTCCAATAATATCGGTTTACTGTGTTAAATGTTATGGTTATACAAATGAAAAATGCACCTTCAAGAAACAGCTCACTTTGAGATAATCGAAATTCACACAAAGTAAATATTTTTCTTTTGTAAATATTCAACGATAGCATTCACAGCTTGCTAGTGATTAGAGAACAAAATTATTTTTGTGGACCAAGAAAAACTATGATCCTTATAATAACCAATAGAAAAAAATGAGTTTAAATATAACAAATTTTACCTTATAAATTTGAAATGTTTTACACCGAATGTTTGTTTCTCTAAAATCAGTCTACTGGGTTTAAAGTATAAAAATAGATAAATTACATCCTTAAAATGATGTACAGGTGTTTGTACCGAGACAAACATCTTAGATAACCATGAATTTTGACCTTTTCAAAATGAGCTGTTTTTTGACAATACACTTTTTCACTCAAACAACTATATCATTAACGCAATAAACCGATTTTAGTGAAACGTTTGAAGGGAAATATTTGAACGTACAAACAGGAATGTGGTAAGGGATGAAAACATAAAATTAGACTGAAGAAAACTCTGAACAGAAGGTGAATTGAGGAAAGATACTTTAAGACAGATGAAAAGTTGAAAATTTGTGGTTAGTTTGAGTGAGGGAAAGAAATGAAAAGAATGTTATAAAGATGCAAAATTCAGTGAAGCTAAAAATAAACCTTCGACACAGACTTGAAAAGAAATGTATCGCTGGTAAATGTTTTGAGAATTGTTCACTTTGTAAAGTTCTATTTACACCCTTACACTAGGCGTTAGGTAAAGAGGGTTTTTAAAGAAATACCCAGAACCTTCAGCTCGCTTCTCTTGCGGTAACATTGAATACAGATACTTGGAATTATTTTAAATGCAAATTTATATAAAGTCCACACCGTAGACAAAATTTGAAGGTAATCATCAAAAGAGAAAATAATTGGATTTTCTCTAAAATAATAGAATAATGTTAATTTTTTTTGTCTAATAAAACGTGGACATAACCCTCCAAACATATTGTTTCAAACAAAGCACAGATATTAAATCTCACTATGTTATTTTGGTACACTCTATTTGTCCTCCTGTTTTACTTCTTTAACACATCTTACATTTATATTTATGTACTATTTTTAATATGAATAAAAAACATGTTTTTTTTTAAAGAGTTACAGGTGCAGCGACTTTAGAATTTAAATTTAGTTTGAAAGAAGCTTTCAGCCATACCCCATTTCATAGTGCCTGAAAAACAGCACGCAAGCATTTAAAGATCTTATTTCTGGTAACCATACTTTTAGTTCAAATATTTAATCCCCAAACTACAAATTAACTAACACAATACACGTTAGAATGTTAATAAACCCATAAGTACAATTCGGTAACATATCTACTATCTTCACAGGGATATAAACCAATTGTTGTGTATATGTTTAGTTGCAGACCACGCTTGGGGCGATATCGAATTAGATTTGAATCCGCTCGATTGCTAAAGTCACAAATTTCTTGTAAAAAGTCTTAACTTGTTGAGAATTGAAGGAAGCAGAACACTGTTCAAATTGATATTTTGAAAGTGTGGTCAGACTTGATAACCATAAAACAATGGGAATTTAAATATTATTTTGAAAATTGTAACAAGAAAGACCTCGGTAGAGATCTGAGGAGAGTGTTCGATGTTAGATTCTATGGATTCGGTAACTCCTAATAATTTCGGTCCAGAAATAAATGACAAAACAAATTTTAACAGCTGACAATAAAATTAGATTTCTATCACATAAAATTTACTTTGGAATAGTTTATGGTATAAAATTAGCAAGCGTAAGATTTATTTAAATTTACAAATAACTTTCAGAAAATAAATAATTAATTACAAGAAGATAAAGATTACAACATAAAAAAAAGAGAATTTTTGTAGAAATTTAAAAAATATTATTTTAAATTTTGTAGATGTGAGAAAATTAGCTATGTTTTGCAATGTTTATTGTTTACCTCGAACAAAACTATCTATTATCTGTCAACAAGTAAACAATTTTAATGTTTACATAAACTATTATTACTGTTTAAAAGTGGATTTCAGACTCTGGTATTATAACACAAATTACAGTTGTTTTAACTTTTCTTGTAAAGTTTCAACATGGCTGACAAATACTCTCTGAGGTATTAAACAGACCCAGGTCGTGACAAATTACGGCCATTGCTTATGTCCAAATGTTTCGTCCCTTTTGAAACTTTCCTTATACCTAACTTTTCCATCTGAGAGTTGCAATATTTCATTTCTGTTGTTTATTTGCAAAATTTCTAATATAAAACGAGTCTCCTTGTCAGACTGCCATATGTCCTTGAACCTTATGTCCTCTGGAGGATCTGTAAGAGAACGTTTGTTATAGAAACTTTGAATATGTGGGTCATTTTTGCTGCACTTACTTTATAATTTCTAGCATATACGCAGTACAGAGAATGTCATGGGTAAAAAAACAATTGGTAGTCGAGGTTTACTGAAAAATTTTAAATCCCCGGAGCCCAAAATTGTGTTTTTTTAAATTTGTGTTGTCTATTTTCCCTTTATTTCCCGTTTATGCAGACCTACAGCCCAAATATGTTGACGAATTGTAATCAAATTTGGTCCGTGTTTAGTTTTTGACCACATCCAGAATTTCTCCCCCTCCAATGACTCAAAATTTGGGGGAACTGCTATATTTGACTGTATAGGAATCTTAGTACTTAAATATTGTTAATAAGGTAACTATCACTAAGTGTTTTGGTAGCTCAAGGGTTAAGGATCTCACTCACTGATCAAGAGTGACACTTGAAATCTTGTGTTCAAATCCCGCTCAGGGCTGTGCAGTTTGATTCTTTTCAACTGTAGTTTGGCGGAGGGGCGGCCCACTATAAATAAACGGTGGTCGTATTGAGTGGAAAGGGTTGTTTAGGTTAGGTTAGGTTAGAATCCAGCACCACAGACCACACCAATTTTGTCGATGTGTTAACTACAAAATAAACTTAATATTTCCAGTAAAACTACACTAACAGAAGGTAAATGTAACAAAACGAATTGAAGACACAGTCTGAATAAATCAACCCACCCTTCCAGTGAGGGGTAGGTAGCAGAGGTATGTAAATAAAATATCTTGTCACATATGGAGGAAATAATAGATTTTAAAATATATATTAAAATGCGCTGTTCGTAGTTTGTGAGGTCGCTATGAATAAAACATAAGTGAGTGAGAGAGACGGTAGATATTATGTTACACGGGGCGAAGAGAGAGGGTAGATATTCTGTCAATATTTCCCACGTTTGAATACTGATATAGAATCTAATTATCATAATTGTTTTAGATTATTGTGTAGTAGTGTATTTGTGTTTTCTAATTTTCTCTTCACTTTACTTCATTCGCTTTATTTGTATTACTATTATAATTAATTACTCTGGATTATCATTAATTATTCTTTATTTCTATCGTTATTATTATTTTATTTGTATTTGATTTTATACAGGGTGATTTGTAAATGCACGGCGATCTTTCGGAAAACGATTCTCGCACTTTTTAGTTTAGTAAATTTTATTTTATAGACTTTTGTAATCTAATTCTATAGCAACTGAAAGAGTTCTTTCTCATATCGCTTTTGCATGGAAATATTGACAGACTATTTACCCTCTCTCTTCTCCCCATGTAACAGAATACATACTCCCTCTCTCGTGTTTTATTCATAGCAACCTTACAAACTACGAACTGCGCATTTTAATATGTATTTTAAAGCCTATTATTTTCTCCACATGTCACACAATATTCTATTTACATATCTCTGTTACCTACCCCTCGCTAAAAGGGAGGGTAGATTTATTCAGACTGTGTCTTCAATTTGTTTTGTCCTATATGCCTTCTGTTGGGGTAGTTTTATAGGAAATATTGAGTTATTTAAATAATAAGATTATGTTATACTTTCTGAAATGCACTTTGTAACTTGGGTTTATTTTATTCTCTTAGGGTTACAAAGCCATGGATTGACTTTCATTGCGATTTAAATGTGATCTATTTTGGAATACACAAAACAAAACAAAAAATTTGGTCTGATTCGAATTGCTCCGAAATCCTCTCTGGTATCCTTAAGAAATATATGAATGTCTTTTTTTTCACACACGTCTCATGTTGACTTTTTACCAGGTTTCGAATTATCAGTCAAGACCGATTGAGTATCCTTATCAGACAGTTCAGTGCACAGTATATTTGTTTGATGATAATCTCCAAATTACTCCTGCCCCGTTATCGTAGTGTTAGGATAAAGTCGGTGACAAGAGTCTATAAAGACAGTGCCTACAGTTATCCCTACTGGAAGAATTAGAAGATAAAACTGATTAAATTGAGGTAAGATGAGTGTATAACCTCTGGTGGAAAATCAAATAGACCCATTCCCCAGAGTGGAAAGAATAGAGATTTAAAATGGAGGATCGAGTGTGCTGAAGATTAGAAACATTTTCACAACTCGGTAAAGGTTTGCCATTTTCTAAAGGATAAGAAGGATCGCTCCTGCAAAGTAAACATTTTGTTTAAATAAGAAAAGAAATTTTAAAAAGAAATATAACGTTCTAGTAAATATGTTCAAATACTCATTGAAAAGAATATATACTGTTGTTCGAGTGCCACTCCCAATAACGAATATCTTAAATTTAAGGTTGGAGTTAAATAAATGGTTGTTACACTATACAATGAACAGATATCCTTTTTACAGGTATCTACTAAAGGATAGAGTGTCTCTCTGGACTCTTCTTTGAGCTCAAGAGGATATCTTAAACGGAAGTTCCTGGAGTAAAGCAAAGGCTAGTCAGATTCTATGATGGTCATTCCAAATGTTCGAGAGTGGTATCAGGAAAATCTTAAAGGCGGTTATATCTTATTATCATGACAGAAAAATCTCTTCAGTGTTGCTTTTTTCTGGGGAAATACCACTATTCAACTCAATTTTCTATCCTTAGTTTGTTAAGGAGATTTGAAAACCAAATATCATTTCGACTGCGGTGACTTAGGTAACGTATATCTACCCTCTCTCTTAAACCAGCTATGGAGCTCTACTGGTGTAGTTAGGAGAGAAACTATAACATTTTAAATATGAGACATAGTGAAGGAGAACTGAGTAGAAAGAAAAAAGAGGAATATGATAAGAAATAAATAGATAAAATATACGCGAAGGGAAATAAATACGAAGGATTAAATGAATCGAGGAAGATACTTTAAGACTAATGAAAGTGGAAATTTTGAGGTTGTTCTCAAAAGGAAAAGAAATAAGAAATGTGTTTAAAAGATGCAAAACCGATGAAGTAATAAATAAAGCATCAATACAGACTTGAAAAGAAAAAAAAAATCAATGGGAGAGTGATTGCTTTCCAAACCGACGTTCAACCTCACACTCATTATTAGTTTTTTACAGGTGAAATTACAGAATGTGTTATAGAAGAATTATCTAATGTTTTCAGTTTGGTCCAAGGAAAAGTTTTTATAAGTATAACTTGGGAGCACCGATCATAAGAATAGTCAAATGCTTTAATTACCACCAACAAAAATTCTTTTTTTGAATCCAAAAAGAGTAAGCCTACCTCGACTAATCGTGTTGGACAAAAAGACTCATGTACGTCTTACATAAGATGAAATGACCCCTCAGGGGTTCATTGAAAGAGAGTACGAGTGTGAAAATTCCGAGGTAACCGGATTTATTTATCCTTCATTTTAGCCACTTTTTCTGTTAAGACGGTTTTTCAAAAAAGAAAAGTGATACGAGATTAAAAGTCAGCGTGAAGTAAAGTAAGTACAAAACAACA
Organism: Aphrophora alni; assembly: GCA_963513935.1. NCBI lineage: Eukaryota > Metazoa > Arthropoda > Insecta > Hemiptera > Aphrophoridae > Aphrophora > Aphrophora alni. The sequence goes on from OY740768.1 coordinate 6,979,599, forward strand.
TGTGGAATATACTAATGGAAAGTAGAAAATTTGAGGTCACTTTGTAAAGAAATTAGAAGTGTGTTTAAAAGATGTAAAAACCAAAAAAAGCTTTTAAAAATAAAGTATCGATACGGAGTAAAAGCACAAATGGAAAGTGTTTTGAGAACTGTTCGCTCTATAAACTACGTTAAGCCACAGCCTTCACTGAGGTAAACACGTATTTTAAATTATAAAGTTTGCTTTTTACAGAAAGTTCAATGAAAGAATTATCCAGCATCAGTTCGCTTCTCAAGTGAAAAAGATTAGTTGTTCGTAATGAACTTAATAAAATGTTGTTATCACTATCAAGGAAAAGGAACGCAAAAACTGTGATAAGAGATGGAAATATTAAAAGTCAGTGTGAACTAAAAGAAAATACAAATCAGGACTTTAATTGTGGAAGAGTCTTTAATACTGATGTAAAGTAGAATTTGAGGTTAGTGCGGGGAAAAGAAGTGTGTTTAATAGATGTAAAATCCAATGAAATGAAAACAAATTAAGATGTAAAAAAGCATTTACAAATAAAACATCAATGGGAAATCTTTTGGAAAGTCTTGTTTTATAAAACTAATTTCAGCCTTACACTGATTAATTATTAAATAAAGTGTTTTTGTTTTTTAAATTTTTTTATTTTTATTATTATTATCATTATTTTATAGGCCTACAGGAAGAAATATAGAACGTTCAGAAGACGAATTAATCAATGTTCGTTTCGTTCAAGTGAAATCAAGATTAAAATCTACGTGATGGTTGCTAGTAATGAACTCAAAATTTGGGGTTAATTCTCTTTGGGAAAAACAACTCATATAATGTTGGTGTTATAAAAACAGTATTTATCAAAATCTGTTGTAACGTTTGTAAAATATGCTGAAACATAAAGAATAAGAAGAGTCATACTACTAACAAGACTCGAAGTAAGAGTAATCGTAGAAAATTTCGACCTCCATTTTTGACTTCAAGTTTCATAGGGGTCAGTAAACCGAAAAAGTGTTTATGACATTCAATAACTTTTCATAACCTAAACTAATTTCGCTTTTAATATTTCAAATACTACATATTTAAAATAAATTCTCTTAAATCACCATTTGATAAAAACAATAAATGAATGATTTTATTGTTCCCGTTAATCTTATATATATATATATATATATATATATATATATATATATATATATATATATATATATATAATTCAGAAGGGCCTAAGTATTTTCGCTGAAAAACTGCTAAGCGCCCATTCAACCTAAAGAGGTGGGATAGTCTCATTGGAAAGCTTAGGGCCTGAGGATTAATAGTATATATAGAAAGTGACAGTGTGAACTAACTCACGGTTATAAGGGCACTTTTGCGAGGTTTTGAAATGGTTTTTAGAGACAAACCTATTAATACCTATTTCTGGATTTCTGCCCGGCAGATTTTCATGCCAAAAAACTTGTGCCATTATTTACAAAAAATTATTACATGATAATTTTATTTCATTTTTATATTTAAAAAAACATTTTACACCACAGTCACTATACATTTTTTATGTATTGCACCTAGTCAGCTGTTTTAAGTATGGGTTGTTATAATGGTTGCTATGGTAACTTAATTTACATCTAAAATAACAAAATTAAATTAAAGCACTTTCCAAAATTGTTTCACAGTAACCTAACCTATATCTGTTCTGAATTATTAAGGTAATGGATCTAATTACCTGTTATAAGTGTGTGATACTATTTGGTTGCTATGATAACTATATTTGTATGTAAAAGAACAAAATAAAGTTTTAAACACTTTCCAAAATTGTTTCGTTTGGCCTAACCTATTTCTGTACTGAATTATTAAAGTAATGGACCTAGTTTGCTGTTTTAAGTGTGCGATACTATATGGTTGCTATGATAACTAAATATTATGTATGTAAAACAACAAAATATAGTTTAAAACACTTTAGAAATTGTTTCACATTATCTAAGGTCCAACCTATCGTTGTGTGCTAAAAAACTTCTCCGAACCCAATCAACCTGTAGGAATGGAGGACGGTCTCATTGGAAAGCTTATTAGAGACTGGTAATCAATAGTACATGTAGAAAAACACTGTTTGACCTAACCAACGGCCATAAAGGCACTTTTGAGGGGGCTTTGAAATACGTTTTGGCAACAAACTTATTAATCCCTATTTCTGTAGTTCTACTAAGCCGATTTTCAGGCTGTTAGTTTGAAATGAAAGTACATTTAATATATCTCTCTAATTTATTACCATATTAGTTTTTATTACTATAATAGTCATGAGTTCTGTAACGTTATTTCGTTTTGGCTGATGTTTAATTAATTAAATTAATTATGTTATTACGGTCACTGATTCAACACTATTGTATTTGTAAAGCTAGGATTGTAATATTGAGGGAGCAATAAATTTATTATTCTATTTATACTAAAAATTATACAAATATTAAAAAAAAACGAAATGCAAAAATGAAGCAACTTTCGGAAGGGGTCTGTTGTCCTAGGACAATGGTTTTCCAAAATTGATAAATATAAAAAATTGTATTAAATAAACTATACCTTAGTATTAAATTTTTTTTCCATTACAACAAAAATTTACTAACAACACTAGTGAATATTACAGGAGCAAATAGACATCACGAGGTAAAAACCTATGAAACGAGGATGTTAAACTTACAACCACGAAAACAAAACGAAATTTCAAAACTCAAAGAAAGAAAGTGTTTTACGAAACAATGCTGTAATAATACTTAAAAAAACGAAGAATTTCAAAGACTTTCAACTAATCAAGGTATAGTGTAAATTCGGGAATGGGAAACTGTTGATGTAGTAAAAACTATTAAATTAATATTATTAATGTAAATTAATAACAATCAATTCATTCGTAAGAGTTTTGCAAACATTTTAGAAACCAGATTGTATAATTTGTAATTAAAATGTCGCCAGTATAGAAACAATGAACAAAACTCAAAAATATATACGTAACTAAACTGCAGGAAAGACTTTTTCATCGCCGGTGTAAAGTTTTTAATAAATTTTCAACAGGTAATTTTATCCATATCTAAACTAGGTCACCTTACAATGAAGCGAAGGAAGCTTATAAGTGAATGTATTGATTAGTATTAGCTTAAAATCTAATTTAAGTTAGTTGTATCGTGTTGTAACTAAACGAACTTCGTAAAACTGCGTCAACAATGCAATCCAAGTTTCTGAGGTTAACGTGGCTGAACTGTTTGAGGAATCACAACTTGAACTATGCATGCTGATACGCTGACATGAGCACGCGAATTTACTTTACTGTTTTGTGTCTCTCTCATAAATTCGGATAACAAAATTAACTATTAGAAGCTCATTGTTTAGGTTAGGAAGTGCTGAAAAATAAATTGAAACTAACCACCATTTTGATATTTTGCGGCCATTTTATTTACCCAGTGTAGGAAGTTTGGCAATCGTAAAAATGTTGAATGATTTTTTATTTTTCGTGGTGTCAGGAAGCCGACTAAATAATTTCCGACCTAATGTAATTCAGAAAAATCGAATTAAAAATCTCAAAAGTTTGTTTATATCTCGTGAAATTGAACCCTGAATCCCCACCAAGCCAATCGACTTAGTATCTCTGCGCATCTAAATATCACAGCTCAGGCTACATCTCACGCACTGAATGTTAATGATTGTTTTCTAATTTAGCTGTAAAAAGAAACATTTGAAACTATAATGAAAAATTAGGATGTGTAGCACTATTTTATTAGCTGTGAGATGTTTTCTAATTTAAATACATTTTTTGTTTATATTACTGTTATAAATTAAAACCAAAAATGATATGAAATGCGTATCTTGAATATTCAATAAAAGATATATAACTGAATTAAGCTCACAAGCAAGTTAAAATCTTCCTTATTGGAGAAACGACTAAGAAAACCACATAACAAGAACTCCTTAAGCCTACCTTTTACAACATTTTCCAAGGAATTTATTGAAAAGGAAACCTTTGAAGGACTAAAGTTTAAAAATAGTAACACTAATAACGATACCTCAAAGACATTTTGTGACTCTCGGTGAATGAATTTATGATTTAAAAGTAATTAAATACTCTTGAACAAAGTGTACAGTCAATGAATTTAAGTAAGACATATTTTCTTAACACGTTCAATTAAAAGAGTCCCCCTCCTTCAACGGTGCACTTATAGTAAGTACAGTCGTGCACTTATAGTAAGTACAGTCGTGCACTTATAGTAAGCACAGTCGTGCACTTTAGTAAGCACAGTCGTGCACTTATAGTAAGCACAGTCGTGCACTTATAGTAAGCACAGTCGTGCACTTATAGTAAGCACAGTCGTGCACTTATAGTAAGTAGAGTCGTGACATTTCTGAAGTTCCCTAGTTAGATCTACACTGTTTTATGTAGTGTTGTTACTTTTCTTTTTAATCTTTTCTATCCTGTCTCTCATGACAAACTCTTATTCTCTTCCAACCCTAACTTTAATACAATATTCGAAGGATAGACCGAGGGGGGTGTCGCCTCAAAACAATTAGGATTATTAAACCTAATGTTTGAATTATGTTTCTTTCCCGTCAGAACTGAGTTACATATTATCTGGTACATGTTGGACTGTGAGGTGTTAAGGGGCAGAGTATGTGATTTGACAACTAGTTAAGGGGCAAGATATGCACGTTGTGTAGCATCTACCTTTTCCTTTGTTTACAACTCTCAATTTTCGGTTGGCAATGAATCAGATTTTTACTATATTGGTAGTAGATTGATAGTTTTGTAAATAGTAAACAAGAACAAATTTTGTTTATCAAAACCCTTTATTCGGTTCTTCAAGGGAAAGACAATTTTTGAATGATGTATGTTTGTCTTCTGTTAAACCCTCTATAGTTCAAATGAGTACACCATTTTTAGAATCAAATATTTACGTAAACGTATTTTAAACTGGTTTTTTATATACCCATCATGGTACTCACCCAGCCTTCTCATTCAATATAATACAAGCAGATCCTATAAATATAATGCTCGAAAGTCGGTTTCTTAGACTTTGTGAGAAATGTTAAATAGTATTGGTTGGTAAGGGGTCTTACCCAGTAGGGTAAGTTTGTTTGTTACACAGGTTTTCTGAACCTCTTAGTTGTGTACATGAAGGACATATATGTATAAATCGCTACGTTCATGTCTGTAACTCAGTCGTGACTGATCCCGTAACTAAAAAAATATTAAATTTTCTTGAGAGGTAAAGATTAGAAATTGTATTTTTGACAATAACTTCGAATTAAAATCTACAACTTTTTATCTAATATAAGTTGATTAACACACGAGATATGAACAAATAAACTGTTTAAAATAACCGCAATTTGACATTTTTTATTCGACTTTAAATTTCATAGGGTTCTTTATGAACACACATATATCAAATTTAATATTTCTATTTTAATTTTTGTAGCCGATATCGTGCTTACTGTAAGGTTTTACAATACACTTTTTTAAAATTAATTTATTTTTATTGATTTCTCACTTGACACTTAACACTTGAATTTTATAATAATTATTATGGCTTTACTTGCCTTTTGAAACGCATTTGGACTTATTAACTTATTGAAATTTACAAATTCTGCTCTGGACCGTTACTACGTCTAACTTGCGTGGTGATAGTTTTTAGACTGTCTTAGAAAACTTGCGTCTCTCCTACTTTTTCCATTCACGCGGTTAAAATTTTCAATTTAGCATTGTACTTCTTTGAGATTCCATTTGTTATTTATTCGCGGGATTTTCTTGATTGGACGTTGCTTTTTTGCAGTCTTGTGTTTTACGTGGAAATACTTTGAGTTCATTCCAGAGGCCAATTCCCTGGGTTTTATGTGTAGCTTGCAAATATTATTTTCTCTTGGGAAACTTAAGTTGAACTACCGTTCTGCCTTTGCAAGTTGTTACTTGAGACTGTTATGCAGATGTGTAATTATCTTTATACTATCAGAGATAATTATTTTTTAATATGTCTCTGACATTATGTACAGGCGACAGCGACGACGGACGTACAGCATGCCGTAAATGATTTTTTCGTCTTTGTAAGACCATGAAATGTGAAGATTAGTCAAATATAGGAAGTCGAACGGTTTCCGATGATCAAACGTACCCTAAACTCAAACATAAACTCGTACTGCAATAAGAAGATTCAAATCGTAAATAAAAATGTTAAATACAGTTCAAAAAACTTTATGATTCTTGTATTGAACCTATTCTTATTTGTGTTTATTTCTTAAAGAGTAATTAGTGGAACATTTTTATCCTTCCTTCATGAGATTGACCCTAAGGATTGATTGATTATCAGGTCAGAATGATTGAACGTTAAGTCAGTGGAGGGAGAGGATCATGACACTTGTACTAACATCAAGAGACGCGTCCATCACATCACAAGCTGACCAAATTCAATTACCCCACGTCTCATCAACGTTCCGCTAAGGGAACTCTTGAAATTTCATTCTACTTTTAGTATTTTCGGACATTGTATAGAGAAATTTGAGTGGAAAAAATATCCATAGTTCTTCGCTGAAATATCCACCGTCCATACAATATCCACAAATGACAAGATTTTTTATAACATTTTTTGTGTCGAGGAATTAACAATTGTCTTGGGACAATCTGCAGTAAGATTACAACAGATTCTGATTTTTCATAGTGGGGAATTTTATTGTTGTTTAAGGTTGAAAATTTCTAGTTTTTTATTGACTTATAAAAATGAAAAAAAGTAACATAAAATACACCAAACTGTCGATGATCTAATGGGGTTGGAAGGGAACAATAGTTGTTCAAGAGAGACATTAAAGGAAAGATGAAAGAGAGAGGATCGAACCCAAGTCTGCATATCGGGGGACACGTACTCACTCTAGGTAAGGCCATGAGGGGAGGGAGAAGGTATTAAATACAATAAGGCATAACGAACAGTCATACAGACAAAAATGTTTTCGACTTAATGACGCGGAGCGCAACCAAGTGCAACGAAACAACAATGGCGGAATTAAGGAGAATCCTATCCTAACCACCACATTTTGCAATTTAGGCCTGAGGATCTCTCTACACATAGCTTATCAACTTAAACCTATAAATGGTAAATTACCCTATATTTTAAACTCAAGAAACTAAAATATTTAACGCAGTTAAAGTAAGTCCAAATTGTTCACTGTCCCTCTAACTCCCAAACGTCCTCATTTGCTTCTAATTGTCGTGCGTTTAGGATTTCATGAGCGCCCGCAAATCTTCGGAACCGTTTTGGATCGTTATGAACGCGGTTGCAAACAAACTTCTCATCTAAACCCAAACCGCAATTAAGAACCCAACTACGATGATCAAGTCGCAACTAACGTTTCCGGTTCTCCGAAATCGTAACAACTTTCATGTGAAGTTTCATATTATTTAGAAAGTTCTGTTACATTGGTTTGGTTAGGTTAGGTTAGGTTAGGTTAGGTTGGGTTAGGTTAGGTTAGGTTTCTTTTCTGCGTTTTCTCTAAAACGTTACAATAACTTCAATGTAGTTTTGCGTCAATTAATTATAGTCCCCTAATATGTAAACAGTAATCAGATCATTTACCTTTCTAACGAATTGAGTCACCTGCTACCGAAGCCCACCAATGGTCCATTTTTCAGAAACGACCATCAGCAATATAGGATTATACGCTGTGGTTTTAAAGTCCCTTACGATGTTTTGTACATTTTATGTGAGTTTTTTTAACCAATACACCACCTATTACAAACGTAAAAACACTAATTTAAGTGTGTGAACATTTTAGGGGATCACTGTATCTATGTCCAAGATGTAGAAGTCAATTTCAAACATCTTAATGCAAAGGTGGTCATACAACTTAACAGTCTTTTTTTTTTTCTAAAACAGTGATTGAATAAAAACTGAAAAATGTTTTACCTTTCTCCAGATATCAGTAGGTTTAAAATTGATGAGTAGACTTGAAAGTTGTAATGTGAAGCGGTATTTCTGTTCTTCTAAAAGAGGTTTTACTGTTTTCGAGATATCACTGTTTAAGCTAGGCTAGGTTACCATATCTCAAAAACTGTAAAACATTTTTTTCAGTTTTGATTCAACCATTGTTTTTAGAACAAAAATACAGTGTTAAACGATATGTTGCATGACCGCCTTCCCATTACAACTTTCAACTCGACTTCTAAATCTTAAAGATACTGTTATCTCGAAAACTTTGAAACCTTTGTACGTTTTGATTCAACTACAGTTTTTAGAAAAAATAGGTCGTTGTTAACCACCTTCGTATTAATTTTTAGCAAACTGACTTCTATATCTTGATCTTAAAGTGATCCCCTAAAATTCTAAAACACATAAAAAGTAAGTGTTTTAAAACTTATAATAACTGGTAGTAGATAAAAAACAATATGATATAAAATGTGAAAAAAAGTAAGGGAAGGGATTTGAAACCATTCTGTATAGATCGATGGTTACAGCATAATATTTACAACCACTGCAATTACAACGAATAGTACAATCATACATTCAAAATATATTAAAAACTTATATTATTACTCTTTGTGGTTTGTGTTTTGTTCAAGTGTACAGTAGCTAAGGTATTATTAAGCGTTAGGTTATTGGCATCAAGTGTAATTAGTAAAGGCTTTTGGCGAATGCCCTTAAAGTCTGTTAACTCCTAGAACCAACAAAACCTACTGGACTATAAACTATTGTTACATCACATAGCTACATCGTGTTTTCAAGTACAATTAATCTAATGATAGTTTTAAAACATTCAAGCAGCAAGATTTACTGTTCATAGAATCACTATTGAATATAAATCCTATAATATTGAAAGTAGTGATTCCCATGTTCGAAGATTTTCCACGAAACTCGAACAAGGAAGTTCGGTCCCAATAAAATACTTACAAATGTTTAAGGATTGGAAACATCTCGCCGCAGGTGTTACTTTGCAAAACACTTTGAAACTGTATAAATCTGAACCAGTTGATTCAAAACAAGACGGTGAAGTTTGGAGAGAATAATGGCTAAAGTTACCCGTGGTGGAGGGAAACATTTGGACATTGAAAATAGCGGGGGATTTGTCAAAATTATTTAGTCGATTTGTCAGAAATGTTTTGTCTAAACGATGGTAAATTAGGATCGTAGAATTTGTATTAGAAAATTTTAAGATATTCAAATTAAACTGCCATCTTGGATTCAATATCCATTAAAACAATGATAATTAGAGTGAACACACTATATGGAAATTATGTATGAGCTGTCATTTTGAACTTTTCGGCAATACAAAAGTGGTTATCTTTATATTATTATAATTTTTTATTTTTATAACATTTTAAGTTTTAGTAAATATACTAAGCTTCTTAAGCATTTAATAAATTATCATTTAAGTAACTACTGTAATATATTTATTGCTTAAGTACGCAATTTCTCTAAAACTTTTTTTTTTTTTTTTTTTTTTTTTAATTTAAGAGGACTGGACAACAAATAATGAAACCAAAATCATTTTAACTTACTGTTAAAAAGCCCGGTATATTAAGTAAACACACACGCACGCACACACCCCCACACACATATATATATATATATATATATATATATGTACATACCAGGTGTCCCACAAAGAGATTGCGGCACTATGGATCACTCTACAAACGTTATACTTTACAGTTATGTTTCATTGATATGTAAAAAAGTACCCTCTATTTTCACTTTTTTACGGTCAATAAAAACAAAATGGCGGAATAACGAAATGAACATTAATCATTTGGATAGAACCCCTTCTTCCTTCAATGGAATTCAATTAATATATACATTTCTATCTGTTGAATCACGATCAGCTGCTGTTTTGTTAACAGCACAACAATGAAACAATTTCAATCAGTTTATGTATGACATTGAACCTCGAAGTAATGAATTTTTCAATTGAACAAAAATGAAATGTTTGTATTTGAAAAATAATATGAAGCAAAAGTTGGTTTCATAGAACCTACCTAAATGTAATTCCTCAAAAAATAGATTCTCATCTTAATGAGTCGAATATGAGAGTCTCTTTTCCAACAGAATAGAGGGTCCTTCTCATTATAACTTACCCAAAGCAGTTTTAGTTCGATATCTTCTCAACCGTTGGTTAGGTCGTAGTTAACTTCATGGAATGGACTCCCCAGAATGAGGCTGATTGGAGAGGAATTACCTCGGCAATTTTTTAAAAGCGCTTATGATTCTGTTACCAGGGGACTTAAATTTAAGAAAGGCGGAACCAAAATGGTAACAATGTTTAGAAATTAAAAAAAAAAATTAAAAAGACAAAAACAAATTTAGTGATTAACAAGGCTCAAGTTTATTGAAACAAAATTTTGACGTTTCAGATTTTATCATTTACAACTGAGAAATACATCCTGAGACAAATTATCATAAACAGCTTATGATTAACAATCTTATAATTAGTAAAGTTATATGCCCTTAATACAAAATATTATATTTTAAATAAAAAAATTAGTCAATAGATTCTGAAGATTTATCCCCCCCCTTTTTAGTTTATATATTTTATCGTTACAAAATTTAACAAAACAATGAGCACAGCTTAACAATTATCAGGATTATAATTAATCCAAAAAAAAAAGATTATACGCCCTTAAATGTAAAAATTACAAAATAAAAAAAGATGAAAAGATACTGATATTTATCCCCCCCTTTTTAATTTATGAAATGATAAGTTAAAAAAAAAAAAAAAAAAAAAAAGGTTACATAATATTACTTATTTTATAAATTACTTAAATGCTATATTGGCCAATAAATATATATATATTTTAGATAAAGAATTTATTATAAAAAAAAAGAGAAGTTTATTTAAAAAAGGAAAATTTTGAATATTAAGTTTTATTAATTGACGTCAATTATTTTAATTTAGACAATAACCTCTGGGAGGCTGTTAGGACCGAAAGTTTGCATGCAGGCTCCACCCAATAAATATTTTATATATTTTACAATTAATTACACAAGTCTACATCTAAAAGGTAGTTTTTTAAGAAAACATATTCGCTGAAATAAATTTAGGCACATATACAATATGAGTTTAATTAGAGTTCTATAAAGTCAGTTTTTGTAATATCACTTTTGTGCACGTGAAACTCTGAAGCTATGTTGGATAAAACGTGTTTTGTTAACAGGACGAAACATGTTTAGATCTTTAGCTGTGTTTCTTCTACCAGCATATTAGCTATGGCAAAAAACATGTTTTTTAGCGTCTTGTACAAAATCAGACATGTTTTAGCATTAATGTTCATTATTAAAGAAAATATCTGGTTATTTGTCAAAATCAAAGAAAATTGATTGTATAACAGAAATTCGTTAAGATTGTACTTAAAAGCTTCTTAGATGATTATAAATCTATTTATATATATTTAATTTGTTTGAAACAAAGCTTGTATAAGACTTGCAAAGATCTGCAAGGTCTGTAAAACGAAATTTTCTGATTTAGAACAGATTTCTCCAATTGTTTTATATTTGACATGTTCAATAAGATATTTTGATCATTTAAAGTTCAACATTAGTTTGCACATATTTCACATAATTGTTCAAAACTCAAAATGTGCCTTTGCAAGGTTTTGTAAAGTATGTTTTAACAAAAGAAAATTTTTATAATCATTGAGTTTCAAAAGAACATTGAATATTAAATAAAACATGAAATACATATTTTAAAGAATACATGATAGTTAATAAATTATTTTAAAGCATTAACAAAAATTTAAAACATGATAAAATCTGTACCTGGAAAAATCCTGTCGCAGATCACGTAAGCTTGTGCCGTGAAAATAATAATTTAATTAACATTATAGACTAAAACGCACAGAAACTGTAGATTAAGCATCGTTGAAGACTGAAGCAGGATTTTGAGAATCAAGAGAGATTATTATATCTAACGTAACGATGTAAAAAAAGGTCAGGCATTGTGAGTGACTACCGGTGGACTAGATAACGGGTCTAGAGCAGACAGGCTGTCTTGCCGTTGTACTTTAGCCTCCGATATCATATGATCATTAGTTTTGGATAATCTCGCCGGGTGGCAGCATCTGTCAAGCAACGGAAGTAGTATGTGGAGAACGAGTTAATGATATTTATTTTGCAGAATTGATTATTTGAATTTGAATGCTACAATTCTTTTTTGTTTCGTTGCTATCAGTGCATAGATGATGATGAACTTCAATTCGAATAAAGATTAAATTTGGATCATTAATAATTTATTACTGTTATTTTCCATTACTTCTTTTTTTTTTAAGTTTTACACATTTTCATTTTATCTGAAAATCAACAATTTGTAATTGTCATGCAAATAATATCATTTTTGTGAAACATCCCATTAATTTGTTATTCCGCCATTTTGTTTTGACAAAATGAAACTTTAGGGTACTTTTTAGATATCTATGTAACATAACTTTAAAGCGTCAAGTTTGTAGAATGTTCCATATGTCCGGCGTATTAATTCATAAATAGCGACCTCTTCATGGGATACCCCATACATACTGTGTGAGATCATGAAAGTCACAAGCTGTCCTTTGGAGAGAGAGAGAGAGAGAGAGAGAGAGAGAGAGAGAGAGAGAGAGAGAGAGAGAGAGAGAGAGAGAGAGAGAGAGAGAGAGAGAGAGAGAGAGAGAGAGAGAGAGAGAGAGAGAGAGAGAGAGAGAGAGAGAGAGAGAGAGAGAGAGAGAGAGGAGAGGAGTTCGTACTATAGAACGTTTCTTAGGTCTTCATTGGAAGAGAAAAATGGAAAAAATAAAGCTTAATTCTGTCGATACAAACCAAAAGAAAGGTTGGTGAAAACAGAACCTATTTATAAACACAGTTCTTAACAAACAAATGATACTGTTATAATGTTCCTTTTTGAATATTTGCAAATCACAAATTCCGATAACAATTAAAGTGTCTTAAAATGGTAAAAATATGAATGGTTTGGTTCTTTATTATCACATTGTATATTCTACTAAGACCCATTTTGAGTCACAATTAAGAAAATATACTCGTAAAACCCAAAGTAAAAAAAAAAAAACAACAACAAAAAAATTCAACAACTTATTATAATTGTAGATACAAATATAATAAATTGAATTACATGTTTTAGTGACCAAAAACGTGTACCAACCATGTTGTACCAGCATGACATGACCTACCAAAACATGTTTTAGTGACCATGATCGATGCCCATTTTATGATCTAGTGATTAGTTTATTGTATAATGTCGACGGGTATTTATAATATAAAAAGCAAATTAATTGTTTGAGCGAAAGCATAAAGTATAATTTAAAATATTCTATTCTTGAAGCACGAAAAATTAATTTGATTAATACTAAACTTAAACAAGTTAATACAAATATTTAAAGGATGTTCTGACTAGATTTTAAGGAAAATTTCAAATATATGGCCGCTAGAATTTGTTTTTGTTTAATAATTGTTTGAGCAGAAGCAAAAAATAAAACGTAATGACCTTCCAGTAAGCATGAAAAATAACGTACAAGTACTTTGACCAGTTAGTACAGATATTTGAAGGATTTCTGATGAGATTTTAAGGAAATTCTGTTGGAAAATTTCAAATATGCTACCGGTAGAATTTGTTTCCTTTGATAATTGTCTGAGCAGAAGCAAAAAATAACGTAAGGACCTTCCTGTAAGCAAGATAAATAACGTACCTAGACCAGTTGGTTCAAATATTTAAAGGATGTTCTGATACGATTTTAAGGAAAAATCTGTTGGAAAATATCAATATTGGCAAGATCTTTAATTTGTTTTTATCTTTAACTTTCCTTACTTAAGTTAAACAGCTTTAAAATGTACATATCTTGTATAAAGATTTATTACAATCTATATAACCAAACCAAAGATAAAATAATTACATAAACCGCATACAAAAAATATTAGACTTCTCACCACCTTCAGATTAAACATCTGTGATTTATTATAGTACTTGTTTGACCTAGGAAAAGGAAATAATTCAATAAATAACTCATTGACACATCATTAAAATGGTAAATTTATGTACATATTATTATTTACATATAGATTAAAGAACACGCTAGAGATATCATAATTAATTATATATAAAATAACTTATGTACATATATAATAGCTATACCCTGTGTTGGTTTTAATGAGATATTATTTAAAAAAAAAAACTAAGATCATTTTGATTCGGTTAATGAAGCTTTCGTTACAAGCTAGAGTAGTTTGATTAATTTCGAGTGATATATTATTTTCAACTATGTCTTTTCAATATTTTCTAGTTTACACGCTTCGGAATAATTCCATCATCACATCAGAGTAAGACATCGCTGAGAAAATAATGCTCAATTAAATTATTGTAAATGGCAAAAGTAGAATATTTAGTTTTCCTGTCCACACTAGCAGGACATGTATGTAATTTACTTGTACTTTACTTGAATCGACCGGAAAATAAAAAAAAAAAAACAAGTTGATGGGGTCTCCGTGGTACGTACCCAGTTCATTGTACAAGCACATTTTTCAAATTTAATGTTCTTAGACTATATAAGAAATATTAAATTGCATTGGTAGATCAAGGGGTCTTATCCATTAGGGTAAATTTGTTTAAAACAGTTTTTACACAGATTTTCTGAACATTGTAATTGTATATGACAACTGTTTTGTCGTCGACTAGGTTCTAACAGGATAGTAAAGAGTCGTTTCGCTCATCAGCGTCTCGGCCTTTGAAGTGGTGGTTAGGTTAGGTTAGGTTAGGTTAGGTTAGGTTAGGGTAGTAAATATGTGAAGAAGCCTTCTTACGCTCTTACTAGTGACACAGCCCTGTCTGATATCGTATGTTCTAGGCAGGTTAGAGTTTGGGGTTACATTTTGACAATAAATTTGCTATTTTTCATCGTAGAGATGTGGGATTGATACCATTAGATGCAGAATTGAAATTTGCGAAGTTTTATTTAATTTAGTGTGATATCAGTTGAATAATACACGAGATATAAACAAAAAACAGTTTCACATTTTCATTTTGATTTTTCTGAATATCAATAGAGTTTTACATGAGTATATAGTTCTCTATACCAAAGCCTTATTTTTGTCGTTGCTATCGTGCTAAAAAATAACGGTATGTTGAAAATAACTTGAAGGTCACATAACAGAGGATATTTTTTACTGTTAACAAAATTAATATTTCATATACTGAGTAAATATTAGAATAAATATACAAATTCACTGAGATCTGTTATTTGTAAATTAGATCAAATTTCAAATATAAATTTACTACTTTTTGACATTAAAACAAAACTTTTAAAAGAAGAAATCTTACGTAGACTATCCCATAGAATGTAAACTCTGTTATTATAGAAAACTTACATAAAATATAAACAACTTTGTTAGGAAGTTTATCTTTAAAAAAAGGGGGAAAGAATTTTATTATTGAAGAAAAACTTTTTCGTTTAAGATAAACTGATAATTTCACGCCGCCAAGAAGAAATGTCTTACTTAATTCTGAAACATTCAGTTTTGGTCAATAAATTCAATACATCTAAACTTATAGTATCAAAAATGCCCTTTATAAGTGATCAAACTTCTGTAAATTTAGGATTCCAAAAAAAAGAAAACTTCCAAATTAATATTGTACGAAACAGGTGATTATTTGTATGTTTTTAATTTGTTTATTTTTCCCTACGAATTTATGGATTCAATCTTTGTATACTTTTCAAAATACAGTTTTTAACCTTTAAAATACTTTTAATGTTATGAATTATATAGTAAAAATATGATAATCAGACAATTAGTAATTATTGTTTAAGTAAATTTTTAAATTGTAAAAACATTTTTTAGTCGATAATATTTTACTTGAAGGATATAAAAACCCACAAAATACTTATTTTATAAAGCTAAATATCCTTCAGTGGCTCACTTTAGCAAACCCGAGATATTCTAACTAGGTCTACACCTTTCTTCATATAGTCTAGGTTTGATAATTTTCATTTTCCTGTCAAGTTACCTTTGACCGACAGTTCTTTTCCAACCCTGACGTGTTCGAGGGTTGTATTTTATGCTCTTTTCTACTTCTTTTTTTTTGTTTTTTAATAAAGGGGGACGAACACCGAGAGATTTTCGAATTTAAAAAAAACAAGGGCTATAAATCAAATCTACATAGAATAATGTCCAAACGATTTTTCAATAATAAAGAAATATTATTTTTTAAAATTATTAACATTTTGAATTGATATGTTTAAATTTGAGTTTTCGAATTGATTTAACTATTTAATTTGTGTAGAACCTTTATTGGCTCAAAGCTTTGCACCTTTAGGATATCAAAATAGTGAGTTTGGAGCTGAAAACTCCCAAGTATCTAGCTGTATCTGCTATTTTTTTATGTAGTTTTGGATTAGATCCCTCTCTTTTATCTTTCCTATCAGGTCTCTCTTGACCTACTCTTGATCTTTCCGATCCCTGACGTTGTAAGAGTATTCGAGGATTAGATGTCTTTTAGTTGTTTTTAGGGGATAATAACCGAGAAACTTTTCTCCTTTAAAACCCCCAAACAAATTAATCTGCCTTTTTAAAACAAAATTAAAATGTAAGTTTTTCTTCTTTAATGGAATAAAACTATACCCTAAGTTTAATTATATATTCGCAGAACACTTTAGAATATTATAATACAAAACACAGTTTATCTTATTATAATTATAAAATATTTCGATAGTGACATACGACTAAAGCAATTATGAAACCACATAATAAAAATATTTATAAATTATTATATTTACACAAAAACTATATATTTCTAAAACTGACTTAGAATATGAAATTTATAAATACACTTATATATGAATAAATTCTAATATACATATCTTGGTAATAGTATGAAAAATAATTCACAATGTAACATTGAATGTAATAATTTAATATCTTTATATTGATATAAATTTGGCTGCTTTACAACTTTTAATAAAGTTATAGATCATATATTCTGATCCAAACTTATTGGTATAGTTTTTATACATGTTTGACATCATACATTCATATATATATATATATATATATATATATATATATATATATATATATATATATGTGTGTGTGTGTGTTTGTACCTTTGTTTTTATATTCTAAATTGAAAGCTAGGTTAGAATAGCAGGATTGAGTGGCAGGCGAGGAAATTCGTCTGATCAATGTGGAGGGGGAAGGATCCCTAGTATACTTGACCCTTTATAAGTCATCTCACTGTTAAATTTAGTCCACTATTGGTTTATACCCCCTTGAGGATGGTAGCTGTTTCCGAAATGTATATAAGGGTCTATTAAAATTCTTAACGTTAGTGTTTTATTTGTGGTTTGAGGACTACTTCTTTAACATCAAACTTTGGAGTTGTCGTAAATTATTAATTACGATTATTTTCTCAAGTTTTGTTGAATATAATTGATTAGAATTTACTGTTTAAAAATATTGTAGACAGCACTTTTAATACGTATTTTTTTTCAAGACAATAAAACATTAAACTACAATAAAATAACAAACTCCTGGTAACTTTTGTGTATCTAAGAAAACAAGTTAGTTACAATTTTCTTCTCTAAAATTTTAAATTTATAAAGGAATTTATTTAATTATCATACATTGTAAAAAAACACTTAAAATGTTTAAAACAAAAGGCGAATTGTACTTTATTTAGTAGTCAAAGTATTTCTGGACACACCCAAGAAAGCAGCACCTGTATAGATTTGTCTAAGAGTGTGTAATATCATGACGAAAATAATGCTTCAACCGTTTACTAATTTTTTATTTAAAAAGATAAACTGATCTAGCGGAAATGTCAAAATTATGATTTAAGGACATTTGTTTTAAATTTTACCTAATCATATTTTTATATTGAACAGTAGATAAAACGCTATTTTAATCTAAATTAGTTGAAGCAAATATTGTTTATAATTTCTGACATGAAGTATGATCTTAAATATTTGGAAGTGATTTTCTGGGCATTATAACATAGAGTGTTGCATTGTTATGCTCTTTATACCTGTGGTATGCATTCTAAGTTGTAGAGGCATACAGGCCAGCTTTGATGAGAACTTGATCAGACGCCACGAACTTGTATCTAAATCTCAAGATGGCAAAGATTCCATGTTATGTTATTATGTTACGATGTAAAAAAATTGCACAAACTTTCTTTCAACCATGAAAACAAATATTCTCGCGCATCTCTTTATAAACGGGCAACTGGAAAAATAACAGTCAAAAAGTGAAAATGAAGTCACCATTTTAAGGTTCATATAAAATAGTTTTAACTAGACACTAACCATGCTTTGCTTGTGCCGTATAACCACGTTCTAAACTTAAATAGTATTTGATTTAAATAAGTTTTTGTGACGGCGGTAAACATTAGTTTTCATTGTTTTAAATTAACACAGTGTGTTTTATGTTTATAATTGTGTTGTATAGATTCGTATTTGTGTATTAATCTATTATGAAGACTTAACGACAGACGGATGTTAAGTCCGAAACGTATGTCGTAAATAATAAAAGAAACTGTAAAATCAGTATTACTGGCGGTAAGTGAATATAAATTATTTATTATCACTCATAAAATGCTGATTTTTAGAAAATTATATTTAAGTCGATGTAATTGAAATTTTTCAGTTGGTAGAATTATCAGACATCTTTTGCAAAACCCATATTTAAAAAAAACTAAAATTACCAAGTACATCGATCTTTTCATCCATAAAAATATTTTCTCTAGTGTAAAAGTGAAAAAAAAAAAATGTATTAGCTAGAATATACGTACGAATAATGTTTCATGTTTGTAATATTTGTTTAAAGAATCGTTCATTTTTAGGTTATTGTTAAAAAAACATCCTTTTATGTATTTTCTTATAAATAATTTGTCCTTTTTGAGAAGTTCTATGATGCAATCCAGATCTGGCTTCGTCTGTAACAAATTAAATAAAAATGGTTTATTTTTGCTTTCTTCTATGCACTCATTTATACAATTTTAGTGAAGATGTAGTAGAAAAAATATAGCTTTGAGTTGAATAGAGGTGGATTCTGGGTCACGAACCGCCACTGGCTGTGAAGCTGGATTCTACTGTATATCAACTAAGGTTGAACTTGGGAAATCTAGCAACAATATTTCACGTTGAAATGCTTGTGATATTGTACTTATCGCATCTATATTTGAAATAAATATATTACAAAGATTTAATAATCAGTTCAGACAGTCAGGCTGTACCACTAAGGCAGTGAGTTTTCATTTTTCGCATGAATTTTCAATTTTAATCAAGTGGGAGTGTTACTTAACCTCTTAAACATCAACCAGGTTAGTGTTTGGTTACATAAGGGTTGAGTGTAAAGAAACTTGATGAATTGATAAGGAAAAGGACAGGGGCTTTGGTTCTGTATCTGCTTGCGGAATAAGTAAATCTATTGGAAGCCTTAAGAAGATGGGGGAATACAGAGATCCTTAACAGTCGAAAGGAAGTAAAAAAGGATGAATTTTATGGATCATTGTTCTACTCCGACCAAACTTTTTTTAAATACGTAATCTTACTGAGTAAACTGAGCAAGTCTTCAGCTTCGTCATTGCACTCGGTGAATTCAAGAAGCATCATGGATTTGACGATGGTTTAATCATTTAGATTTAGAATTTAGACTTTGTGGAAAATACGTGGCAACCCTATTACTCCTGAAGTGTGAAATACTGGATTAAAAGAGACTACTGATTTCGAGTTGTACACCAGGAAACAAAGATGATCTAGTGAAACAGGTTCAGTATCTCACGAAGAATATAGAACTAATCTGATGAATTATAACATAGAAGTACAGAGAAATCTTTTTAAGCTGAGGAGTGAAGCGTATAAAACCTGTTTCCTCAATAATTAAAAAAAAACTCTCAACTCATGATGAAGCCAGAATTTTAAAATTCACTCTGTGAGAAGAGATATTGAAAGTCAAAGGTAACGCAATGCAACCATGACAAACATAATTAACTGTTAAACATTATGTGTGCAGGTGAGTGGTTGCTAAGGAGACGAATTTTGTTCACTAATATTACCAGTTGTTTACGTCAACAAGAATCATCACATCAGTTTGTGTTTGTAACCTAATTTGTAGTTTTGAGGTTATGTTTTCTTATAATTGTAAAAAATTCAAAAAATATTAATTAATATTATTGGACAGAAATTTAAAGACAGTAATAAACTAATTATAAAACAACTATTATGTTTCTTATAAGTTTCATCTGTAGACCTATATACTTTAACGGAATATATTGTTGTGTAAATTTTGCGTAGATAAGTTTCACTTTTGTAGAATAATACTCAATCTTATCTCTTTTTTGAAATAATAATGTATGATAACTTTCTTATAATAAATCAATTAACTGTGTATACTCATTGAGAATTTACCTCACAAACCTAACCTGTTTTATTTGTTTCTACCTGTTGTGTATGTAAATTTGCGTAGATAAGTTTCACCTCTGTAGAATAATACTCAATCTTATCTCTTTTCTGAAATATTAATGTATGATAACTTTCTTATAATAAATCAATTAACTGTGTATACTCATTGAGAATTTACCTCACAAACCTAACCTGTTTTATTTGTTTCTACCTGTTGTGTATGTAAATTTGCGTAGATAAGTTTCACCTCTGTAGAATAATACTCAATCTTATCTCTTTTCTGAAATATTAATGTATGATAACTTTCTTATAATAAATCAATTAACTGTGTATACTCATTGGGAATTTACCTCACAAACCTAACCTGTTTTATTTGTTTCTACCTGTTGTGTATCTAAATTTGCGTAGATAAGTTTCACCTCTGTAGAATAATACTCAATCTTATCTCTTTTTTGAAATAATAATGTATGATAACTTTCTTATAATAAATCAATTAACTGTGTATACTCATTGAGAATTTACCTCACTAAACCTAACCTGTTTTACTTGTTTCTACTTGTTGTGTATGTAAATTTGCGTAGATAAGTTTCACTTCTGTAATGTTTAGTTTAAAATAATATTGGGTCTTTTTGGAAGATCTTTTTTAATGTGCTGCATTTAATAAGTAAGCCTTAAATTAAATTAATTCAGATATGATATTATTTTGAAAAAATGTAATAACATTCTCCTAACCTCTAATAATATGTATTTCCCTACAGTATCTAAAAAAGAAATTCATTAATTTTTATAAAATATACACAATAACATACAACGGCTTTTAGTTAATTTGTTAGATGACAGTAGCTTAAAATCAATGAAAATCAGTTTGAAGTTTGTTTAGTATGAAATACAACAGCTCTTTTATAATTATATTTATTAATTTTGTTTGAAGTTTCCTTCACTACGCTCCACACGAAACAACATTCCAGCCAGTCTAGTTTAATTTGAACGTGTCAGGAATTTGTTTTGACTGCTCAAAACATTTTCATATTCGTCACCGTATCAACCAATTTTATAAATTTGAATATAGCGGATTCATCACGCAAACCTTTAAACCGTATTGAGGTTATGTTAACTCAAGCAAATGCTCAATCCAACAAGGTGTGTAACACAAGAAAATGTCCAATATTTGATTTGATGATTTGACTACACATTTGATGATCTCTCAATGCCTACGGTGATGAATATTCAATTTGCAGTGACTTTGATAGCAGTGTATACGTATTTTTCAATTTGTTTTTATATTTCTGAAATGAAAATGGTTTTATGTGAATCATCTAATTATTATGTTGGTTTTTGTTCGTTTGTTAATGGGTTAGTAATAGATTTAATGAGAGTATATTCCATTATATATTTCTTCTTACTGTTTAAAGGGGAAAAACCTCTTGGTAATTATCGCCTTTTTTTAAACAGTCACGATACTCTTATAGCGTCAAGGTCGGAAAAGAACAACAGTTAGTCAAGAGCAAAGATGAAAGAATAGATCTAACCCAAAACTACATGATGGAAGGTGTAGATTCAGTTAGGCCCCTTCGGACGTGCCATAATGTACAATGCATGAGGTGTAACTTGACTTAGATCTCTAGATACGCTTAGGAACTGAGTGTTGGATTGGTACTGGGGGGGGGGGTACTACATAGTCCAAATTTTTGGCTTCGCTTTGACCAAGCATTTCGGTTTATTATAACGCCAAGTTTTTGGCGATTGATAAGGTAAGTTTGCAATCTAAGCCTTTAGATTGTAAATATTTAAGAATGTAAGAAATTAAACAAATCTTCAAACTGGTAGTTTCAACAGGTAAGCAACCACAAATAGTTAATCTCTGTTATGGTTTACGGATGGTTGAATGATATATATTCATCCTGTTATTAGCTTAAATCAGGTGATTTTTTTATTCGTGTGGTGCAATTGTTTTATTTATTTTCTCCATAATATTTAATTTTACTTTCTATATTCTAAATATACTAATCAGAATTACACAACATTATATCCTACATTTGATATTTACCATTTAAAAGAATGGAAATAAATTCCAATATTTGATAAAATATTGCGAATAAAAGTCCTTTATGGTGGGAATCTCCGCTAAGATTGTATGTGGTTGTTACAATTTCGATATACCTATGCTGGGTATACACCTTTATTATGTAGTCTTTGGTAATATCACTCTCTTACAAAGATTTCTCTTGATCAAATTTTGTTTCCTAACGTCATTAGAGTATTCTAGAGCTAGGAGTCTATCTACTCTGTTGTGTTGATTATATTATTAATGTGGTGCTAACTGAGTGGAATTCAAGGATGTATTATTCAAGGATGTATTTAGATGGCTGAGCTCAACTTAGAGAGTATCTGCAGAGCCTAAAGAAATTATGCACACCTAATAATGAAGATTGAGTAGTTGTACGTTGCTTCTATATATTTTTTTAATTTGTACGTTTTTCTTTGTTGTTTAAAGGTGAAAAACCTCTCGGCCTATCCTTCGAATATTGTAATAATAACTTTATTATTTAACTCTAACTGAGTTGTAAGATAATAAGAGTTTGTCATGAGAGACAGGATAGAAAAGATAAAAAAGAAAGGTAAAAACACTACATAAAATAGTGTTGGGAACTTCAGAAATGCCACGACTCTACTTACTATATGTGCACGACTGTAATTACTGTAAGTTCACGACTGTACTTACTATAAGTGCACGACTGTACTTACTATAAGTGCACGACTGTGCTTACTATAAGTGCACGACTGTACTTACTATAAGTGCACGACTGTACTTACTATAAGTGTACGACTGTACTTACTATAAGTGCACGACTGTACTTACTATAAGTTTACGACTGTACTTACTATAAGTTCACGACTGTACTTACTATAAGTGCACGACTGTACTTACTATAAGTGCACGACTGTGCTTATTATAAGTGCACCGTTGAAGGAGTGGGACTCTTTTAATTGAACGTGTTAAGAAAATACGTCTTACTTTAATTCATTGACTGTACACTTTGCTCAAGAGTATTTAATTACTTTCAAATCATAAATTCATTCACCGAGAGTCACAAAATGCCTTTGAGGTCTCGTTATTAGTGTTCCTATTTTAAAAATTTTAGTCCTTCGCAGGTTTTCTTTTCAATAAATTCCTTGGAAAATGTTGTAGAAAGGTAGGCTTAAGGAGTTCTTGTTATATGGTTTTCTTAGTCGTTTCTCCAATAAAGAAGATTCTAACTTGCTTGTGAGCTTAATTCAGTTATGTATCTTTTATTGAATATTCAAGATACGCATTTCATATCATTTATCGTTTTAATTTACAACACTAATTTAAACAAAAAATGAATTTCAATTAGAAAACGCCACACAGCTAATAAAAATGCATTGCTATAATTCTTATTTTTAACTATAGCTTGATGTTTTTTTATTTAAAACTAAATTAGATAACAATCGTTTACAATGTGCAGTCTGTCAGATTTAGCCTCTACTATGATATTTAGATAACGAGTAGAATTGAGTCGATTAGAATGTAGAGGGGAAGGGAATACATATTTCAATTTATTGACTATGCTTTGGCCAACCGTTTCACTCTATTTTACTGCGCATTTTAATAAGGAAAAATTTGATGAGATTGAATTGTCAATTTAAGAAACAATTTGGCGGGAGTAAAGTTCTACATGACCAATCTAGAGAAATAATAGCCAATGTGTTTAGACTTATGAACAAAATTAGTGTTTTTCCCCTTGAAATAAGCAATGTATAGATTTTATGCTTGCTCTCTATGGGCCGCAAACATGAAAAGTATAAAATTATTTTTAAATGAAAATTAATATTTTAAAAAAAGCTTTAAGTATTAACATTATAAAACACATTTGCTATGATAATAGAACAAAAATTAAATTCCTGTGTGAGTAACAATAATATTAAATTATTATAAATCACTATTGATTAATTTATGCAATATATTATTGTCATTTAACTGTCATAAATTAGAAATATTTGTATAATAAAGATAAATCTGAAGTAGTGTCTTGTAGCATTATAGTATTTCTCTTCCAGCCATGCTCTTCTCCTTCGTTAACTAAACAATTCCCCTCTTACGCATCTCATAGCTCAATCTACACCTCACGTCAATTTTTAAACCAGCAAACCCTTTGTTGTTTGTAGG
The DNA here is from genome assembly GCA_963513935.1 of Aphrophora alni. Lineage (NCBI taxonomy): Eukaryota > Metazoa > Arthropoda > Insecta > Hemiptera > Aphrophoridae > Aphrophora > Aphrophora alni. The sequence goes on from OY740768.1 coordinate 7,004,162, forward strand.
AAAACAGGTACCTTATGAATCTCTAGAGTGCATTCTCACTCGCCAAGAAACAGCCTAGTTACTAGGCTAACTATCTACTCAAAAACTTGAATTTTTATTAAAATGTAACCTTTAAAACCCTATCTGTTTAGAGGAAATCGTACTTACAAAGGTAAATTGTTTCAGCAGATTAATATCATCAGAAAGACAAGTGTGACAACTGCCATTGACATCTTCAGGTTCTGCGCTCCGTCACTCACTGCGCACAAAAAAGCAAACAACGCATAAATAGTTGTAAATTTTAATGTAATAGAAGATATTTCTTTTTGAAACTCCATATTCAAGGATAAAATAAAGCAATAAAGCAAGTTTCAAAATATTATAATAATATAAATGAGCTACAATTGTTTCGCCTTGCGGCATCATCGGGCAATAATATTATATTATTATAATATTTTGAAAATTTAAGCTTTATTGCTTTATTATATCCTTGAATAGTTGTTAAAATAACTGACATCCCAAATATTAAAATGTACACAATGTATAAACCGTTAAAGCTTAAATGAAATAAAAATTGATTCTTCCTAACTGTATATATTTTGCTTTTTTTTTTTTTTTTTTTTTTTTTAATAGAAATGATATTTTTAAATTTGATGTTTGATACAGATAAAAATTTAATTCACCTTTTTAAGGAATTTGTAGAAAAGTTAGTTTTATAGTTTTAACGTTCTTATTTTTGTTAACACGTTGAGGCGTAAATTGATGAAGATTTTAGAGGAGCGAAATAGTTTATTTCATCACTAGGACCAAAAGTGAAGTGAGGATCGATAAGCTTCTTTTGGTCCAAGTGATGAACTATATTTTTCGTTTTACCGCAAATTATTTAAGAAAACAATTTCACAAAAACTAAAATGTTATAACATATTTACCTTCAAATCTATGGTAACAGCTGTTTTAACGGTTATTTACAATCGAGAGTATCGGTTGTTTTTATAGATGCTTTACAATCGTTAATTATAAACGAAGTAACAGCTGATGACCTCAACCTCGGTTGATGTTTTTAGGTTCTAGGACTAAAAGAACAACTTTAGCATCATAATGCATGTATTAAAAACAGTTGGTTTTGAAACAGAATGACGAAAAAGAGTTATTGCGGTACGCGAAGGGTTTAAGTGTGAAAAGTAAATTTGGAATTTTTTTGTTTTCTTGAAACTTATTAAAATATTTAGTAATAAGTTTGAAGAACTTGTCTAATAATTTGTAAAACCATTCTTACATACCAATTTTGAGCCAAAATTAGGTTATTTCACGTAGTCTCCCGGTACTTTCAGAGCTCAAAAAATTCGACAATTTTTTAGATAGTTATTAAAATGATTAATTATTATTTATCAGCTTGATTTACTTACTTTTTTTGGCTTACACAAATGTTTTTAATTTCACCAGTACGTGTAACTCAATTCTTGTTTTTCTTCTGTATTTCGTTCAGAAATTATCAAACAGTTACCGTACTTTTCTAACACTCTGTATACAATGCGGTATATAGGAATACCCAGAATTTTTATCATTAATAAGCGTAACAATTTAATCTATAAATGAATCTATATTAACACTAATTATTATAAATATAACAAAACATACAATCAAATAAAATTCTTCGCACTTACCGCTAAAAACGTTATCCATGCTTCCTGCAACAGATTAAAACTTTATTGAACCAGTAATAGAGCAAACTAGTCTAAACCAGTTGACAAAACTAAACTTACAAAATCTCTTATATAAATTAAACACTATACGGGTTGATACAGGCGGAAGTGTTAAATTGATATGGTAATTTGTTTAAATTAATTAGTTGCTACTGCTCACATGTTCTGCGCATTTGTTTGGAGCAATAATGTAAACATATCTTCAAATAAGTTAATAAATTTATAACAGGTGATCAACTAAAACAATTGTTAGAACTGTCGTAGTGTACAATGGTAAAAAAAAAAATCTGTTTGAATAGTAAAGCTGTAAAGTTATTTATTACTATAAACTATTAACGCCCTTTTAGAGGTTAAAATTAATTAACGCCCTTTTAAATTAGTAATTTTGTTCTTGTTGTTTTGAGACGAAAAACCTCTCGGCTATAATCGTTTTACTTGACCCCAGGTCTTCGAATATGTCAACAGCGTCAAAACAAAAGTTGGTAGACCTGATAAAACAAAATGTAAGCAGAGGGATCTTATCCAAGACTAAATTAAAAAAGGTGTAGAGCCAGATAGGGTCAATCGGGATTGCCATACGCTTATTCATTATAAGTCTTGAAGACTTTAAATTTATATATACTTCCAACAGTGAAAGGAATAGTTTTTGTGAAGTTTACTGTTCAAAGTCAATAATTTATAACCTTAATTTGCATTCATCATGGTTATAAAATGTAACCTATTCTATATAATTGATTAAAAGTCCTGAAGAAAACACGTTTCATTTGGAGCCTCTCTATACGTTAGGATTTTATCTTTTTACAATGTTTAAGTAAGGGTTTATAAATCCAGACTAAATTTTGTACTTTTTTAAATTAAGTTGGTTCACATGGTTAAAAAAAATTTCACGTAAACTTTAAAAATGGCGCAAATTACTAATTTGTTACCAAATCACTTTAAATCTTTTCAGATGGCTTTAGGTACGACCATTACATCAAATAAGATACATTAAATATAATACCTCATATTAAATGTCTTTTTTAATAGGAAAACACTGTTCAAACTAGAGATGGATATCTCACTCCAGTTCAAAATGGCGGCCGGTCAAATGTTAAATAAACCCAATTTACTTCAGAATCTATTTTAAGGATAATAGAAGTTTTAGCTCTGAACAAATAAATGATTTGTAGTCTACCAGATTAAGAGAATCTGCTTGTAATACATTAAATGGGCTGGGTGATGGTGGTTATTAAAAAATGTATTTTTTAAATGATGAAATTATTTAAAAATCTTTCTTGCACAAACTCTCACAGGAAAATATATTCATTTAAAAAACCCAATTCAAGAGTTCAATTTAGTGATGTAAGGGATTGGCAATAAGGAGGGAACCGAGCTGGATCTACTTATTTTTCATGTAGTCTTGGGTTAGATCCCTCTCTTCCAACTTTCCTATCAGGTCTCTATGGTGTATAGCGTATGGTGTAGAGAAACGAACGACAGAAAGCCCATAGACCTCTTTATTGGGCTCAGGGAATATAACAAATATTTCCATAAACAACTCTTAATCCATTTATTTATTTTTTTAATGTTTGTCCAAGTTTTCCCAATAAAATGAGACAAATAACATTAAAATCGGTCAAAAAGAAGCCAAGATATACGTACAAAGTCATTTATTAAAACTGCGATAAACGACCAGTATTCCTAATTTTTACCATGACCCGGGGTCGCAAATTTGTGCGCATAATTGTTTTCGTATTCTGCATAAAAAAACCTACAATTAAAAAAACAATAAAGCTCGACTTCATGTAAAATATGTTGTATTAAACTAAGTCGCCTGTACTATAACCTGAATATGGGATTTATTTCCGAAACCGCTGTCATGAGATTGTTATTTCACTCTGGTGGCTAAAATGTGAACTTTACGTTTCACATTCAGTGGATCATTCGGCCAAACGTTCATAAGCGCGTTTTTGTATACATTTCAATAAAATTAAATAACACAAGTTAAATGACCTCAGTCAATGATTATTTCTTTGGTATTTTCTTGTTCCACGTTCTTCGCAACAAACAAACCATCGCCTGCAATGAAATTTTTAATTAAAAGGACTGGTAATAAGAGAGTCAAAGGAAGTGCCTTTGCAGAGAACGTCTCTGCTCTAGGCTCTCAAGTTTTGGCACAAAGAAGAATCAGTTTACTTAAAAGAACCACGCCAAGGCCTCTTTTCTATGAACTTTTTTGTCTTGGTCTTACATCAAAGTGTAAAACAAAAAACATACGTGTATCGTATAGAGTGCACTCGAGTTGTTTCAATGGTGGACGGCGTTTGTTTGAAAGCTTTGATGTTTCTTCAGTAAAAAAGTACGAACAATAACGACTTCCTTGTTAAAAGTAAAACTAGGAGAGTTGCTTTTCTTATGTGAAGAAGGATAGGTAGCTGTCAACATGAAGCCAATCTATAATGGAAATGAAATGTAAGCATACAAACTGTACAGTGTGGCTTAGTTGGTTATGGTGTGTGTCTAGCTCAACACAGTTCGGAGTAAGAAGGTGAAGTAAACGATCAGTTTACACTTAAATCCTCCTTTTAGAGAACAGTTTTTGAGATTTACCACATAAGAGTGTTTAAAAAATTAATTTATTATTGAATTGACACTTTATAAAATTCTACTGATTTGAAAATAAATATTGTTTTTAGTTTTTTTGTACGTATCTTATAAAATTTAATGGACGAAGAGCAACCAATAAAGTATCTTCATTGAATATAAATTATTATACTTGTGTGTATATAATCAGAAAACAAAAAATGACAATTCTACTGATATAGATATAGTGGGTGTCCTTCTCATAGAGTATATTAACACTTTTAAAATCTAATTATTTAGTTAAAATGAAAAGTTTTATCTAAATATTAACAAATATATAAATTACATAAAAATTGAAAAAAAAAGTTATTAACTTTAAGAAATTATGCATTTTTTTAAATAAATTATTCACGAGAACAGAAAAATAAGTAAAATAGATTTTTTTAAATAGTTAAATTATTGTATTAACGTTTATCTATACGCACAAACATATTTACAAAATGTTTGTCGATCTTATTAAAGGCGAAAAACATTATCATTTTATATAATAAAAGATAAAATAACGTCTGTGATATATATGTCTGAGCCAGTAAACCTTCGGCTATATTTCAATTTGAGTTGTATGCAGTTACTTGTAATAATTAAATATAAGTCCTTCCTTTATAATTTTAGTTTAATTAATTAGTTTGTTATAATTAATTACGTTAAGAACTGGTTATTGGGCAGATAGGACAATTTAGATCTCAAACGTGATAGAAGAGCACGTTTTGACTTGTCAATCTTATGTTATGTAGCCTAATTCTGGTATTAATTAATATTAATAGTATTCATTACTATTAATCCGTTGCATAGTATATTATCGAATAATTCAATATTATTATTATTTTTTTAAACTAAACAAAAATATATTATGGTGTAAAGAAAGGAATCTGGTGAGCAAATGATATGTCTAGCACTTGTTTTTACATTCCATGATTTAAAAGTAGATATTTTAACACGAATTCAGAATAGCTGAGTAAAATTTCAAAATTTTTAGTGGTGTAATAGCTGTATGTATGTTCTATTGAAACAACTGCAGTTTGGTGAGGATATAACAAATACAGTGGTAATGATTTGTCTTTAATTAATTGGTTTTTAAGGCAAGAAAGATAGAACGTATATTATAGTTGACTATTTTGTAAAGCATGTAATTTTGTAAAAATTGATGTAAACTACGCTACTCATCCACTATTCGCATTTATTCCGAAATAATATTGGGTTCTATAAAAAAGGAATGTCATAAAGCTGGATTTGTCGGAATATTCTTGTATGTTTTCAAGGTATGGTAGGAATTCATTTTATTTCTGGAGTTTTATGTCTTGGTTAAAAAAATTTAAAAAACTTTACATAAGTCTTATCTATTTTGTTGAATATTATTGTATATATTTTAACCCATTGAAAAAATCTTTAAGCTTACAAAACACACTAAGATTACAGCTCCCAGACAGTTATTTACAGCAATGTTAATTGTATATAATATTACAAGTCAAGAATCGGGCACATACAATGGGAAATAATTATTAGTGGGAATTTAAACTGTAAACTATTGCAGAAAATCACTGTTGCAATAAACCTTTGATTCGTAAAAAAAAACATTCATGATTAAAATGAGTTAATAAGGATTAATTTTAAACTGGAAGTGAAGAAAAGTTCCCTAGGGAAATAATACATTCAGGACCTAATTATAAAACGGTAAACATTAAAAAGTAATATATGATTAAATTTAATTAAATTAAAATTAAAATCTCTCTCTAAAACTAAACGCGTACCTCAATATTAGATAAATCTTCTAAATTTGTGACAGTAAATATACTAAAAAAGTCACAAAAAGTCATTCAAAGTGTGTTTTGACGTAGATGCATTTTTAAATGTTATGACATGTTACACTCTTGGTGTAAGTAAAACCTTTCGTTAAAAAATCCGTTTATTAAATCAAACTCGTTTCAACGAAAATGCCACCATCTTCAGTAGTTTTAGTGAACTTGTTATTCATAAACTTTGGAAACATTTGACTTTTTCTACACATAGTTAAAAACCAAACGTCAACTAATAATTGAAATTTTAATTTCCGTAGAAGGTTCAGTTTTGTTAACTTGAGTGAGTTGTTTTAAAATTACAATAAACACAATTTATCACAAATACATTTATTAAATCGAACGCGTTTCAACAACAATTTCACCATCTTTTAGTAATTCACGAGTTACAAAAATCAATCTATAAATTATTTACATACTAAATATTTAAGTATGTGATTATAATCTGTCCTTAAGGATAATTAGTGTTAGATTAGAGAGACAGTATTTAAGGAGGGATTTTATTACTTATTATTTAAGAGAAAAGGGAACGTATTTTAAAATTAAAATTTATAAAAATTGTATTTAATAGAAAGTTAATTTTTTTTTAAACAAACAAAACCTTGTAAAACGGTAAACATAGTTTATAGGGAATGGTTTAATGGGTACATGTGCGGATGTTGAAATTACCATTTAATGAAAACCCATGTAATAAATGTATATTGTTTTACGTGTATCTTCAAATCCAAAAGAGAGATTGGTTTTTATTATTCCTTATTAATTTGATAGAACTCTAACAGAGTCAGATATATAAAAAAACAATTTTAGATTTTCAATATAAATAGTGATGAGAAAGTTATGTGACGGGTTAAAACGTTAAAGTCTCCTGAATATAAAAAAGTAATTTTTGGGGGATTATGTTTGTGTTGTACTGTAAAATAATACTAAATACAAAATATTAAATTTAAAAATTTTAATATTCTCATTTAAATCCATATACATGAATACAAATACATAATGAAAATGACTTCAACAATTCTTTATAATTGTGTTGTCCTAATCTGTAAATAACAAAAAACATCTATCCTAAATAATAAATGATGTTTATTTGTACTAGGGTTAGAGTACATGTGGGTGTTTGTACACGATAGTGTATTAATGTTTTAAAACTTTTACCAAAACTGCAATTTATGTATCAATAATCATCAGAGTAAATACTAAAAAATGCTTCCACCGATTTGGATCAAATTGGGTAGTGTAATCGTATTTTTGCAATATCTAAGGATGATTATTTAATTTTTTTATAATATAATTTTGACGTAGCCATAAGAAAAATTACGGTTTACTCAAATTTTGAATTTGTTCAGCCTTTATGGAATCAAACAAAACGTATCTCTCCAACTTTTCGATTGAGAACTATCAAACTGACATATTGTTTTTTGGTTTTGGGGAATTGCAAAAATGTTTGCACTATTTTTTCTTTGTATCGTTTTCATTTTGTAATAATAAAGTATATAAAATTGTGTGGAAAACAAATTAAATACAAAAATATAACTGTATACAAAGGTCATACATTTGACCTGTAGCGTTCTTTATAGTTTGTACACGTTGAAATTAAAAATCTTTTTATAACTTGTCTTTTGACAAATACAAGACAATATTATTTGGTTCTATAACATACAAATTTTTGAAAATAGAGCTTTTCATAAAATGACTCCCAAACATTTCAACAATACACTTAACACATCCTTTTAATTAAATCACATCCCAAGAGCATCAGACATAAAACAGAAAGTGTTTGTATCATGTTTCCCTCATGTCGATTCTAAAGAAATCTCGTTCCTTTCACTCATTCCCAGACGCGAGTCACATTCATACCTGTCACATTGAAAAGTCTAATTAAAAAGCTGGCAAATACAACAAGCAAGGCAATACTGAGTTAGAATTAAGGAGCCTACTAATGAGGGCCTCAAGAAGGAAATTAAAAAGATGGCGGCGATGTCACAAAGGAGCGTCAGTTTTTTAATGAAAGGATCTTACCAAGTACAAGTGGCGGCACTTCAAAGCGCCCATATGTCAAAGTGTGGAGCACGTGTTTTGTTTTATCCTTTTTAATGTGTTGGGCTTATTACTTTGCACGGTTTTATAGAACTGTAAGCGCTATAAAGGGGGGAGGGATTTTCAAGATTTGTTTCAATGTAAAAACCGTGAAAATTGTGTCGTTAAGGTACTATGGTTTGAATTTTCCTAAAGGAGAAAACTTTGTCAAATAAAAATCAAACTTGGAGCGGTATATTAGAAACTTTAAATTATATTTTCCTTGTTGTTTATAGAAGAAAACCTTTCTGTCACCATCGCGTTACAATACGGAAGAAAAAACATAAAGGAAAGACGTCCGGAATACTGTAATAGCGTCAGAGTCAGAAAATAACAAGTTGGTCTAAAGAGATCTGATAGAAAAGATGAAAAAGTCGGTTCTAACTCAAGACTACATGAAAGAAGGTGTGAATACAGATGGATTTCTCGAATTGACAAGCCCGTACTCAATCGAGTGAGCCCATGAGGGCGCCTTTTGGTTTAGTCACATTAAGTGAGAAAAGTTAGGTTGAGGAATCTACTATTAGCTGCTTTTACGCATATTTAAAGAGAATTTAGAGAGAGTGAGAGAGAATTTAGAGAGAGTGAGAGAGAATTTAGAGAGTTTAGAGTTTAGAGAGTTTAAAGAGTTTAGAGTTAAAGAGTTTCGAGTTTAGAGAGTTTAGAGTTTAGAGTTTAGAGAGTTTAGAGTTTAGAGTTTAGAGTTTAGAAAGTTTAGAGTTTAGAGAGTTTAGAGTTTTTAGAGAGTTTAGAGTTTAGAGAGTTTAGATAGTTTAGAGAGTTTAGAGTTTAGGGAATTTAGAGTTTAGACAGTTAAAAGAGTTTAGACAGTTTAGAGTTTAGAGAGTTTAGAGTTTAGAAAGTTTGGAGTTTAGAGAGTTTAGATAGTTTATAGAGTTTAGAGTTTTTAGAGAGTTTAGAGTTTAGAGATTTTAGAGAGTTTAGAGTTTAGACAGTTAAAAGATTTAGAGTTTAGAGAGTTTAGAGTTTAGACAGTTAAAAGATTTAGAGTTTAGAGAGTTTAGAGAGTTTAGAGTTTAGAGAGTTTAGGTAGTTTAGAGAGTTTAGAGTTTAGAGGGTTTAGAGTTTTTAGAGAGTTTAGACAGTTAAAAGAGTTTAGAGAGTTTAGAGTTTAGAGAGTTTAAAGAGTTTAGAGAGTTTAGAGTTTAGAGAGTTTAGAGAGGTTAGAGAGTTTAGAGTTTAGAGAGTTTAGAGAGTTGAGAGTTTAGAGTTTAGAGAGTTTACAGTTTAGAGTTTAGAGAGTTTAGAGAGAGTCATGAAAAGGAATAAAAATTTGTTTTTTTTAAGGATATATCCGTTTTGAGGTCCTCTGAGTAAAAAAAAAAGTGGTTTTGGAATATTGTTTGTCTGACGTCTGCTTTAGTGCTCTACAGTCAAAACGGTAAAAACCGATTTTAATCAAATTTGTTATGTGACCATAGGAATTCTTTATTTTTTGTATATCTCAAAATTTGTGAGTACTGTAGTTGCCATTAAAAAAGAAACACAAAATTACGATTTTCTCAAAATCGGGTTTTAACGAATTTGATCAAATTTGTTATGTGACCATAGGGACTTTTTTTATTGGTTTTTACATCTCAAAACTTGTTAGTAGCTGTCATTAGAAAAAAACAACACAAATTACGATTTTCTCAAAATCAGCTCTAACGATTTTGATAAAATTTTGCTAACGTAAAAATAAAATCACTCACCTGGACGGTAGAGTATAGTTTTCACTTTAACATAGGTTGTGTGAGGTATCCTTAGCTCACAGATGAATGTAGTAGGGTTTGTTAACTCTACGTCTTGCACGGATACACTAGCAGAGATGTCATACTCTCCTGTCCTTGCTGTGGTAATCACTTCAACGTCTTGAAGTGGTATTCTGAAATAAACACAGAGAAAAATAAACATAAACTGTATAGGAAACCTTGCATTAATTTTCTCACAAAACTAGATTACATTTACCTAAACAGCCCAATCATACACAAGCGGATACTCTAAATGTTACGCTCAAAAGTTGCCTTCTTGGACCTTGTAGGAAGTCTTACCTTGCACTTGTAATCAAGGGGTCCTACCCAGTAGGGTAAGTTTGTTTTATAACATATTATGGTTGTTTGAGATCAAATGAATTAATTAATACTGGGATTAGGCTACCTAACATTGGGTTAACTAACGAAAACCTCTTATCACATCCAGTTTAAGGTCTAAATTGACATATATATATATATATATATATATATATATATATATACCCAAGGGATTATAAATCATTGTAGCTTCAATAAAGTCTGTCATACTTGCAAGGTAAGCAATTTAATCATTTTTCCAGGCACGATACAATAATTGTTGTCATACTGGCTACTTAAAAACAACTTAGACTATATTCCTAACTGAAACTATCCTAATTCCTAGCACTATACAGTATTTAAGGGATGTTATAAATCAAAAACCATTGAACACATAAAATAACATTATTTCCTTTTGTTAACCATATATTATACAAAGTGGGCCATAAGTCACTTGACAAAAATGCATTGCGATAGTAATTATTAATTTATTATAAAGTATAACTTAAGTATAAATGTTTACAATTGAAGTATTGAATTGTCCTACCCAATAACAAACATAACTCTAAAACAACTCTAAAATCTCTAAAACATAACCTCAAAACAATACTGTTGTTTTGTTGTAACAGCTGACAGGTTAAAACTAGAGTCAAATTGATACTGAGTGACTGGTAGTGTCAAGTGACTTAAGGCCCACCCTGTATTTTATTTTATTTTGTCTTTCACGCTGTTTGAAATGAGTTAACTCTTTCCCCACGCAGTAAAATTAATTTTTTTATTAACGAGCTCATATTTTTTCCAGACCATTTAAACAAAACAATAATCAGTGCAACAAATAAACAAGAGAAAGTAATTCAATTAGAACGACCATGTTAATTACCACTGTTATTACCTGCGGCGACTCTGTTCAACTTCAGAAATCAAGTAAACACAATTTACAATAAAAATAGTACACTCATACTAATGTGTCAAATTGCAAGTAATTGACATTTATTGTGAATTTATTGCAAGAGGAGGGTGAAAATACTCTGACATGATGGACTCGAATTCCTTTATCTGTTTTCTAAGTATCCATTTCATTACCGAGCTGAACATTAATATACGTATATAACCATTCAAACAAAATGAATTGTCATAAGATCTTGAAAGTCATTGATAAAAATAGAATTTAAAAGAAAAATACTTTAAAACTGCTTTCAAATTTAACTACCAATTTTTCAATCGTATTTCACAAACAGTAAAGGTATAATATGGTGTAAGGGAATCCGTCGTTAAGGGGAGTTACAATATTAGGGGGATTACATAAACCAGGACTTATTACAATTAGAATAGTTCTTTATACTAGGGTTATACGACACTCAAGGTTAAATCGTTCGCCCAAATGGTTAGTCTCAGTTAATCTCCTAACATCGGTCCAATCAAGAACACTAAACCAGCTTTGATAATCTCCATCACAACTATTTACGAGCAAATGGCGGTCGAACACGGTACGTGGATGTTTTGGTTTATTTACGTAAAAAAATTAATAAATATGCGATTTATGCATACTGAAACGTATGAGATTTTCGATTGATTAAACCATGCCTCATTTAATAAATTTAAGCAAAATTAGAAATAAATTTCACTAAAGTATTTACCAACGCACATGTAAATCCTATCATATTAAAAAAAAAAAAATTCTAAAATTCAAGATGGCAGAAAACATCATAAAACTTAGAACTGGAAGATTAGTTTAATTTGGTTTCGAACTGATAAAACGAGGAGAGGGAGACTTTTTATCCACCCTGTAACAAAGGACACAGAAATCCTGAAGTACATTTTACTACTTTGCCTCACTAAGAGCCAAATCAGGGAGATTCATGTATGTCATATAATCTCGCAAACCGGTAGCAAGAAGTAACAAAACCGGCAGTCATTTTAATGTTAACACGGATTTTTATAGTTAAAGAAGTTATCTAACAATTCAGAGTCATTTTACCTACGAAAATTGTGTGAAATCGAACACAACTTGTGATAACTATAGCGTTTAATAACATATAGTGTGTTGAAAATACGGATTGCCTCTACTGAAGGGTTGAATCTAACTCTAATGATTGGTTGTGACGACCGTAGAGCCTCTACAATCGAAAAAAACGCAACCCTTCCTTCTTCTCTATCAAAAGTGAGCCTTGTAGCGAAAAGTAGTTGCCGAAATAATCCTGTAGAGGCCAAACTTTACGGATGCATCCTATAAAAAGAGAGAGGAGTACAAACGTCATATAATCTAGCCAAAACTAGATTAAGACAATTATTCTACAATCAGCTGTTCTGATGAGTAGAACAAGAAATTTTATTTTGTAGGAGATTAAAAGTTACTCGACTAAAAAAGCAGTTAGTGAACGGATTAAGTGTAAGAATTAGATTTAAAAAAAATTATTTTTTTCACCCTTACCCGTTAGAAAAGTAAGTGATAAACAAGTTTTAATAATCTTACGCTGTGTTTTAAAAATTGTAACCCCTGCCTTTTACAACTACCGTGTCAAGTAACTAACTCAAATCATAATTAATTAATTATTAATTTAATTTCAATTAAATTCTTTACATATAAATTTATGTTTGTTCTAGAACTAAGGAAAAATAAATAATTGATGTAATTATACTAATGGTCATGGATTTTAACAGTTTCATCTTGTATATTTTGCAGGAGTGAAATCTCGACAGTAGCCTACATTTTAACTGTTTCATAACCTCTGAATAATAATTAACTGGTGCTAATCGATTAATAAATTGTAAAACTCTTGTATTATTTCATTTTTACGAGTGAAATATAATTTATTTGCATGTCGTATTTTATTCTACAGCTTAGCTGGTTTTAAGTGAGGGTGCAGTTCCGAAATGTAAATTGTTAATAAGCCAACTACAATCTCTCTCTAACATCCAGCAACACTAAAGTCCTTAAGATGGTTTTAGGTGTAACAGATAAACGACAACAGAACTGTTTGATACAGTAGATCATTCATTTACTAGACAAATGAGAAAAATGTGGAAGAAAAGTTTGTCATATTTAGAAGATCGATGTCGAATAGTAGAACTAACACAATGCAATATTGTGAACAAATGCAGATAAAAATCACTAAATTTAATATGATGCACCTCAGGGATCAGTGCTAGGACCCATTTTGTTTGTAATATATATGAATGATATTTCAGAACATATTAAAATTGGCGATTTGGTTTTATTTGCTGATGATACCAATGTCATTGTTAAAGATAAATCCTATACAGAAATGCAGAAAACAGCGTGCACAGCTATTAAAGAGATAAATAATTGGTTTTGTAATAATAAATTGACTCTAAATATTGGAAAGACTCATTGTGTAAGGTTTCAAAATGCAGGTAAACATGTTGGTATAGGGAGTGACTGGCATATTGACTAGGAAAATCACCAAATTGATCTAACTTGGACAGTGAACTTTCTTGGAGTGGTTATAGATGTACAGTTGAACTAGAGTAAGCACATAGAGGAACTTAATATAAAAACTAAACAAGCAATGTTATCTGTTAAGAACTATATGTAATATTGTTAGCCAGGAAGTTTTAAAGAGTGTATATTTTGTTTGTTTTCATTCCTTGATAAAATATGGTGTTGTTTTATGGGCGAGTACTCCAGCAGAAGAATCTGTTTATAAAATGCAAAAAAAGCATTAAGGGTTATTTGTTGTGTACCTTGTAGAACATCATGTTGAACATTGTTTAAAAAACTTAATATTCTTCCATTTCCGTGTGTGTATATATGTATGAATGTATCATGTTTGTAAAAAAAAAAAGAAAAAAAGAAAGTAAATTTTACAGAAATTCAGATATTCATGGGCATGATAGTAGAGTTAAAAATATTTTCCGATCTGAATTCTTTGCCTTAAACAAGACAAAAAAAGGTGTTGATATGTGGGCTTGAAATTGATAAACAAATTACCACTAGAAATTTAAAATTAGAGTAATCCAATTAGATATACGTTAAAATTGAAGTTATTTTATTTCGTACCATAAATTTATTTAATATATATTTTTGTAATGTCTAATTATTTTTATTTATTCTGTCTAATGGGGTAATTTATTGTTTTGTTTTACTGTGTTTAAAGTACCAGCCCTAAAATATAGTTTGGTAGTTTTTCTGCTTTATATTACTTTATTATAAATGTTACTTGTTGACTGAATTTGTTATTGTTTTAAATAACATTTTAAATGTTAAAGAGGAATTGTTAGTAGTTAGTATTTAAGGCTATAAAAAATAACTGCAGATCATGCATATGTATTTTATTTTGCGACCAATGAATAAATAAATTAAATGAAAATGAAAGAGACAAACTTTATAAATTTATTCTAAGACCAATTGTAATGATTCACGTACAGTTTAAAAACTGTATGATTTCTTTTTATGTAATAAAACCAGCTGGTAATAAAAAATTTTAAAAATAGTTGTGGCAAATGCATATGCAACTTTTCGGTTTACAGACCCGAACGGGTCTCAACATTAGAAAATTCTTAACTAAAATTTAATGAATAATTTTAAAATATATAATTTGGCTTTTGTTAAATTTTTCCCCCTTTAATAAATAATTTAGAACTTTACATCATTTTTGGAAATCTTTGTAATTAATAAAGACTACTGTCTATAAATTCATATCTGGATATATACACATACAAATAAAAATATTTGAATACTTTCATTTAAATAAATAAATCTTGCACCTTTGGATAGGTTGTTGTTTAGTATTCATATTTATTTATCTGTAAAGAGCTATTCAATATTGCAATGGTAATTGACTTGTTTTTTTTTTTAATGTAAGAATGCGCTACTAAGAATGTTGATTTTGTGATCTCGGAGTATAAATAGCTTCTGAGTTTTTGAAATAAACGTTTAGAGTACGTTAAAATGTCTACAAAATAATATAACAGTCAGGAGAGGGAATCTGCCACCCCCCACTTTTTACAAACAGTACTGTGTATGAAAGGACAGGAAGTAGACTTATGGCGAAATAGCGGAAATTAATCGAGTAAGGATTTCGGTTAGGTTATTCTTTAGTTTGTTGTAGATGTATAGAGACTGATATCACAGTAGCATTTCAGTATGAAAAATTATTTAATAAATATAAACCCCCCAGATGGTTAGCGCTTTAACTTCACGAATGAAAGTTTCGGGGCTCAATCCCCGTGGGGGCTCAAACTTTAATGAGTTGACCCAGCTCCATGAGACAAATTGGGAAGCTACAATTAGTATCGAACTCTGGTTCCCGGCAACGGGAATTTCGTTGTCTTAACATATTACCCAACTAAAAAACTATTTACGGACTGTTGCGGCATTGAGTTTTAATTGATTTATTACACTAAAAATGTAATTTTTATTTTAATACTACAAACAAATATAAGGTTGAATGAAGACTACTAAAGAATGCGATAGAGTTCTTATTAAATGGTTATTTAGAGTTTAAAATAGTTGACTAAGACCATTTGGATGGGTCTAAAGACCCTCAGGAGTATGAATCATTAAGTGCTCGCGATTATATCAGATATTTATGACCCCTACGGTTACGCTATCTTTGATATAATTACGGATAATAATTGGGTGCACTGTCTTATTAATACATACTCCTGTGGTTCTTTAGACCCGCACAAATGTTTTTACTCGTAAGTAACTATTTTTAAGGATAATGTAGTTGGTTTTTTTTTAATCGGTCTCCGGTAAAAAAAACTACTACTGTTGGATTACACACTGCTGGCAAGGACCCTTTCCTTGCACATGGCAAATGAATGACGGGCTGCACTTCCTTCCGCGACAATTCGAATTGTAGCTTAACGCCACAAACTGTCACGAAAATAATTTTATTGATTTATTCATAACTATTTGAAACTATAAACAGTTTTCTTTCGTATAATAAAACATAAACAAAACAATTGAGGTTTTTTTAAATTTTGTAAAAGAGTAAAATCTCCTGTTAAGTAAGTTTTATAAAACTGGTGAAATATATTTTTAATTTGAAGTTTTTTTACAAAAGCTCGGTATCCCTCTTTCACATCATTGTATCTAATACTCCAGAGCGCGCACTTTTCTAATCGGTGCAAAACATCCAAGTCTTAAAAGTGTGCTGTGACCGTTTTATTTAGCATTCATTTAAAAAAATGAAAAATATAAATAAATGAACCTTGTTGAAACTTCATTCGACATAGGTTTAAAAAACTCCTAAATATTGTAAATTTGAGTAAACCAAAATACAGACAAAGGTGATCGAGTTAAAACAAAACCTCACTTAACTCGTTCAAGTGTTCTTGTAAAAATACATGGGCGTCATAGTCGGGGGGACGGGGGGACGCGTCCCCCCCAATATTTGAGATGTAAAAATATTTTTGCTAAAAACGAATGATTTACTTAAAACCTTAAAAGGTAAACATCGGGCTTTGTCTTTACTAGGGTTTTTAACATTACATTTCTGTTACAAACGCATAAATAAATGCATAAAAACGATGTTTTGAAAAGTTTAATTTAAAAAAATTTCCATACCCCCCGACCCCCGGCATATGCCCCCCCCCCCCAATAATGAACTGGTGATGACGCCTATGTAAAAATATGTTTATATCAAACTAATAATTTAAATATTCATCTTACGAAAAGACAGATTTCAAAGTAAAGAGAATGTAGTCATTAATTGTGTAACCTACTTGTCATCAAACACAAAACCGCTTCAATAGATGGGTTCTTATAGCTGATGTTTTGTTGCGAGATATCTGTATGCACCCTTCTTCTTACTTCCGCCTGCCCGCGTGATGTTATTAATTAAACTTAATCCTGTCTTGTTGCTTCTGGCAACTTCATAAAGAACAAGATTATTGTGACCCATTATAGTGACGTACAAACCCAGATGTGATAACAATGATCTCTAGATAAACAAGCCAGCTACAAAACAAAGGGTTTTGAACACTGGTTGAAATAGATAACAAAAACTCCTTTAATCCGGCAAGTAGGAAATCATCATGCTTACTTTAATTTAACCATCATTGCCATTTCTTTCACTCCAAAGTTGATGTTCCTAGTAGGCGCTGAAATGAGGATTCACCGATGTAAAATCAGAGCGGGTGGTGGCAACGGAGTTCAGTAGGTGGTTGGAGTTCGGTTTTCCATTCCCGCAAACGAGACAGACGTCTGAATCTGTGATATCGAGTCTTTGGAGATAGGTCTGCAAATAATCGTGGGCAAATAAAAGTCTTAACTTCGATACGTCCTCTGATCTTGTTTTTCCTTTTTTAAGGGACCATTCAATAATAATGGTTCCCAGTTCATCCTATATGTGCCTTCCGGAGGATAAGGTTGATCGGGTCCCCGTCATAATTTTACCTGTACGTATCCCCTGGGTAGCGTTAAGTAATCAAGAATTAGTCGCTTTCATTACCGTGCGACATCCACACTATAACAAGCGAGTCATCATGAAAACACTGGTGTTAAGTGCCAGAATATTTTATTAGTTTCTTGAAGATGATTTAAATACAAAGAAAGTAGAATTCAATTTAGACGATGCTAGAATAAAAGAAAACCTGACAAATGGTTTGATTTTGGGATCTAATTTGTAGAACCAACAGGATGAAGATTATTTTGCTGACGATATCTGCACTTCGAGCGATATCGAAAAAAAAAGGATCAAACAAATCTTGTGAAGAACCAGAGAATGTTCAAGGAAAATATATCTGATGGAAATACCGAGGCGATTTCGGTAAATTCAGGAAACCAACTCTAAAGACAGCATTGCGATAGCTTGTTAATATATTTAGGAGTGGAATTGAGTATAGATTAAATTCGGTTCTACACAACCAGAGGATGGCAATGAAGCGATGGTAAAAGATCTAACTGGACACAACTAATGTCAAATTACTTGCAAGTGTTCGAGGAAATTTTAAGGAATAAACAGTCCTTAATTATATATATATATATATATATATATATATATATATGTATTTTTTTTAGTAACTCTGTGAAACTTGAACAGGTTTTAATTCATGTGAAAACATGAAAAATATTTGGTGTGGAAGGTTTTTTTTGGTCAGATAAACATTCCCAGCGGAGAAGTTCTAGAAAATATTTCAACCTTAATTTTCAATTATATATTTTGTTTTTATTTTAAATTTTATTTATTTAATAATAAATATATCAAATATATAATAAATATTTAATATATCAAATTAAATTATTATTAATTATTAAAAGTATTTGTCCGAGGGAACCCCAGCTATCTCTACACCTTTATGTTGTCTCGGTTATGATATCTTTCCTTTTTCTCTCAGTTCTCTTTTGACGTAATCTTTTTTTCCGACCCTGACGTTATTCGAGTGTTCCAGGTTTTTATTTTATGTTTTATTTTTATTTTTACTATTTGTTTTTATCTGGCTCTTCGTTTACACAATTATATTTAATTTTTGTATTTCCCGCTGTATTGTAGTTGGAAAACTCACGTCCGTCCCTTGGAACTGTATATTAACTGTTGTAAGTGGCAGTCATTTTTAAACGGAAATATTAGTTGATGCAAAGATCGTATAATAGTAATTAACGCGCGAATTTGAAGTAACTGAAACCTTCAATCTAGTGCGTTAATGTCTACATACGGTCGTTACAAATATACGTTAACTAGCGCTACTTATATTTAGAGAAATATTAGTATGTTCGAAAATAAGATATTAGTCTTATCAAAATGACATACTTGAAACTTCAACTGATTATAGGATATAATAATGATCAATTTACTTAAGCAATCAATTCGTAGAATATTTATAAAAATACAGAACAATATAAGGAAAAATATTTAGACAAATCAATTTGTTTACTTATCAGGTTTTGACTCCGTGTACAAGTTTTGAATGGTGTAATTAAGTTAGGTTAGAAATAACAAACAGTAAGACAAATGAAGATCAGCTGATTTAATAACCTCAGAATTCGAGTTGTAAAAACCTTGACTTTCTATCGGTTTCAAGTTGGACAGTTTTGAGGTGTAATTTGTTGATAATTTATATCGTAAAGATAAATCTGTACCGTAATGAAAAAGTTTAACTTTAATGAGACTTGTTACAATTAATTCTAATAGCGGATTGGAAATAAACATTTTACGGTGTAGTGGTTTATAAAGAAGTAATTGTATAACATCGATCAGTCTATGTGTACAGAATATTATACAATAATTTGACGCGTTTAGCCATAGTTGCTTAAAAAATATATTTGGGTGTGCTTAAGACCACACGTTAGAAGTAAAAACTTGTTTGAACAGTATGTAACGCTTATATACTTATGATTTTTAGTTTTAATATATATGGGTATATGAGAAAGTTTGTGCAACATTTTTGCATTGATTTTAGTTTAACTATGTATGTGAATTTTGAGAAAGTTAGTGCAATATTTTTCGTAGATTTTTAGTTTTAATATGTATGGGTATGTGAGAAAGTATGTGCAACATTTTTGCATTGATTTTAGTTTAACTATGTATGTGAATTTTGAGAAAGTTAGTGCAATATTTTTCGTAGATTTTTAGTTTTAATATGTATGGGTATGTGAGAAAGTTTGTGCTATATTTTTGCATTTATACTAGTTTAACTATGTATGCGAATTTTGAGAAAGTTAGTGCAATATTTTTCGTAGATTTTTGTTTTAATATATATGGGTATGTGAGAAAGTTTGTGCAATATTTTTGCATTGATTTTAGTTTGACTATGTATATGAGTTTGAGAAAGTTAGTGCAATATTAGATTTTTAGTTTTAATATATATGGGTATGTGAGAAAGTTTGTGCGATATTTTTGCATTGATTTTAGTTTAACTATGTATGTGATTTGAGAAAGTTAGTGCAATAATTTTTCGTAGATTTTTAGTTTTAATACGTATGGGGCGCGCGTATCCGTTGTCTATATATTAATGTTGCATTACGCTACTGTGCGTGACGCGATTTCTATTGAAAAAGTCCATCCCAAAAGTTGCATTACGGTAGTGTGCATGACGCGATTTCTATTGAAAAAGTCCATCCCAAAAAGTACCCAACGCGCCAATAGAAGTTTTCACTTCAAAAACTTGCAAACAAAATGTCAAATACTCAAATGTAAAATAGGACCTCACTTTGACTGATAGGTTAAAAGACATTTGAGTTGTTTAAATTTTATATAAACGTTACTAGATCCTTAATTACAACGGTTATCATACAATTTTGTAAAATTATACACAATCTTACTAAAATAGTTTAGAAATAATATTAACTCCAAGCCATTCAATATAATTATAAATAATTAGAACAAATACCTTTCTGTTTTATCAGCTCCATAGAATAAATTCATCTTTGGTTCAGGGTAAACGCCGTGAGCACGACATATCAAATTCACACTTTGTATGTCTGGTTTAATTTGGATTATCTCCATTTTCTTCTCTGTTGCTGAAATCATAAGGTTTAGTATGGTACTAGTTAATATGATATTCCATATTTCTAATTGGTTGTATACAATTGATAGATCATTCTTTTGGCGTTTCGAATGAACTTAATTTTCAAAACTATTTTCCGACTGCCATTCCCTCAAACAAGTCGTCACGTAACCTTTCAGTGAGTTGTATGAAGACTCCTTTGAGGGACGAAACTGTACATAAATAGTTTCTTGAAAATGAAGTTCATTCGAAACTAGTAGAAGTTAAGACCATGAGTGGTAGAAGAACTTATTAAAATAAGAATAACTGGTAAGGAATAACAGTGATACGGAATAAATATCACTGTTATTTATTATTAACAAATGACATCATTTGTGTGTTAAAAATCAAAACACGACGTTTCGGGAATATGAATCAATTCCCGTTATCAAGTGACTAAAAACTAAAGAAACATGAAACTAGAAACTAAGTCTGTGTAAGAAGTAAAATTAAATAAGAATACCACCAACCTTAATATCTAAGCATGCATCTCAGAGCTAAAACTGAGAAGTCAAAAAACACAATCACGGTAACACACAACTAACGTCAAATACGTGTTGTATCAAAGATACAGCAACAAGTGACGTGGTCCAGAAGGCGTGACAAGCTATTAGGGGAGTGGCCTATTGTTAGTTGTATTAAGCTTCCTAGCCCGAGAGCGGGTTACAACCCTTTGTGGTGATTTAAGAGGTAAAATTTCAACTTGTTTTTTAGTTGTAGGGGTATTATAATCAAATTTAAGTTCTTTTTTAAATAATGGGAGCTATAATGGCCTTACTTCTATACTTGATTGGCTATACTTGATAACGGGAATTGATTCTTATTTCCGAAACGTCGTGCTTTGATTTTTAACACACAAATGATGGCAAATGTCCGAAAAATGTATAATAATAAAATAGGGTCTTTATGCTGTGTTCTTCTTCTTCTTTTTATTTTTTTTATAAGGCGAAAATGACAGAGAAGTTTTGCCTTTAAATAACCAGAAAACTAAGCCGATGTCTACATACTCAAGGTTTCCTTTAAAGTTCAATTTCATTTCTTGATTGGTGACTTCTATATTTTCAATTAGTATGCTTTGGCTTGAGTTAGAAGCAGTATTTACACACCATTTATTTTAAAGCAATAGCAACATCTTATTCATACAATTGACTGCAAAATGTTAAACTCTTAAATATTATTTCGTGTTTTAGCCTGAAGACTGACACACGAGAGTTATGTTTAGATCTGTAACAAGTCAATTCACACTATAACTCGCGTGATGGCAGGCCATTGACATGAAACTATTGATTAGACAATGGAGTTTACTCTACATTCAAATGTATTTATTCCCTGTTTCAGAATTGTAGGTTAGACCGACCTTTAATGTGGTAAGGTATAATCAGGACAGGTTTACCAACATAACTCAGAAAGCAGCTGATGCTATGATAAGCAGTCTTTTTGTGTATTTCCTAACCTGTACGTGCATATTACCAATCTGCATAAAATGAGTTATAGAGTTATGTGAGCAGTACCGGAACGAAACTAATATTTTTATTATTTTTCTAGTTTAAGGCCTCAATAACTTAACTATAACTAATATATACTATAACAGTTATAGTTTAGTTATTGTTGCTCACTGATGATGGCGACTTTGTAGTTGAAACCTGTTTGATTAAATAAACGTAACTTTTGTGAGATCTTGTGTTCGAGTTTTATTCTATCTAATATTATCTCACAAGTCAAACTCAATATTTATTTATAAATATTCCACTTGTTCTACCAATTTAATTTCCTACAAAGCACCAGAAACTCACTTTGGATATTACATTTTATAATTGGACTGGGTAAGCACTATAATAACGACCATACACTTTCTTTTATCTAACTGTAAAGATAAACTGATATGAATTTGTTCTTAAACATTCAAACTAACATTTATAAATCAAAAAATATGATTTGATAATATTTTCTACTGATATTAAACATAAGAAAAAATCGTCTTTAAATTGAAGTACTTGAAAACAGCCAATCACAGTAATGATTTTATGATTTATTCAATTTATAATTTGGACTTTTCTTTAATAATTACCCTTGAATACAGTTTGTATGAAATTAAATGTAAGAAGTTTTATCTTAAGTGCTTGCAATCGATTTTCTAGCCATTGTAACACAAAGCTCTACGTCATCCTGTTGATTTATAAAGTGGAAGCTCATGCTTTTAATTATGAAGAACTACAGTCGAACTGTTTCAAAAGAAGACATTTTAATATAATTTTTTGATGAATAGGAAATTCCAAGTTTACTGAAATTCTGGTTATAAGATCATTTTTTGCAAACATATAGGCGGTAATGTAAAGCAATGGGGGTGGGGGTGGGGGTAACTCGTTTATGTTTACGAAGTTTGTTAGTTTTTGTAGATATATATATATATATATATATATATATATATATATAAAGTAAATTCACTAAGCAAGAAGTAGGGATGTGCGTAGACGCAAGACTAATTTATTCTTACTAAAGTGGTACATTTAATAACTGTTTTTAGGTTCTGTAGGTAAAACCATTTCACTCGCGTGTCTTGTCCCTCTGGGAGTTCAACTCATCTACACAGACAAGACGATAAATCCTATATATTTCAAATTTGCATATATATTCTTTTAAGTTTTCCAAATATAGGAAAAATATAGCGATAACAAAAAATGACCTTGGGTAGTTAGGTCAAAAACTATCATATAGAATTTTTTTTAATATTATGTGTGTAGTATCAAATAAAAGTAGAGGTTATTCTGATTACGAAAATGTCTGTTTATTTGACCAAATATTTTCAATTGGTGATATGCTAATTTTAAATTGTCATCCTTCCCTCTATCTTGAACATGGCGAGACCTACAAATCTGAAAAAAAAAAAAAAACTTTATTTGGATTTGAAATTAAATTCCAGTGCAAAATATATTATAGTATTTTGTATGACGAATATAACTGAATTTACACACAAGAACTGTTTTGTGAAATAAGAGAGAAACAATTGAATATTCATTAAAAAGATGGATTGCACTTTCATTGATTTCTTTTTATTAGGAACCGTAGCTAAATCAAGGAGCCTTATAATTTCATAGGTTGTAAGTCTTAACCAGTCTTCACAGAGCTCTCTATTTCTTACTTTGCGCGTATATTCTTTGTATTGTCCCAAATATACAGGGTGTCCCATAAGTAAATTGAATATATGGGACACCCTGTATAGGAAAAACAAAAGTGGTAACGAAAAGAAGACATTGGGGTAGTTAAGTAGCAAAAACTGTACGGTTGAAAAATTATATTTTATTACATGTGGGGTGTCATATAACTAGAAGTTATACTACTTTCGAATATGTATGAATTTGACGAAGAAAATAGTATGTTGGCGCTAGGTTAGGTTAGGTTAGGTTAGGTTATGTTAGGTTAAGATAGGTTAGGTTAGGTTAGGTTAGGTTAGGTTAGGTTAGGTTAGGTTAGGTTAGGTTAGGTTAGGTTAGGTTAGGTTAGGTTAGGTTAAGTTAGGTTAGGTTAGGTTATGTTAGGTTAGGTTAGGTTAGGTTAGGTTAGGTTAGGTTAGGTTAGGTGAGGTTATGTTAGGTTAGGTTAGGTTAGGTTAGGTTAGGTTAGGTTATGTTAGGTTAGATTAAGTTAGGTTAGGTTAGGTTAGGTTAGGTTAGGTTAGGTTAGGTTAGGTTAGGTTAAGTTAGGTTAGGTTAGGTTAGGTTAGGTTAGGTTAGGTTATGTTAGGTTAGGTTAAGTTATGACTTCGACTTTATAAAAATAACTGTCCCCATATGCCTACAGAACCTAAATCGTGTGGACTTAGCACATGCTTGACCCTTTTATTATATTATATAATATGTTTGTTTATTTGTATATTTGTTATATGTAGTTTTACGTTGTGAAAATCTGCAAAGGCTGAAGATGACTCTTGGAGATGAAACGGCCGTATAAGACATACTGTATAAAGATAAATGTTACGAAATATATTATCCATAAGACAATACAGAAGTTGCAAATAGTAAAACATATACAAACAGTCCACCAAATTACAGAACACACAAACATAGACAACAAATACTTTATTTGTAACAAGTAGACATAATCATCTTTAGTTAGTTGTCACATGTACACAAAGCTTTTTGGGATATCTTTCTGATTGGTTCATCTTTCTTATTGATGACAATGTTTCTGAAGATAACGACTTAGTCGTTGAAACGTTTTATTGTTAGAAATGAAATATTGTATCAACTTTTCTGTTGTGTGGTATTTTTAATTTGACGATTTAAGATTCCATAAGAGTTCCTAATTTAAAGTGAAGTTGATATGTAGACAGATTTACAATTTTTTTAAATGTCTCCTACGGGATTGATATACATTTCATCTACTTGATGCCGGCTTACCATCATGTAGCATCTTTAGCACTGACTCATTTCCAAGATTTTTCAAAATCCCAGTAAAAGAAGAATCTTATTGTTGGACGCTGATACGAAATTATTTTTACAAAAAGTAGCCAATAAAAGTTTCCTCATTACTCCAGATTAGTAAACTCTTAAAAATCTTATTTTTTAAATTTTTAAAGTTTCCTGAAACTTTGGAGGCTGTGGGTCCTGTGTGTTTAAGTAAATTGCCAATAATAAGCTTTTAGTTTATTTAAGGATATCTCGTTTATGTTTGACTTACAATAAAAACAAAATGGTCACCACTAAACGAGAAAATAATTTTGTGTTCAAAAATTTTCAATAGGTGTATTTTTATAACAGTTTTGTGAAAAATTATAATTTTGTATAGTTGCTAAGGATCGTAATTAAAACCCAAATACAATATATTTCTCTGACTAGATGAACAAATTATTGCCAATTTTCCGTGAATTAACCTGTATATGAACAAAGATATCAAAAGAAGAGGATTTAGTTATTTTTCTAAATCTTATTAGTTGCAAAAACCATTTAAATTCCCACTTTAAATCCGAAATTTTCAGTTGTTAAGTGCCAGTATATTCTCCTCCCTTCTTATTTATGCCGGTCGCAGGTACTATGAATCTGGACACAGTGGGAAACAAGGGTTAAACGAGAGCTGTTTTTGTTATGCATTTAAAAAAAATTAGCTCTTTTCCGCTGCTAAAAAGTTCCCGAACAAACTTTATCAATACTGAAATCTATTTAGAATGAATTTTTTTTTTACAGAAAGAGAATTAATAATACAAATAACTCACCATATACAACCATCTTCTTTATCATAAAGTCCTCATCAGTGAATGTATACACTGCACACTTATACTCTCCTGATAGTTCCGTCGTAGGGTTGACAATATAGAGAGCCCGATACATGGTAGCCACGTGAGCTGAAGCCTTGTAGTCAAGTTTGAGTCTTCCTCGCAGTATGTCCAAGTCTTGTGGTTTCTGACCCACGATCCACTGGTAAACAGGGGCTGGACTGACATTGAAGAACCATTTAACCACAAGTCCAGAGTTGGAGGACAGTTCCTCTGGTCGCAGAGAGTACTCGCAGTCAAGGACCACGGGTCTTCCTGTACCATTGCGTACCTCAGTGGGTACTCTGAGAGCTGTTATCTGAATACTCCCAACACCTGTGTAACAAAAGGGAAAACATACTTTTAGGAAAGTGATATTTGTGGAATGTACTGTAGAGTAAATTGGGATTACAACAACTAAAACATGAATTTAAAATTTATTGATTTTAACGTTTATACGTTTTCACCAACTAGTATTGTTAATTCAATAATATTTCACATATAACGTAAGGGCTGCAAGTTGAGTGAAAATATAATTTCAATGTCGTTTCTAACGAGGTACTGTATTTGATAATCCAAAACTTTCAGTAAAAAGCAAAGTCAAGTGAGAAGAGTACGCCCTATGATGAGAAGCGACTAAGAATAGCTCATTTTGTAGAGTATTGGCGCGTAAAGCCAAAGGTTCTGGGTACAATTCCCTGTCTAGATCGTATATTTTGTACTTGAAATATTATTAAAAAATAAAACCACATGTTTGTTGTTGCTTTCCCTATTTACAACATGTTAACATTAAAATTCTGGAAAGACAAAACAATCAACCTTGTTAGCAATCACAATAATGCGATAGAATATTTCTATTCAATGAGTAAAAATGTTTACAAATTTGATATCATCCCCTACTTTAATTCTCCCTCTTGTCCTTAACGTAAATTATACGCCAAAAATCAAGTCATATCATAAGAACTTTAAACATGCAAAATATTATAACGTTCGAATGACCCGTTTTAAAAATACGATATTTACTCTTTTGGAAAAGAACCTTTTAACGTCACGTTAATAAATTTTGAATTTTATAGGTTATTAAAATAAAAAACACTACATTTGGATTTTTCTTATCGGACACCATTGCCTTATAAAAAAAAATAAGAAAAGAATGTAAAATAAGACCCTTAACTCTCGATTACTAAAATAACGTCAGGGTCAGAAAAGATCAATAGTTAGTCAAGGGAGACTGGATAGGGAAGCTGAAAGAGAGGAATCTAACTTAAGACTACACGATAAAAGTGTAGATCCAGCTAGATCCCTAGATCCCCAGGGATTGCCAAGCCCCGTACTCGCTAAAGTGAGCCCTTGAGGGTTCCTAATAAATCAGTTGATAATGGAGAGATCATATTACAATAATAGTGTATCGCTCCTGGACAAGAAACTATTATAAGTTCTGTTTCATTTTAAGTTCCATTTGTATTAATTTTTAAAATACGTAACAAATGTAGTACAGATGGACAGGCAGACATCATTCCAAAATATTTTTCTAGAAGCTCAACACATCAACAACAATAGAAAATGTCATAAATTTGTCAGCATAATACTGTTCTTACTTTGTAATTGGAAAGAAAAATCCTACAGCGGTAAACTCTGTTTTTAAACAGGCTTTTCGTTTTGACATAGCAACCACATTCACCTTAACAGGGGTGAGGGGTGGTGCTTAATGTTGTGGCTAGATAAGTAAATTGGCACATCACCCCCTCCCCTTCACAAAATGCGTTAAGATAAAATGAAGCTTAGAATGGGCGGGGATTACGTAGGCTTAGAGATCGCAGGGTATTAAGAGTTTTTACTTCAACCGTTCTTCATGTACAACTTCTATTTAAAAAAATATATATATCCAGACTATTATTATACAGGCCTACAGAAAACTGTGGATAGGACAACTAACATTTTCCAAAGGAAAAGATTAATTTTAACTGTATAAATTTAATACTAACCGAGTGTAAAGAGCGATCGAAAAGTTTCTGCACTTGATGATGATTAAAATAAATGAAACAAGCAAATATATTTTAAATACTAGTTTCAGCCAAATACCAACCAGTAGTTTCAACCTGTCTACCTTTAGTTAGAATTAGGGATTACAGATGGCGTTAATACCCTCTTGGTACTGGCGGTTGCGCAGCGGCTTGAGCCAAGCTGTCACCACCAGGATGCAGTTGCACGCAGTCTAATCTTGCACGCTTATTTTAGCATCGAGTAGGCAGCAGAAGAAGATGTAGCTTGTAGCTCCTCCAGTAAATTCACTAACAAGGTATTTGTAAGGTAACTCCCAGCCTTCACCTTGCACGCCACATCTACCAAACCTGGGTTCTTGCATGATATGTCGCGAGGTTTTACCTGACTAGACTCTGTCAAGTCAGGTCTTTACCTCGCCCTTCGCGCGGATACATAACGTTCTGCTTTCTTCCACATTTACAATCTCGATACGCTCATGGAAAGAGCTTCTCAGCTTGGTATATGGAAAACCTTTCTTGTTTCCTTGTCCCAAGCAATAGGGGTACTAACAGGAAGAAAGGTGGTTTTTAGTGAGTAAGAATCTCACGCTATTGGGAAGAGCGGATTTCTCCCTTTGTCTTTTGAAGATTTTCCACCTATCCTGCGAAATTAATTTTTTTTTTAATTCGGTTGTTGTTGCTAATGAGCCATATTGAGCCACGAAGTGAGGCAGTAAATAAGTGGTTTATATTATCTAATAAAGCGCATAGATTCTTTGTGTTTCAGTGTAGTGGAGAATACACACATGATGTTCAACATCTATTCCAGCCATGATTTCGGAAGACTGGTGCTAATAGAGGTAAAGTGTTGGATGTCATAGACAGCATGCTCCAAAGTCCTAAGAGGTTTGCCAGGAGATTATTCCAGGTTGGTATCTCATGGCTCGGCCCATGCGAGTTTGCATAATTTTACACACTTAAGAATTAGAACTATGATGAATTAATTGAAATCTGGTGTTAAGCGGGTATTTTACTTCAAGTGGTTATTACACTTTATTGACCGTGAAGGAGAGGTTGTTTTTAGACGTCACATCTTTACATAAGATTCAAAACTAAGATGTCTGGTGTAAACATACTATCAATGAGATGAATGAGAAGCCGCTATATGACGAGAGGCTTGGTGTTTGGGTAGGAATGACAAGTAAGCTCATAGTTGAACTTTTGAAGAAAAAAAATCTTTTTAGAACTTTTTTTAGAAAGGAACCTTTTTTTTTGGTTTGGAGAAACTTGTTTAAACGTAATATACATTGTTCGCCTTACACTACATACAATTGAAGACTTTTTTCTTTTTTTTTTTTTTCGTGCACTTTTAACCTTTTGTTGAAGTCATTAAATATTGACAGCTTACTCTCGTTTCTCTCTCAACAGCTGTAAGACATGACTGATTTGCCTATAATCTGTATACTTGGCGTCTGGACCCGGACCGCCCCCTCGCTCCCTTCCTCACCTAGCTGCTTCAGTGATGAGTCACCTACTAGCGTTAACGCTGCACTGTTTAACTTTTGTATAGGAGACACAATTTTAAATTTTTTTCAGCATGGTTAAAATGTTAGGAAAATATAAGCAATTGATACCAAACACGACACAAATGTATGTAAATAGTACGTAAACATGTAAATAATTAGTATGTGATTATGCAAATAGTAGCTGCGTAAAGAGCTTTCTACTGGCGGCTTTTACAAACGAAATAGTGTCGTGTTTGGTATCAATTTGCTTATATTTTTCCTAAACATTTTAACTATGCTGAAAAAAATTTAAAATTGTGTCTCCCATAAAAAAGTTAAACAGTGCAGTGTTAACGCTAGTAGGTGACTCATCACTGAAACAGCTGGGTGAGGAAGGGAGCGAGGAGGGACGGTTCCGGCCGCTCGCAGGTAGCCAAAGGTTCAGACGCCTCGTTCAGTATACAGACAATAAAGCCTACTGCTAATTTTAGAAAGTTGACCTTGGACTCTCTTGCGATAACGTCGTAGTTCAAAACCGATTAAAATTTATAAAACTGGTTTTACCCAGTTTTTTAATTTTATTTAGAATTGTTTTTAAAATAAATTTAATACAATAAATAAAGATAAAAACAAAAATATCATTTTAAAACAATCAAGTCCTGGTCAACAGATGTGGGAGTTGTGTTTATTTTTAAAATCCCTGACATTTTCCTCCCCACTTCAGTATAAACTAAATATTAGTTCTTGTTAAGATTTGTTTTTACAAGCCTGTAGAAGGGAAGTTTTGGGGTTATTTTTGTTGGAAGACAAATCGAGTGTCGCACTAATGTTTGTCGATCTTGTTATTGATAAGAAACAGACATGGCCTTATCGTATCTTCCTTTCTTTTTGTTTTTATTTCTCTAAATTTTATCTTATCTTTGGTGTTAATGTTAATGTTTTTATTTATTTTAAAGGGATTACGTAGGATAGAGTACCTGGCGATTCTAAATTAAAATAACAAAATAAAAATCACTTATGCATTCTCTTTTTTTTTAACTATCACTGTTAAAATTTTATTAAAATTTGTTGATTAAAAATTGATGACTATTCAATCAAATACTTAAGTAAAATAATTAAAAACTATATTAAATTTGAACACTAAAAACTAATTCTTAAAAAAATGATCAAGACCGATAAATAAAAATAAATTATGTTAATAATTGGTTGTTAATACTTTAGTAGTTTTTTAAATTATTTTATTAGTAAGAAATTATTTTGTTGCGTTTAAAAAATTGTATTGATTTTATAGGATGAATTGTATTTACCTTATATTTTATTATGAACTGATCATTACCTACAGATCATGTGGTCCATATGGAACTAGTTATATAATCTTTTTGATTGAAAAATTGGAAAGAATATAATTAGTTTTGTTCAATAGTACTTATGTCACAATCCTTTTTAATTATTATCAAATTTAAACTAAAAGGTATAAAAAGTAAAATAAGTTCCTCACGCCCATTTCCAAAACCAAAAATAATATTCATTTCACGTATTTGCATTTTTGGTGACCCTCGGGGGGATCACTATAGTAAGTACTAGTGTTACAATCCCCAGGTTACCTAGCTGAATCTATACTTTTCATCTTTTCTAACAACCTACAATTGTTCTCTTTAGACCATAACGCTCTTGCAATATTCGAAGGCTAGCTGTTTATATTTTATATTCTTTTCTTCCTTCCTTTATAAGGCTATGATTACCAAAAAGTATATTGCCGTAAACAACCGTGGGGGTGTATTCGGGGGAGATGATACAGAATATTATATTTGTTTTTACAGACAGGTGAGTGGAAAATATCTACAGTGGATTCAATGATTGGAAAACCTTGACTTCGATTAATGATATCGGTTTTCTGACTCAGAGTTACAGAGTTATACAAAGACAATTTTGATTGGCTTTTAGGCAGAGGTAGTGACAGCAAGTCTCAGGTTGCATTCAAAGAAATCGAAGGAGATGAGAGTTACAAGCTAAGAGAATGTTATTGATGAAAATACAAACATAGATACGGTTGACATGTTCTGCTACCTTTGCTGTTAATATACAGGACTGTGACAGCTGATCGAGATTTTGGAAGCAGCATTCGTAAAGCTTTCTTATAACTTCAACAGATATGTAGGTCAACGAAGGGCAGTGATGTGAAATCCATCATTTTTTACACCTGTGAAACTGGGAAGGTTACAAAACGTCCACAAAAAAAGCTATAGAATTTTTCAAAAGCTGTTGTAACATCCTTTCGTTATATTGAATTATGACGACTAACTAACCAGGAGTCACTGGACAAATTTGCAAACGCAGACAGTGGAAATGGCGAGGACATACTTTTAAAAAAGATAAGAAAATCTTTCAAGACAAGGCAAGCGTGGATCCAAAAGAACAAAAAAATAAGGGGCCGACTAATAAAACCTGGAGAACGTCAATTGAGAGAAAGGTGCGAAGAACTGGGACAACAGGGTCCGATGTGTAGATTTTGGCTAGTGATAGAGATAGCTGGCGTAATTTCGTTGCGACCCTATGTTGCAATTAAGGAATTACAGAAAATAAGTCCAATAAGTCAAAATAGGGTTATGTGAAATTTTGTACCTAATCTCTTTTCGTTTAATGTCGTTAAAGAATTTAAATGGAATTAGTGTCCTTCTATTGAAACAATAGACTGACATTTCCACCCCTTTTATCTACCCTCATGCATATTCGTGTGTCTCTGCTAGGAATAGGCTTAGAGATGAACAAAATACTCGTAGATGATGTAATGAACTTTTCAATGTGAAGAGATCCCATCGTGTGGAACGCTGTATTTGTTCAGAGGAAATTATTAATAGAAGATGGGATGGAGTTTTATTGGCTTTTATAGGGAGGTTGGATTGGCGACGGAAATGTGCGTTTCCTAAGGGAATCGGAACTGCGGGAAAACTACGGAAACGCGGGACATATCCGGGACTGTGGCTGTGGTTTTAGTGCTTTGTGACGGAGAAGTTCTGGTTATTACAATCTATAAGTTATCATAGAATATACCAATACCAGATATTATAAAATGGTCCTAATCAAAGGAATAATTTGCCTTTTTTTTTTTTTTTACTTTCTCGTATCTTGGTTAATAAATATTTGTTTCAAATTGGTTTTAAATTTGAAATGTAAGCTCTGTTTTAGAAAATGTTTGAAAAAAGTTTTTTAACCGGAAAATCAGTGGGTATATTTTAAAATGTCGGCCCAATTTTTAATTTTAAAAGTTTTTATGGTCGATTTTACCTTTAATTTATATAATATTTAACAACAACTTATTTTCTGTAGCTTTAAAAATCTATACCCAATGATGTACAAACAAAATACGAAAATTATAACTGAAAAACAAAATCAATAAAAACATAACCTCCAAATTAGAATGAATTAGCACTAATAGTTTGAATTTTTATTGAATTTCAGTCAAATTTAAGCAAGATATTAACTATTCGCGGAATACTATATGGGGAAAGTTTGAAAAAGTTCAATATGGAAATGGTTTTAATTTTTGTTTTTGTAGTTTTCCTTTTAACTAGGTCCTGTAAGAGCCCACGGCCATTTTTATCTCACTGTAGTATGTATAAATAAACCGAGTAATTTTTAATTTCATACCCCTATTTACATTTTTCTACATATAAATTTTGTAGTTTACAAAAAACATTCATTAAGATCCCAAAAATTCTACTTTTATGACGTTTAAAAATTTTGGGATTCACTCCACCTCCAATTTATTTAGGTCTACTTTAAAAATGTAAGTACACAGGATGTCATGCGACCTCCTTAATACACTAAATATTGATGACGTACACAGAACTAAAAATCATTCATCTTTTCCAAAATATTTCCTTTATTTAATGATTAAAGCAGTCTAAAAACCAATATTATTAATATAATTTTTCAAAGGTACCGTACATCTGATATATGGATGACTGGTGTACATCTTAAAAGTTTTTTGAATCGGTTTGTACCACAGGCTTTAAAATCGACAACCAGTCGTTGTAAACAATGTACTGTCTGCGTCCTTAGACGATATTTTAGCAAAATGTATTGAAATTTGCTAGAGGGTTGGAATTTTGAGTTTTGGTCTTTATCACTTCTTAATTATCAAATTATAAAGATTTGGAGAGAGAGAGAGAGAGAGAGAGAGAGAGAGAGAGAGAGAGAGAGAGAGAGAGAGAGAGAGAGAGAGAGAGAGAGAGAGAGAGAGAGAGAGAGAGAGAGAGAGAGAGAGAGAGAGAGGAGAGAGAGAGAGAGAGAGAGAGAGAGAGAGAGAGAGAGAGCAAAACTACGATATATGAGATTGGTTGAAATTTGCGTACCATTAAATTTGGTAAAAACCAATCTACTTTCTTGGGCTCGAGAAACAAAAAAAAAAAAAAAATGTAGTTTGTTTATGTTAGTTTTCCGTCCTATATAAATCGATTTATTTTCTCTCCAAAGAACTTTTTATCTACAAAATAAAGGTTAGGCTAGGTTAGGTTAGGTTAGGTTAGGTTAGGTTAGGTTAGTTTTCCGTCCTATATAAATCGATTTAATTTCTCTCCACAGAACTTTTTATCTACAAAATAAAGGTTAGGTTAGGTTAGGTTAGGTTTGTTTAGGTTAGTTTTCCGTCCTATATCAATCGATTTATTTTCTCTCCACAGAACTTTTTATCTACAAAATAAAGGTTAGGTTAGGTTAGGAGGTTTGTTTAGGTTAGTTTTCCGTCCTATATCAATCGATTTATTTTCTCTCCACAGAACTTTTTATCTACAAAATAAAGGTTAGGTTAGGTTTAGGTTAGGTTAGGTTAGGTCAGGTTAGGTTAGGTTTAGGTTAGGTTAGGTTTGGTTTAGGTTAGGTTAGGTTAGGTTAGGTTAGGTTAGTTTTCCGTCCTATATAAATCGATTTATTTTCTCTCCACAGAAGTTTTTATCTACAAAATAAAGGTTAGGTTAGGTTAGGTTTGGTTTAGGTTAGGTTAGGTTAGGTTTAGGTTAGGTTAGGTTAAGTC
Source organism: Aphrophora alni (assembly GCA_963513935.1). Taxonomy (NCBI): domain Eukaryota; kingdom Metazoa; phylum Arthropoda; class Insecta; order Hemiptera; family Aphrophoridae; genus Aphrophora; species Aphrophora alni. The sequence continues at coordinate 7,038,626 of OY740768.1, forward strand.
AGGTTAGGTTAGGTTTGGTTTAGGTTAGGTTAGGTTAGGTTAGGTTAGGTTAGGTTAGTTTTCCGTCCTATATAAATCGATTTATTTTCTCTCCACAGAAGTTTTTATCTACAAAATAAAGGTTAGGTTAGGTTAGGTTTGGTTTAGGTTAGGTTAGGTTAGGTTTAGGTTAGGTTAGGTTAAGTCAGGTTAGGTTAGGTTTGGTTTAGGTTAGGTTAGGTTAGGTTAGGTTAGGTTAGGTTAGTTTTCCGTCCTATATAAATCGATTAATTTTCTCTCCATAGAAGTTTTTATCTACAAAATAAAGGTTAGGTTAGGTTAGGTTTGGTTTAGGTTAGGTTAGGTTAGGTTTAGGTTAGGTTAGGTTAAGTCAGGTTAGGTTAGGTTTGGTTTAGGCTAGGTTAGGTTAGGTTAGGTTAGGTTAGGTTAGTTTTCCGTCCTATATAAATCGATTTATTTTCTCTCCACAGAAGTTTTTATCTACAAAATAAAGGAGAACAAAAGACGGATGACAGAATTAGATTCTTTTCACATCGGCAGCTGTAAAGTTTCTAATCTCTTTCATTTAATGTCGTTAAAGAATTGAAATGGAATTAGTCTCCTTCTGTAGAAACAATAGACTCTGACATTTCCACCCCTTACGTCTACCCTCATGAATTGCATATTTGTGTGTCTCTGCAGGGAATAAGGCTTAGGCATGTAAAACATAGATGCTGTAATCCTTCTTCCACTGTGAGGGCGGTGTAATCGTGCGGAACGGTGTTTTTGTTTCTACGGAAATTATTAATAAAAGATGGGATGGAGTTTGATTGGCTTTTATAGGAAAGTTGGATTGGCGACGGAAGTGTGCGTTTCCTAGGGAAGTCGGTACTGCGGGAAAATGAAGGAAAAGTGAGGACATATTCAGAACTGTGGCTGTGGTTTTAGTGCTTTGTGACGGATCTTCATGAAAACGCCATTTTCTAAAATAATTTGTATCGTTTTCAAAGTACACCATTTTTGTAATTTTGTAGGAGTAATACTTGTATATTTAAATAAATAGTGTATATATATCTTGAATGCAATAAAGTTGTTTAATTCTCTTTATACCACAGCTTAAAGAATCAACAATAATTTGTCTTAAACAATGTGCTGTTTAGTACATTGGAGGCTGTTTCGTCAAACTTTATTGAAATTCGTTAGAGAATTCGATTATTGTTGCTTTAGTCTCCGGACACGTACGCCTAATTTTCAATTATAAAAAGAGAGAGAGAGAGAGAGAGAGAGAGAGAGAGAGAGAGAGAGAGAGAGAGAGAGAGAGAGAGAGAGAGAGAGAGAGAGAGAGAGAGAGAGAGAGAGAGAGAGAGAGAGAGAGAGAGAGAGAGAGAGAGAGAGAGAGAGAGAGCGAGAGAGAGAGAGAGAGAGAGAGAGAGAGAGAGAGAGAGAGAGAGAGAGAGAGAGAGAGAGAGAGAGAGAGAGTAAGGGGAGAGAGAGAGAGTAAGGGGAGAGAGGGAGAGTAAGGGAGAGAGAGAAAACAAACAAAAAATATAATGGTTGATATGTGCCTACTTATTAAGTTAGGTCATCGATCCACTTTTTTTGCCTCAAAAAACATATTAACGGATATTTTGGCAAAAGAAAACCCTCTCTCTCTCTCTCTCTCTCTCTCTCTCTCTCTCTCTCTCTCTCTCAATCTCTCCCCCTCTCTCTCTATCTCCTAATCTCTCTCTCTCTCTCTCCCTATATCTATTTTTTTTTACCCACCTTGTTTGTTTCTACACTTTGTCTAGAGAAAAAGTAAAACAACATTCCTAGTTTTCAACATATTTAAATCTATTTATTTACTCGCAACAAAATTTTGTTCGAAGGCTTTCCTTATTGCTGTGTTACAGACTGCCTGTTTGATTTGAAATTTAAAATTTAACCTTATAATTTGTAAATGGTTTTAACGCTAGTTTTTTTGGGTGTGAAACGAAAGGTTTATACGAAAAAAACGTTTGAATATATCTGTTGAAAATTGTGTAAGGGAAATCATTAAAATAAGTTTAAACGTGTCAAACTCTTGGTTTATAGTTAAGAAGAAACTACCAACAAAATTCTTTCAAACCACGGAGATTCTTTCCTCATCTGACTCAGACGGAGATGAGA